>CM052716.1:41181197-41230354 GCA_028551405.1 Uromys caudimaculatus
CTGGGCCTGAGGGTGCTAGTGGCTCCAGTAAAAGGGAATGTCAAGGTGGGAATATGGGAATGGGTGGGCGGGTGGGTGGGAGGAGGAATTCCTTCACAGAGGCGGGGAGGGGGAGGGGACACGGGGTTTCCAAAGAAAAGGGGAATCATCGGAAATGTAAATAAAGTATCAAAAAAACAAAACAAACAAACAAAAAAAAACAAATTGCACAACCAAAAAAAAAAAAAAAAAAAAAAAAAAAGATGTAGAACCATGGGGATTCTCATACATGGGTAATAGAAAACACATTGCTACTATCTTCCAAATATAAGCATTCACATACAAGTTGATTTACAATTATATTCCAAGGCTTGTGGCATAGAAAATGTCTTACATGCAAACTCAACAATGGAGTGATATGCCATCAATACTATAACAAGATATGGAAAACAAACTAAACGTTGAACAACAAAAATGTTAACACAGATTTCATGTTGTGAATGGATTTGCAAAGAAACCTGGATTAAATAGAGATTGTTTTTGTTCAATGAATAAAGCAAGTGACAGAAGATGACATAGTACCATTCTTACAAAACCTAAAACAGGAAAGGAAGCAAACAGCCATATATGGTAACGCATCATGTAATTCCAGCACTTCAGAGGCAAAAGTGGCAGATATCCATGAGTTTAACATTGCCTAACTTATGTAGCACTATATATGGAGACCCTATCTGACAAAGGAAGTGGAGGAGGAAGAGAAGGAAGAAGAAAGATGATGATGATGAGGAGGAGAAGGATTAGGCAAAGGAGAAAGAGAAAGAAGAAGGAAGAAGAGAAAGTAGAGAAAGAAGAAGGTGAGGAAGAGGAAGAAGAGAAGGAAGGAGGAGGATAAAGAAGAAAGGATGATGATGACGAAGAGGGAGAGGTAGAGAAAGGAGGAGGAGGAGGAGGAGGAGGAGGAGGAGGAGGAGGAGGAGGAGGAGGAGGAGGAGGAGGAGGAGGAAGAAAAGGAAAAGGAGGAAGATTTCCCAAAGTAAAATCCAGGTCCATAACTCTGAAGCAGAAGCCAAAGGTCAGTATTACAAAGACATTTCAAGACAAAGTAGATTTTACACGTGCATGGAACACACCCAAACAGTGACGTTTCAGAGAATATGTATCTTGTGATCCTTATAAAAGTATTTACTAATTGTAAGGTTATACAATTCACCAAGTTTCAAATGATTGACGAGTAAGTAGAGAAGGGAAAGTTGGTGTGAGAGAGAAGAAAGAAGCTATCAAGTAGGGGCAATGAATTGACAGCACTGCAGCTCATGAGTTTCAGCTGCACAACTGTATCCTGCAGGCATGTTTTCAGATACTAGATATTGCACAATATAAATGGCAGTCCCCATCAGAATCCCCACAGGGCAGAATTCCTTCATCATCACTAACAGTACAGACAACAGTGTGTGCACTGGGAAGAAGGAACATGCTTGGTGACGTTTAATGCTCCATCTCTAGAAGAGAAAGCTGTGGGCCATTTATACTCTCCAGTTTTGTCACCTTGCCAAATTAAGCCACTGGGCAAACTTTCCAGACTGTGATAGCATTAAAAATGTGAGAAATCCAAATAGGACTCCAGACAAAAAATAATTATGCTATTTAAAATAAAATCTGTCAGTACTGAAGATATGGCTCACAAGTTAGGAGCAATGGCTGTTCTTCCAAAGGACCTGGGTTCAATTCCTAGCACCCACAAAGCGCCTCAAAATTGTCCACAACCTAGTCTGAGGACCTTGACTGGCACGTAGCTGATGTACAGACAAACATGAAGATGCATTGAAAAAACAAATAAATAAGATTTAAACACCAGAATCTGTGTGCCTTTCAAAGTATGGTTTTAAATGAACATTGAGTTAAGATAAAACACCAAACCAAACCAACCAAACAAAAACACCCTGTGGAAATCTGTAGCACCCAAACACAAGTACCTGCTCAATTCTTTATCTGTGATTCTTCTGATCCCAGAACATGTATATCCCTAAATATCTACTCCTTATATCCTCTGGTTATCCAGACAGAGCTGCCTCAGAATCAGAAAGTTTTTGATTACTTTGATTATTTGATATTACTCTGCAAACAGTAGAGCTTACAGCCAAGGGAGGACCAGGATGAGGGTAGAGACCTCCCAACCCTGAGCTGTTCTACTGCTCCTCTATTAACAGGCCTTGAATCCCCACACAACGGAACATTCAGTTTAAAAGATGAGAATAAGCCCCAGAGAGAAATAACTTGGAACCCTGAAATGTATGTGGGATTTTTTTGCAAGTCTTTTTATAAAAGTTGTAAATTTACTGTGTCAGATTCATGATAAAGTACATATGATATTGTTTTTATAAAAAAAATTGAATAGAGCAATCCATTTTATATAGTAAACATTAATTTTAACACTTTAGTGTTATTGTCATCACTGAGATTATCTGTGTATATTCAGGCTTGTCTTTTTTTCAGATGTCATATATATACATATATATGAGTGTAAACTATACAGATATATGAAATAATTTTTATCTCTCTTTCTCCATGAATCAGATGGTACAGAAGATTAGCAAGCACTTGAGCTCCTCTAACTTGCAACCTTAATTATTGGAGAAAGAAATTCTTTTCCATGTTGCAGTAACAAAACCAGTTCTTAGATTTTGTTCCAAGTTTTAACTCATTAGCCTGCCAGAAATCTGTGAATATGTTTAGATAATTGTCCAAGGCAACTAAGCTTAATTCCTAATGTAGCTATAACTATTTGTAATTGAAATATGGATTCTCATTTATCAATGAATCAAAAAGGTTTTCCTCAAATGTTAACAAGTGTGTTACTTCTTTGTGGTACCATTGTTCTTTCTTAAGATCTTAAGTAACTAATACCTCAGATAAGCTCCCAGTCTTCAGTCCTTTGGGAATGCATGCTTATTCGAGAAATGCAATGAATTAGGATCAGTTTGGGGGCACAACTGTAAATTAACATGGGAAGAATTTACCTCATTTATAAATGCAGCAGTTTTAGTAAAGTAATACTTTAAAAAGAAAACGTGTTGTTTATTGCTATTCAATTGTTACATCTTCATGTGTTTGATGAGTAGAATATTGGAAAATCATAACTTCAGGGAAGGAAAAATGCATATAATTTCTAAGTCAGAGTCTAACCTGTGCTAACTTTAGCTTCTTAGAGATTAGACTGTGAGGCAGGACTTTTAAAAATGTAATTACATTCATTGTTGTTGTTGTTGTTGGTGGTGGTGGTGGTGGTGGTGGTGGTGGTGTGTGTATACATGTGTGTTCTTCATGCCACAATATACACTTGGAAGTCAGAGGGCAACTTAAGGGAATTGGTACTCTCTCTTTTTTCATGCGCATCCTATGGGTCAAACTCAGGCTTGGTAGTAAATGCCTTTACTCACTGAGCCTTCTCGCCAGCCCAAGACTTTATTTGAGTTGATATAGTTTTGACATAGTATTTGGAGAAGAAAGAAGTCATTGAGTGACTGCTCTTGATAGCATAGACTATCATTTAAAATGTACGTCTCACCCATAGTGGGATCTTCCTAAGGTTGAGTAGACTTTCCCTTTGCTCATTGCATAGAATGCAGCATGCTGCTTTGTGTATAAATAATAGAAACATCCCCCTTTGAACACACTAAATTGTTCAGAGTGCCTTGTGGACTGTGCTAAAGGTGGATCTAGATTTTATTTGTCAGTTGCTTCTTGAAGATAACAAGATATAGAGTTAATGACAAATTACAAGCCCCAGACTAGGCTAGTTGACTCAGTTCTTCCTTATCGTTGGTCAAGTAATCTGAATGTGATGAACCTATTCATTTAAAATAGGCAAATTGAAGTCACATTGTGATTAAATGGTATTTTTGTTCAAAAACATCCGTGGCTCCTGCTACATATGCAGCAGAGGACTGCCTATGTGGCATCAGTGGGGGGGGGGGGGAGGCACTTGGTGTTGTGGAGGCTTGATGCCCCAGAGAAGGAGGATGGTAGAGGCAGGAGTGGGTGGATGGGGAGCACCCTCATAGAGGCAAAGAGGAAGGGATAGGGTGGGGGATTCATCAAGGGGAGACCTGGAAGGGAGACAACATTTGAAATGTAAATAAATAAATAAATAATCAAAAAACCTTTTTATGGTTTTTGAGAGAATGGGGAGTGTAGACAGAAAGTTCCAAGGCATTTTACAAGACTTCTGGACTGGGGACATTGCCCAGATTGTCAGGTTTTAGTCATCAAGGAGGATGATAATAGAAGCAACTGTGCAAAGTCACTGCAAAGATTAAATAATAAATACAAAATGCTTGGCACAGAATCTATTTCATATACCCAAATATGATTTCATTGTATAATATATTTACACATCTATCTATCATCTATCAATTTAGCTATTATCCACCATTTATTCTTTTAGTTTGATTTGCTGTATGCCTAATAATTTCACTTAAACCAAAATTAGGATTTTGACCTTTGATACTTGGTTGTCATAGAGCATTCGGTGAACAACATAGCATAGACGCATAGAACAAAAACTAATTTCAGTGCTTCCTAGCCATGAAACTTTTGTCCTCATTAGCACAATTGATTAATGATAATAATAATGTCTTCCTCATTGAAAGCTTATGACTAACAGTTACAGTAGCATACTGAAATGCCCACTAGAACAACACCTGGCATATTGCTCAATAAACACTTTACTGTTTTTTCCCCATATTCTAGAAAAGACTTATAAAGTAAAATTAAAGAAGAAACAAAGGAGAGAAGAAATGTGTTGATGACTTAAAAGCACAGTTCCCTTGCAAGTTGTACACAGATTGACAGATAACAAGACCTCATAAAAATTTGGTACTCTAAATAACCAGCAGAAATAGATTGGGAAGCCGGGCAGTGTTGGCACACGCCGTTAATCCCAGCACTTGGGAGGCAGAGGCAGGTGGATTTCTGAGTTTGAGGCTAGCCTGGTCTACAGAGTGAGTTCCAGAACATCCAGGACGACACAGAGAAACCTTGTCTTGAAAAACCAGAAAAAAAAAAGAAAGAAAAAAAAAGAGAAAGAAAGAAAGAGAGAGAGAGAGAGAGAGATATTGGGGAACTCCTTTAAGGTCTTCGGCTTCAGTGAGAAGGAGGGAGGAAAAGAGAAAGGAGAGAGAAAAGGTGAGAGAGAGAGAGAGAGAGAGAGAGAGAGAGAGAGAGAGAGAGAGAGAGAGAGAGATTGGGGAACCCCTTTAAGGTCTTCGGCTTCAGTGAGAAGGAGGGAGGAAAAGAGAAAGGAGAGAAAAAAGGTGAGAGAGAGAGAGAGAGAGAGAGAGAGAGAAGGAGGGGGGAGGGGGAAGGGGAGCTTGAACAATACTTATCAGTTAAAGAACAAATAAATAGAAAGGTAACTTCCTCAAATTTAGAAGCGTACAAACATTCAGCAGAAATCCACTGAAGAAGCTACTTAAAGGCAATCAACTGGCGTTCCCTATTGAGAGCCCTAGGCAGAGCATCCTTTTCAGGTGAAACTTCCAAATAAAAGAACACATAGGAATAAATGAAGATGTTATCAAACTATGACAGCTCTCAGAACCTGAATGGGGAAGCTGAGGCAGTCAGCTGGCATCCCCATTGACATCTTGTCTTAGTCAGGGTTTTTATTCCTGCACAAACATCAGGACCAAGATTCAAGTTGGGGAGGAAAGGGTTTATTGAACTTACACTTCCATGCTGCTGTTCATCACCCAAGGAAGTCAGGACTGGAACTCAAGCAGGGCAGGAAGCAGGAGCTGATGCAGAGGCCATGGAGGAATGCTGCTTACTGGCTTGCTTCTCCTGGCTTGATCAGCTTGCTTTCTTATAGAGCCCAAGACTACCAGCCCACAGATGGTACCACTCACAAGGGGCCCTCCCACCTTAATCACTAATTGAGAAAATGCCTTAACGCTGGATCTCATGGAGGCATTTTCTCAACTGAAACTCCTTTCTCTGTGATAACTCCAGCTTGTTTCAAATTGACACAAAACCAGCCAGTACACCTCTCTCTCCACAGTTGAGTTTCCCACGGGAGAATTTCTGTTGGTTGAACTTCGGATAGCTCAGTTTTCAGGTCCCTTTCTCATTGCAGCAATTTTTGTATGGTAGCAACACTTGTTAGAAATGGCCCACCTTCTCAAGGACACAATGTTTCTTGGTTTGTTTACTTGTTGGTTTTCCCCCTAAATATCCTAGAATTAGCCAGTCTATCCCCCAGACAAGGGCCCTTGGGGGACACTTTGAGTCAAACATGCTTGTGTCTGAAATGGTGGGGGCAACTCTACTTTATAGATAGCTTCTTGGTGAGCCCAAACAACACACGACAATTTACCAATATAAAGTACTTTCAAGCCCCTTCAAAGCCTTTTACATTTGTTAAGGAATTCCCCAATAGATTCTGAGGTTGTGTTCAGATATACTTTTACTCTTTAAACTTTTGGATAAGAACCTATATTAGGAAAGATAGCATCTTAAACCAAGAAAGATATTTATATAAGCCAACTAATAATTCACAATGTAACACAAGAAATTTAGTGAGCTGTGTCTATCTGGAAAATCCAGCTCCCCACCTGTTTGCTTAAATTAAGTTATATTGGCACCAAGACAGTTGAACTCTTTTTCTTATGCCTTATCTCATGGCAATGTGCAGAGTCACACTGCTGCGACATACAGTAGAGTCCTCAAAGTTTAAAGACTTGCTAAATTTATCTTTATAAAACCGGTCCACTGATGACTAAAATAATTTGATAGTAAATTCTATCACCACCAAATCACCATTTGTAATGTTCTCTCCATGATGAAATTCTCCTTGTTGTTTTTATGTGAAAACTGAATGTAACTGGATTAGTAGATGATTTCAAAATCCTCCATGTCAGTGAGAGAAAGGCCCCATGGGGAGGAGAACCTGTCTGAATTAGTATAGCTCTAGTTGATGTAGGTCTTCTTATAGAAAGCACTCCTCTGCTCAGCACAAATTGCCTGTCTCTCCAAGTTCCTTTATGGCTACCTCTTCTACTCTACTGGAGTGCTCCCCCAAATTCACCTTTTTTTTTTCTACTTGATTTCTCTTGTTCTATTCAGAAAGCAAGTATCCCTTTCAAACATAAAAGGTTATGGTCATGATGAACTCTAACAGGAAGTAACCTGCATGTAAACTCTTAGTTCAAGTTTCTTGAGCTACCTGGCATTTTCCCTTCCATTGTTGATACTTAGGAAATTGCCATAATTTTTGGCAGTATTCACATGCAAGAAACATTTCTAGCTCCCAATGACCAATGCTACCTATCACTAACTATGAAGATAATCTATAAAAATAATCGGAGGTTATTAACTAGAAAGTTGAATTGTTCCTATATGTTTTTAAAATGGTATGAAATATAAAAAATTAAAAGAAACTTTTAGGAGATTGCATTGCTTTGGGAAAAGTTCTTTCTGGCTATTGATCATTGTTCGATGAAAATCAATAAAAACACCAGACTCAACATTTGCATCATCCAGCAAGGATATGCTTCTTGATAACTACTGCAATTTCTACTGAAACTTAATTATCCTAATATTTTTTATTTATATCATTCCTGGTGAACTATTAATGTAAGCTAAACCCTAACAGCAATAGTCGCCACATATTCTTTTCTTGGAAGTTTCTTATCTAAAATAAGATTCAAGATGGTATATATATATATATATATATTTATATATATATATATATATATAACATATATTGTTCAAATCATGAACAAGGTTCACAGTCAGAACTCTAGTAAATAGAATTGATTATTTCTAATCAGACTTATTTCTTCCCCAGATTCAGGATGCTTCAGTACAGCCCCTAGAGCTGGCTTCTTGGTTAAAGAGAAATGATTTTGATAACTGAGCAACCTTCATACAGTTTGAAAAGCTAATGATAAAAAGCAACCCAAGAATCTTTACTGAGGATTCATTAAATCCATAATGTGCAAAGCTAAGTAAGCATCACAATGATATGTGAATATAATATGACAGGGCCATTTTGAAACTAGGTTTCTATTTTTATTTACATGTATATTAATTTATATGTATTTATATTTACATGTATGTTAGTTCATATGTATTTTTATATGTATCTTAGTTCATATTACAATGTTTTCATTTCTCATCTAGATGTAATCTATATGTGCATGACATTTAAGTGATTTTCCCTTTGATTTTATGTATTCAAACATTTCTAGACCTTATGCTTCCTTCTGTTTCATCTGTAGTCTAAAATTACATTACAAACTTTGACCACTCCACTCCTAGATTATTGTGACAGTCTTCAAATTTAGTATTATTCAAATTGTGGTCGGAAGACCTCTTAAATCAGAATCATGCTGATTCTTGTTAAGTAAGATGGAGATTAGGGGCCTCTTCCGATTCACTGAGTCACAATCTCTAGAGGGCGGCTCTGGAATCTGCAATTTTAACAAGCTCCCTAGGGGGATTCTTAAGCACATTAAAGTGAAGGGCCACTGTTCTCACTACCTACTTCCTTGCTTGCTCATCTCCCTCTATTTTCAAGAAGTTATGCACATTTTTATCAGCTTAGTCACTCTAACCTGCTGTCCTTATCCTAGCTCTTACCTGTAGAAAACCTTCAAGGACTCCCCATTATTCAAAGAACAAAGTCTTGAAGTCTTAGCAATCAAGGGCCTACACAATATGGCCAGCAGCTACTTTTGTGATCTCCCACTGTTTCAGAATAAGGACAAATGAACTCTTGGGTTTCAGACACTTAACTCCTATTTGAATGCCATCACTATCTTACTGCCCAATGAGGAATGTGCCTATTCTCTCAAACCCAGCCCATTCGAGGTCAAAGGAAAGACATCGGCAGCTTGGATGTGATGCCTTTCTTGAATTCTCCCCATAAACTCATATGATTTATTATTTATACTAAATATTTATAAAATATATATTATATAATATGTATATAATATATAATATTTATACTAGTCACATGATATGTTATCAATTGCTGCTGCTTGAGTTGTCATGTACATTCTACTACTGTGGGCATGCATGCCTCATTTCTGCATTTTGATGGTTGATAACCACAATGGTAAAAATGTCATGTTTTTGCCCAACTATGTTTCTGATATACCTGTAAACAATGAACACAAAGCTTCAAGATAACTAAGTGATTACAGGTTTAGCTACTTCCATTGTTTTGAGTAGTATTTGGCTGATACTGTTGATTTACTTTTAATTGTTCACCATATGATTTAAAAAAATACATTGAATGGTTTTATGAGGCTACACCGCTCTTGTTTTCACTTGTGAAGTAGGTATAACTACAATCATGACTAAATTGATGAATTGATCCTAAATCAGACAAAACTCCATTGACAGATATATCAGCATCATGTTCAGAGCTTGTCAGAGAACTGACTGAAAAGAAAGCTTGAAGTTCTCAACATCCATCTTCTCATTTGACCCTAGTCGTATATACACATGTTCCACTTCTCTATGCTTTCCAAATCTTTCCTTTTTTTTTTTTTTTTTTTTTGGATAAACAGTTGGGTTGTAAGGTTCACAAGTTATTGTAGATACTAGGTTCCTTAATGAAACAATTTCTCATCTTGGTACCTATTACAAATAACTCCTTTCTGCCAAAGGATTTCATGCACAGCTTGTAAGTCAGAATTCAAATGCAGTAGAATTCTGGGCCAAGGCTAGGGTTCACACTGCACTCTGCTGAGGAAATGACAGTAACTACCTTGAAAGATGAGAACAAGTTTTGAGCAACTTAAAGTTCATTTTAACCTACCATAGTTTAATATTTACTATATTAAATACCTTAATTTATAAGACAGCTCCTTCCCAAGAGCACATTGGTCAATAATGGACAAATCTGATATTTCAATGATTTTTTTTGATTAGGCCTAGTTTACAGTGTGCTACATTTTATTAATGTATAAAGTAACAAGTGATGATGATGGATGATTTGCTAGTTTCTTTGTCCCAGACCATAAGATAATGTCTCCATTTGAATGGGTAATTTTCATATACAATTATAACTATTTTAAAACTTTATAAATCTCATGTTTTTTTTATTTTTATGTTTCATAGAACATAGAATAGTCTTCTAAATAATAAAATGCACAGGAAGGGAGCTTTGGATTATTAAAAGTTTGTGTTCAAATCCCAACTCAGCAACTACTAGATTAAAAAAAATATATATGTATTTATTTTGTGTATGTATGACACCTGTGTGGAGGACAGGGAACAACTTTCAGGACTCTGTATTCTCTTCTTCTACCATATCCAATGATAAAACTCAGATCATCAGGTTTAGTGACAAGTGCCTTTATCTGATAACCTATCTCAGTGGCCTTATTTTTAATTAAAACATTGTGTTGATTAATGTACATGGATTATTTTCCTAGTATAGTATATGTAATGTGTCCAATCATCCCATTGATTCAAAGGGTAAAGGATAAGAGTGGCAAGAAATGACACTCATGAGAGAGGCTGGTATCTAGCATAAGTTCAAGTTCCTGTGCTGAAGAAGCATGGCTTGGTTTTTTCAATAAGAATAAAGAACGAAGCTGATTTTCTATATTTTCATATAACTCATGTGAATTGCTTGGCTGAGGTATTTCCTAGAAAAGAAGGCATCAACAGGAATTTGAAATCACTGTTTTCTTTCTTTCAGATGCAGAAAAACAAGACTGTGCTCAGTGATGGGGTGTGCATGTTATGGAAAAATTAATAAGCATATGATGATAAACGTGTCCATTACAGAGTAGCCTGACACTATCAAAAATGCATGATGATGTTACCTTGGCTTATAAAGGTCATGCCAGCTAGGTTTATGCTTTGCTAATGACATGTGTGAGGCTGGAAGTAGTCTACATTGTTAATCTGATGCTGGTTTTCAATCATCAAAACAAATAGGAGAGGTAACAGAGATTACATCATTCATTTATTGAATAAACAATTATTGAGTATGAACAAACTTCCAGGAACTATTCCCGTCACTAGGGATACAGTAGCGAATAAAACAATCACAGCTGCTACTTTCTTTATTTAATGTACCGTAATGAACAACAACACATAATAAATATAAAAACAAACACTCCAGAGAGAGTAGAGTGAGGCGTGATATTCTTGATGCATGGAGTATGCTAGAAGGTGACTGGGGCTGCTTCAGGTTGGGTTACAAGAGAAGACACTGGCTGGTAACTGACCTTGAATTGATTCTGATTGACACAGATGACCCAAGAGTATAGTCACAGAGTATTGATGTAAGAGGAAAAGCCTCAAAGATTGGCTTAGCAATTTTCATTGAACAGATAGTAAACTAATACATGTGAAAGCAAACCATGCCATCAATGATACAGGTCCAGGGGTATATTTTTATTTCTTATTGTTGTATAAAAGGTCTTGGATGAAACAGTCACCGAGCACTTTATTCCGTTTTTCAAGATCCAGGATCTATGATCAAGACAGTTTATTTGAATTACATTCGCTCTTTATGAAATGCTGAATCTTTTAAACCCTTTAGTAGAAAATTCCCACATCCTGAACTTTGGCCCCATAAGGATCCAGTCATCGCAGTTGCTATAATGTACTGTACATAGTAAAACTGATGACAGCAATGCTATTTTATGTATGTGGGAGAGCCAGACATTTTTTAAAATACACATTAGTAAGACCTGCACTGGAGAAACAAAACAGGTCTAGATTTTAAAATACACAAATGCTGAAGCTGAAGAAATGGCTCTGGAGTCGAAGAACTCTGACTGTTCACCAGGGAACCTGAGTTCAGTTCCTAACACGCACATGGGAGTTACTAATATCTGTGACTCCAGTTCCAGGTTCCAATTCCCTTTTCTGATCTTTGTGGTCAGGTCTGAACCAGGTGTGAACAGGGTGCACACACATGCATGCAGGCAGAACACTTATGAAGCAAGGGAAAAGAGAGGTAAAAAAATTAAATGATCCTGAAAAACCAAGGGATGATATGGCCCATAACATATTGGAATGTCTCACATTTTATTATCAGTAAATGACAGTATCTAGCTGTTAAGAGAACCCAACAGCTATTAAACTTGCATCTTGCAGACCACTGTCAATAAAGTCTATGGCAGCTGCTTATTTATGTCAGCAAATCTTGGAAAGGAAAAGTGTGTTGCCTTTCTATTGGGAAAGAAGAAAATGGTTTTGTATCACTTCCTGGTTCCAATGTAAATACTCGACAGTGTCCTTGTTATGTCCCTAAAAATAACATGAATGGAACATCTGCCTATTCAGACATTTTACTTCACTAGGGACTATGACTTTGCATTATGTTAGGATTGTATTGGTTTTCTGCTTTCATTTTGTGTGAATCATTCTTAATAGGAATATTTGCAAATCAGGAATTCCCTCTGATGGCAATGTTCAGTTCTTATGGCACATTATGTTGACATGAAATATCTAGAACATTATCACTCCCATAGAAGAAAGTCGTTCTCTTGTACATAATCTCTTGAAAATCACACTGGTTTACATGTGAAACATATTTATTTGTCTGGAATGCTTACCCAGATTTCACTCTCCTCCTTCCCAGGGCTCTTTGTGACCATGTTTATCTGTCTTTTCCTCTACTCCCATTGTATGCTATTCCCAAGATACTTTGCCAATCACAAAGTATAGCCCACAAGAGACCTTTTATTTTATTATTTCTTCGAACCCTTGTATTTCGTGGAGAAAAAGAATGAGAAAAAATAGTGGCCCCTCCCTCTGGAAAGGCTGTTTGAGTGAAGCTCTGATAGATGAAGAATGTTGTACTTACATGCTAGCCTAAAACCACTAATTATCAATATCCAATGAAAATAAAGGTTTCTATGTATGCAAGTGTATTTCAAGAACAAGCCATTCTATGATGCTTCTATAGATATTTCTTTAACAAAAGAAGAATTTTAGTTCATGTAGTCAAGTTAATAAGACAGAGAGAGAGTGAGAGAGAGAGAGAGAGAGAGAGAGAGAGAGAGAGAGAGAGAGAGGAATCATGACATGTACAGGGAACAAAGATATAAGCCATGTCAAACTTATATTGCTAACTTCACTTATACAAAATTAAATTGTAGAATATGAGTTTTCTTCGTGTGAAATCAATGCACTTAATAATAGACTATGGCATGTTGATTCAGTGTCCATTCATCTTAAAGCCTGCTTGAAGAACTTCTCATTCATATTGCTGCTTCACTACAAATTAACAATAATTCTATGCTTGAAATGCTTTTCTACAGACAGCTCCAGATAGCACTGACATTTAGTAAATATTTTCAGAAGTCGGTGCATTCTGGCTGGGAATATAGCAGCTTTGCAAATGCATGATTGCAGATTGGACTGCTTCACGATGTCTTTCATTACGGGTTGCCGCTGAGAATGCAGTGGTGGTCAAAGGATAGAGAGCAATCAATGAGTAGGTTGAATTCTATATTGCCATCAGTACCTGGCCAGCACACTTAGGCAAAGCACGGTGATGTGGTTGCTTATGTCACAGGATGACTCTGATATGTACTACTTAGTCTTACTCTGTTTCAGTCTCTCAGCTGAGCCGTCACTACCACCCATGAGCTGACTTACAGCTTCGCTCTCTCAGTGGGGACCTGGACACTGATTTTGTGTAAACAAAAGTCTTTAGCTGCTTTGGGGAAAATGTTAAAGAATATATTCTGCTCGTGGCAGGTCATTCACCATCTTGTCTGAGAAATGAAGCCACAAAAAGTCCTGAAGGTTTTGTATACTGTGGTTCTGAAGGCCCGGATCCTTGTCCTAATCCTATGGCTCCTAAACTTGCAACGTGAAACATCCTAGCTTTTCACGTTTTCGTTCAGTCATCATGCTGTTTTAACACCCTCCTATCCTAGTACCAAATATTGAAAGCATAGAATCATCAGATAAGGGGTGACCAGTCCGTTTTTGCTCATGGTTTACATCCTAAGATGAAGGGGCTTATTTAATAAATACTTCCAAAATAAGATGCCAGAATGAATTTGGAATCTAGAAACACACTATTTCAGTGTAACTAGATGGTTGTAGATGACCAATTGTGGATTTAAAATTCAATATAATATAACTAAATTATGCATTACAAAGATTATATATTTAAGAATATAATTATACAATATAAGAATACAAAATGAACTATTATTATGTTGTTTTTGAAGACCAGTTGCAAACCAGTCTAATTAAGAATACTTAGTTAGAAATTCAAAAGACATAACTAATCTTCAAAGCTTAATAAGTAGTTAAAATATTAATGTCTTATTTTTAAAACATTATTTATTTATTTACAAAACCACATTGTTTTATAATATATTTAAAAAGTTCTACAAAAGGAGAACCATTTTGAGAAAAATATCATCATATTTATTGAGATACTATCTAGTCATTTGAAAGGCTAATTTTCTAATATAATCTAGGAATTCTTAAATATAAAAAGAAATTAAAAATCTTTATAGCCAAGTTGATTATAGGAATACCTGTTTAAAGTATTAAACATTTGTTTACTTATTATTGTTTTTTAAAAGCACTTGTTTACATAACAGTTAAATGCCATTTGAACAATTGATTATTTAAATTTGATTACCGGAAAAGCTCAAAATTATGTCTACGACCAGTCTAGGTTTTCTTTCTTGGAACACTGCAGACAAGCATCAGGTGATCCATGCCTCCTGTTAGTCATTGCTTTGAATCATTCCCTCACTTTGAAGGTAAACAGGAATGTTGGCTTAGTCCTAATAAATAAAAAATTTAGCAAAATGATAGCCCATCACTCCTAAGCTTTATTTCTGTTACATAACGCTTGCTCAATTGCAATTCCTTTCTCTTCCTCTTTCTCTGGGCTCTGCATAGCCAGATCACCATGCTGTGGGAGAGTCTGTGCCTATGGAAAAACCAGTAGAGGTGAACTGAGAATGTATTCTGGGGACTGAGGGTAACTTCCTTTGTTTCAGAGGTGCAAGGAGATTAAATGTATGCCTGACATGAGTGAGCTCTATTGTTGCCATCACACACAGAGGGAAACTGGAGCGATTGCAAAGCCTCAAACAAGTCATCCTTTGTCTCCTTAACTCCCCAAACTTTTGAGATGGTTTATGTGCTTCTTGAGCCACTAGATATTTAAATATTTGAGGAAGTGAAAATATTCAAACAAGACTATCAGAGACTGACTCAGTACATACTCGTATAGAATGTAGATACACAAACATAAGCAAACTAGATTTTTGGCAGGGCATGGACAATTTATGTAAAAACAATGATGACACCTAAAAATTGGCTGAACTAAAATTGAAAAGTTTTTTCTCTAATTGTTCGCATATGGTTACATTCAGCACACTATTGCCAGAGCTGGCTGATATGCCAACCATCTGCTTCCTGATACCTGCGAAAGCTTCCATTGCCAATGCCAGTCTAATGTTTCAGCTTAGCTGTGAGATATGCATGTAGATTAAGGCTGTCTCGAACAGAGGCACCTGGCATTTACCTTCCAACTATGGTTGTTCACAGGGACCAATTAAAATTCACACAGTCCAATCTGCATGAATTTTCTGGGAGACTTATTCCTCCCTTAAATGTGCTAGGCCGTGATTATTAAACTAATTGGATCAACTATATCTGTGCTTTTCTGCAAAATGCCCTTTGGCAGCTACTTAACAATGACACTTTTTAAGTTCAGGCCCAATTTCCAGTGCCTGAAGTTACATCCAACATTATTCTACCAAGTAAGACTCATATATTTCCCTCACTTTTTAATATTTATTTTATACATATGTATGTATGCACATGGCCTGTTCAGCCTGCTCTAATCAAATCCAGCCTCCCTCTATCCATGCCTCCACGTTTTACTCGTCTTTAGCATTTGTTACTTATTCTTCATTCAGGTCAACTGATTTTAGTTCAGATAATATGAGGTAACGTTTTCTGAATCTTGACTTCAATTACACAATTCCTATGCTTTTCATACTACTGCAAATTAAGGGATTTTATTTTGTTTTTGTAGCTAACATATATTCTAGTATGTATATGTGTTTTCTTGGTCCATTCATCTACTGATCAATCTACACTGATTCCAGCTCTTTATTATAGACAGTGCTGCAATATACACTGGCATGCAGATATCTCCTTTGACTTCATTTTCCTTGTATCCTTGACCAGAAACATAACAGTTGGTTCAAACGGTAGATTTAAATTTTCTTTTCTTTTTTTTTTTTTTTTGAAAAATCTCCAAACCGCAATCCATAATAGTTGAACTAATTTATTTTCTCATCAATAGGATATAAAGTCCTTTTTCTCATTTATCTTCAGCATTGGTTATTGCCTCTTAAGTGGCTTTTATACATCTTTGAGAACTTCATGCGTGTGTGTACAATGTATTTTGGTCACGACACAATCCCCAGCTCAGCTTCTGTCTAACATAGTCCTCTCTCAACTTTATGTCTCCTCTCTTTATTTCTATCTTTCTTCTTTCTTTTTGAAATGATAACAGTCTACAGATTTGACGAAGTCTCAATCACAATTCCATAGCCATTCCTCACAGACATCTCAGAGAAAACATTCTGAAATTTTACCTGGAGGTATAAAAGACCAAAGGTCGTCAAAGAAATCCTAAACAAAATGTGAAAGAATCCACATACTTGTCTTCAAGTTATACCACAGAGCCAAAGTAACAAGTGCAGTATCGTACTGGCACAAACCAAACAAAGTGCCAAACCAAACCAAACCAAAGCTACAACAACCTCCTCAAACAAACAAACAAACAAACAAAAACAAATATACTAATCGAAGAGAACAGAGGACCCGCATATAAGTTCACATGACTACAGGCACATAGTATTTTATAAAGATACCAAATGCACTTGTGTGTATACATATATATATATATGAGAAAAGACAGAATTTTCAACAAATATAGCTGAAAATCTAAATATCAACAAGCAGAGAAAAAACGAAAAGAGATCTTTATCCTTTACTTTGTACAGAACTCAGCTTCAGATGGATCAAGGACACAAATGTAAAACTCAAACCTTGAAACTGCCTGAGGATGAAGCAGAGTGCGCATCGACTTACAGGCACAGATAGTGACTTTCTGAGTAGGACTGGAGCAAGGTAAGACATCAGAGCAATGCATGGCTTTTGCTGTGTCTGGTTTTTTGTGATATAAGTCATAACATCTGGGGCAGGATGAGAATCTTGCTTTTGATTGGCATTTCCCAGTGAGTTCCTTTGCACTACACTCTAGATCTGCAAACACAGACCTGAATGCAAGCCCTTGGTGACCTGCAACTTTCTAGTTGGGGGAGAAATGCTGTCTGTGTTTCTCTTCTCTTGCCTGCCATGCAGTGAACATTTAGTGTGCACATGGGAACCTCTATTTACAGGACTGGATTTTCCATCAGTGCCTGTTGTAGACTGACAGATGTCCAGGTCAATATTTGGCGAATTCACAAGTGTGAAGTATGTCCATCTGTTTAGCGATGGAGGAGATGTCTCCGTACTAGATTACCATCTGAATATTAGAGGAGATATATTGTGTATCTATCATGTTAATCTACATGGTAGCTTTTAACAACATTCTCTTAAGTATTTTCTAGAAAGGAAAACCGAATTGATATGATATACACTTTTATAGTTTAAATATGAAAGTATGCACTGAGACCACAGATACAATTCAGCTAGAACCTAAATATTGTACCAGTGATGACAATGTGTGGTTGAACACTGGGGCTACTCCGGAAAAAGCATTGTTCTTTGGCTTTGTTGCCTTTTGTCTTGTATCAACACGAAACCTATAATCAGCTTTAGCATCTATTCTGACTCAACATCTACATTTTTTCCTATATAACTAATCCTGAAACAAACTAGTTAATTTGTTAATAATAATTTTAATTCTTTTTTCTGACACTTCATGCAGTTATACTTAGATCCCAACTCCAGTATTTACTTACAAATTATTGTGCATTGCCAGATAAATACTGAAGTGCTTCTATGCTGACTTTCTTTTAATAGAAATAGACTTTGTTTGGAAAATTTTCAGTTGAACTGAGTAATGTTTTTATTTTCTTTTTATTGTTGTTCTTTTCTCTTTTGTCTACTTAGCTTTGAATTGGCAATATACAAGATCTAGAATAAGTTGAAAATTGGCCTTCATTATGAAATGATATTAATGAGAGCAAGATCCTATGGCCAGATTACCTGGACTTAAACTCAAGTTCCACTTTCTAGCTCTGAAGCTGCTGATGAGTTGTGTAACTCATCTAAGCTCCAGTATATTCACCTTTAAAAGGATAATAACTAAAACATTTATTTCATAGAGTTGATGTGAGTATATGTATGTTAATGCACATGTAACACTAAGAATGGCACTGGTCATGCCAGCTCCTCAACAAATAACTATTAATAATAACCTATCTTATGCAACGTCTCTGCTGAAGTAAACATGTCTTAGTGGCTTGTTTATTGTGGTTAATCATTTAAAAATAATCACTATCGGGCTTAGTAAAGAGATAACATTTCCAGTGTTGAAAATACTTTAAACAAACAAACAAACAAAAAAGTATTTTTTTCCAGCACGTTAGCTTGTATAAAGAAAATTCTGGGATGAGGACTACTCATATAATATTACTCATAGCATTTATTCCCAATAAATAAAGTACAACATTGAAATGCACTAGTTAAAGTTTTAAGAAAAGTCACTTTTACATATAAGATATTGATTTTTAGAAGAAAACATGGCTCATTAGTCCTATCATTGATAGTGTCTCTAAGAGCATGCCACGAGCACAGGAGATAACACTCAGGACATGTCACATGTACCTTACCACTCTCTCCCTCGGCTTAACAGAGCTCGGGCTTTGGGGGAGCCTCTGAGAGCAATATCAGAATATTCCAACAGCCTTCTAACTCACCCTCACAGATAAAGCCACGGGATGCGGTATGACAGTGCTCTTGGATAAAGTAACTCCCACTTGCTGCTTAAATACTGTTCTGGGACAGAATTGATCAATAGCTTAGAATCAACTTGGAAATAAACTCAAAAAAATTCAAGATTCCAGCTCTGATTTTTTTTTAGCAACAAGCTGGTAAGGAGTGTCTTGTCAGGTTGGTTTTTGTTTTGTTTTGTTTTGTTTTTGTTTTTGCTTTTTTGGCATGCTAAAATGGAATATTTCAGAATTAAAATTACTTTAAAATACTTAATAGAACCTTTCTTTAAGTATGTCTTGGCCGTTCAAGATTCCTCTGTTGAGAATTCTCTATTTAGCTCTGTACCCCATTTTTAAATTGGGTTATTTGGTTTTTTGGAGGTTAACTTCTTGAGTTCTTTATATATTTTGGATATTAGCCCTCTATTGGATGTAGGGTTATGGAAGATCTTTTCCCAATCTGTAGACTGCCATTTTGTCCTATTGATAGTGTCCTTTGCCTTACAGAAGATGTTCAGTTTCAAGAGGTCCCACTTGGGTCTCCCTAACCACCAGGCATGCGCGAGGTATATAGATTTACATGCATATGAAAACACCCACACACATATTTTTAAATAGAAAGAAAACACCTATGCAGCAGCGTTCATTTATATTTAGAAAAAAACCCTCTTAACTTTTTATTCCTTAAAAAATCCTGCAGGAAAGAAAACATTGACAAAATATCAAGTGTATTGTCCACATCTATAACTAGAGATCTTTGGACTTGAACTTGACTTTGGCTTCAGGGCAGACTGACTTGGTTGAAATTGAGCTCTGCTTCTTGAATGCAGGTGCAGATGCTAATGATAATGAAGGTGCAGAAACCTGGAGAAGGCAAATGGAGAACACAGAGAAATAGGTACAGAACAATAGCAGAAGTTCTATCTGTATACACAACTGAAAAATTTCCAAACAATGTGAGCTGCCTGACGTGGAACATCTGCATTTCCCATCATGGAATCAAGCTGCCATGATGAGACATTTATTACTAAGAAGTGTGATTGCCTAGTTGCTCACTGCTTGAATATTTATGAAGTTTACAGTTCACATGTGACATTCCTATAAACTGTCCTGATTAATGAATTTAATTGTAAGTGTTATGAGACTATCTCCTAAATTATATTTTGTTTTGTTTGCATGCATGGGATGAAAGTAAACTTTCAGGCTGAACAACGTTCAGTGGATTTTAATTGGGTGACAAACCTGCTATGCTACATAATGTGAGCGGTGCACATGATGACAACTCTGAGAGGATTTGAATAACGCTAAGGCATGCTCATTGCTAGATTTCCTCGGCTGGGAGAGATCACAAGTTGGCTCAGACGTTTGTCCAGAAGACTCCTAGATAAGTAATACGGGAAGATATTAAAATAAAAGGGTTAATATCAAAACCTACCCCATGTAGCTCTTCAGATACATATAATAGCACAGAGAGGGACTTTCATGAGTCTTCAGCTTGCAAACAACAGGAAGGGCTAAAGGAAACAAGTAATGGAAGTGACCTATTCTTCACCTTCCAGAGTCTCTTGGATTTCTATCTTGTTCTACAAAAGGGTGAACAAATATGGGCTTGATACTAGGCTGCAACCCTTGCGTGTTCCTCTTGAGACTGCCTGTTACGTCTGCCTTCATCTTTCTCTGTGTGTGCAGGATTTTTTTTTTTTTTTTTTACAACTTTATATGTCCTCTAAAACTTAAGGTTTTGAAAGCTTCATTTGTATGTATGAGACCGAATACATCTTGCTCACTTCTGAAATACCATCCCCAAGCAGGACAATTTGAAGTACATTGATTGAGAGGTGATTGACACTTTTAGCTCCAGGGGAAGAGCTTAAATAAAGATGCTTTTCTGAGTCATAAAAAGAGAGACAGCCTTAAAAAACATACAATAATCTTGACCCGTTATAATATGAAAAGCCATTTTTGTGCACTCACAGGAAAATTAATCTCCTGATAAAACATTTCCCGTAAGTTATCCATAAGTTTAGCTCTCAGTAGAGACTAGCATATGAACATTCTCCAGACCCTCTTTTATCTTCAGATAATTTCTAACTTTGGTTTCAGCAGTTCCTGAAAAACTCTACTTTCACTTTTCTTTATTGTTTTAAAACTATTTATTTATTTATCTTTGATAAAAAGCCAATTACCCTGCACATCAAGGTGCACCAACCTCATACACACATCTTTTATTTGAATTAGTTTTCAAAAAAGCCTATGTTAGTAAATTTTTGAGTTGTTCAAGTCTATTATATCTGCAATATTTCCTTTATTGGCTTGCTCTCTATCTCAGAGATCCCATGAAGTTAGATACTGTGTTCTCCATAGTATCATTTTCTCCAAATATGTTGTCTTAAGCAAGTGCATAAGCATGTCATTAATAATGTATGGATGTATTCATTTATAAAGTGCATTCTTTATAGATTTTATCCATCATAATTGGCATTATTTCTCTACCATAGCATCTCGGTAGATTACTAGTAGACTTGACTATAGGTTTATGTTTACTTGCTACACAAGCCAAGCCTACTTTGCACAAGACAACAGCTACATAAAGTTTGGCCACCTCTTTCCTAGGAATCCGTTTACCATAAAAAAACAACTAGTTAGTAAGCCTTACTGTTTCTGTTTAGAAGTCACAAAGAAAGCTTAGGCTGTGTAATCAGATTCATGCAAATACAGTTTGCATGCATGGTCCATCTATAGAGAGAATGTAGCCAGCAGTAGTCAGAAGGAATCTGTAGAGGGTTGGAAATTAGTTCCACAGAAGACACTTCCATCCAGAACATGATTATACGGATGCACTTAAGTTAAACATTTGAAAATGAGAGATCTACATATCCAAGGATAAGTGTCTTTATGATAAGAAAGAAGGGAAAAGAAAGAAACAGAGAAAAGGGACGAGAAAAGATGGAGGCAGGAATGAAGGATCAACTGTCACAAGCTAAGAAATGCCTAGAACCACCAAAGGCGGGGAGAGGAATCTCTTAAATCAGGCTCCATATGGAACAAGTCCTATGGCATGCCCACTTCCAGCCCCAGGACTCCAGGACTGCAATAGAGTAAATGTCCTCACTTAAGCCACCTAGACTGTTGGAGACTCATAATAACACAGCCTCAGAAAAATAACACTGGGGAAGGATGGGGTCACCAACCCACCTTCAAAATTTTTTGACCCAGAATTGTTCCTGTCTAAAAGAAAATACAGGGACAAAAAAATGGAGCAGAGACTAAAGGAAAGGCCATCCAGTGACTGACCCACCTTGACATCCAGGCTATGGGTAGACACCAAACCCTGACACTCTTACTGATGCTCTGTTGTGCTTGCAGAAAGGAGCCTAGCCTAGCATGCCTGTCCTCAGAGAGTCTCTACCAGCAGCTGACTTAGACAGATGTAGATACTTACAGCCAACCATTAAACTGAAGTCAGGGAGGGGAGGGATTGAAGAAGCTGAATGCCACCACTATGGCAAATGAAGATTGTTGTAAGTACTTACATTTTTATATGATGGGAGCATATTGGAAAATATGGTTATTTATTCCATCTTGGGGGAGTCTGGAAAGGTTATATGTATCAAATAGAATCTAGTGGACTTTGAAAATTCACACATGGCAAAAAATATATTTCAGCGAAAGAGATTAGTTAAAATTGAAAAACCTCTAGAGAATACTTCTCTAGTAGGGCACTGGGCAATCCTAAGCACACAGACAACGTCTACACTCCATTCCCCATCGCCCATTCCTCAGCCCTGGAGCATGGCTGAGCTCTTCAAGGAATTCTAAGGCCTCTCTACATGAGCATCAGAGATCTGAAGCCCTGCCAAATATTAATCTGGAGGCCCGGAGGAGGGCATCTGGTCTCTACATCATTGCTCTTAAACAGGATTCAGAGAATTTGTTGCTGGAACATTTTGTACTGTACATATAATGCCTCAAATTCAAGCAATTTTCCTCATATTTAAAGCCCTGACCCTGCTTCAGATTAATTCAGTAGTTTTGATTGCTAGCACTAAGGCAGAGGAAAACATTACAGTTTGAGAAGGTACTTCCATAATTGCTGATTTGTCTCTGAGCTAATGTTTCTTTTGCTCTTCGTACTTTTAAGTTTCAAAGTCGTGATTTTCTGTCTCTTCAATTAAGGGTAGAACTCTGTGGAACTGCCTCCAGAGTAAACAGAGTGATATTGAGAAAGGAAAATCATAGCACTAGATAGCTTTGGGGATCCTGCAATAAAAAACCATGCTCATCTCTAAGTTTGAAAACGTTCACTGGAGGAATCATTTTGCATTCGGCAAACATTTTACATTTGTACTGAGAGCAGGCATCCTACTGTGTGCCGTCAGTAACTGAAGGTCTTTAAAGAAATGATTGAAGCCTACACGTTTGGATGAGGTCATATCATTATACTCATTAGTAGGTTAGAAAAAAGGTTCCCCAGGAAAACAACTTGCCTATACAACTCTAAGTCATATATGATAGATTAAAAATAATTTAAACATTTATATGTTTCACATTGGAATTAGCAAACTGTGTGAGGCTACATACCCTCCCCTTAAGTGTGTTTTCAAGCTAGACAGACAAAAGATGAAACAAATAGAAAAAGAAATGAATAATAGTTTTGCCTAACCTAAAAAACTATGGTTATGTAAATTAGCTTACATAGTTGTCTTAGGGTTTTATTTCTGCGTAGAGACACTATAACCACAACAACTCTTATGAAGGAAAACATTTAATTGGGGCTGGCTTACAGTTCAGAGGCTTTGTCCCTTATCATCATGGCGGGAAGCATGACAGCAGGTAGGCAAACGTGGTGCTACAGAGGTGGCTGAGAGGTTTACATTTTGATCCATATGCAGCAGGAAGAGTCAATAATCCACTAGGCCTGGCTTGAACTCCTGAAACCTCAAAGCCTGGCCCCCCAGTACCATACTTCATCTTTACCCAACAAGACCATGCCTTCTAATGGTACCACTCATTGTGGACCTATGGAGGCCATTTTTATTCAAACTACCACATTATCCAAAAACAACTTTAAGTCTGCAGGGCTCTGAGGAACAGATGTATTATCAAGCATACTGGAAAACATTTAAATATCTACCTGATTCTAGAAGATGAAGCTCTTTTATGTGATCTAGACAGACAATGTCCAGGCAATAAGTTTTTCTTAAATTATGACATATTTAGCTAGCAGAAAGCAGAAAAGCTAACTCTGGCATTTCACAAAGATTATGAAACCCAGGGGAATAGACAAGAGAAGAAATATGAGCAAATGGAGACCTCATGTCCAAGATCACATGGGAGGGTCATCAAGGTTCTGATAAGTGGCTGAGAAGCCATCATGAAACATTTCAGTTCACTTCTGTTTGTGGTTGAGTTTGCTAGCATTGTCTCCAACCTCTTTAAAACAATTAAGCTACTGGCAATGATCTCCTAGAAATGGAATTTACGGGTAATACTGATAAAAAGTGGAGCCTCCTAGTTTTGATTGTGGCAAGCTTCTGATTAGATCTGATAATATGGGTGTGACAAACTATATGATATCATCTGGATAGGACAGAATTTCTATGACAGCAATGAAGAAGAGAGAACAGAGCTTTCACATATAGGGCTAGAGAATATGCCACAAAGGATATAGTACCTTCTTATAGGCCTTGGGAGAATTACAGGATTTGAATAAAACCAAAATTTGTACTAAAGGTTTTACTGGGGATGAAGATGACATAAGGACTGCTGATTTCCATTTTTGTCCAGAAAACAGAACACAATGATTCAGACTAATATTAGTGAGCCACATATTTAAAAATCAATGGAAAATAAGTAAGAGAGAAGTTTAGTGAGAGACAGGGTTTCAATACTAGGGGGAAAAAGGGAGTGCTAATTTCACACTAAATAGACTCATGGGATTTCTGATAGAGTGAGCATAATAGCCTGGTGATTGACATCCTGGTCTCTGGAGTTAAGTATGAGGTATGTGTGAAGTCTGGAAGTTGAGTAAGAGAACTTAAACTTTCAATTTGTTGAGTTTAAAGGGCTGGCAGGTCATAAATACCAATCATTGGACATGCAAGGCAGGACTTAGGAAGTCTTTCTGGATGATAGATGCTGGTCGGAGTGTGATTCTGAAGGGCTCAATTGATGACTAAAACTGTTCCAAGAAAAGAAAGACAGATGGAAAGATGTCGGGGGAAAGCTTCAGGCATGATCTGGGGATTAAGGAGTAAAAAGTGGAGAAAACAGAAGTCATGATTTCTTTCTGTTCCTGGAATCCATATGAGCTTCTGAAAGACAAAGAGCTAAACGAACAAGAGCTAAAACCAGGTCATTTTCTCAGTTTAGAAAAAATATCACATCGGAGTCCATTCCATCTGGGTAGAAAGGAAACTAATTCTAACCACCTCTTGTGCTACGAGACTTTCTGGGCTTTGGAAAAGTTGAACGTTCCAATAATTACATCAACAGTCGAACACCACAAGTAATTGACCTCTAAATCCCTCTAAAATTCTACCAACTCCCACTTTCACAATGCATTTCTCAAATCATTTCATATTTATGTATTTAAAACTTGGGAAGGTAGTTGGAATTTTCCCAGGTCTATTTTCCTACATGACAGAATTATTACTGGTCTTGCCTTCAATGAAAGCACAAACAAGGTTAAGGATATAAGCCATGGTTATGTTGTGTTTTTTTATTCTAACTTCCTACTTAAAGTCCTCATATTTCAATTTTTTTTCACTACTTTCATAAAATAATTCTCTCATTATGCAGAATAATTTATTAAAAATTTAGGTTTTAGATTAACAAAGACCTGTGTAAAATCTCCAAAAGAATTCCATATTTGACATAACTCTGTCTTAAATCCAAACTCTGAGTATTCAAGACAGTAAAAACTTCCTACTAAGAAAAAATTAACCAAAATAGACTATTATAGTAGTATTAACATTAAAATTCTAATATACAATAGGTTTCTCAATATGGTGGTCTGCCCATTATAGCTAGTTACATTTATATCCTGATTGCTACCTGTCATGTAAAAATGTCTAGAAGCTCCACAGTTTGGAGGGAATTAATTTATAGGAATAATCTAGAAGAGTAAAATTCCAGACGATAAACCCAGTACCATAAGGCATGGGAGATTCTAAAAAGCCCTGTGCCACTCAGTTTCCTGACCATCTTAGAGGGACTTCTACTTTATTGATTCTTGTTTATTGATTTTGGGTTGATTCTTTCTTTACCAATTATAAAATAGTCTCACATGACAACATACATGGTATCTCATTGGTGGTGTTTTGCCATCTTCGGCCAGATGCTAGAGCCAAGAGAGACCTCACTGCAGGTATATGACGTAGAGTACAAATTTTAGAGCGAGAAAATCTGCTAAAATAATACTGTAACTTTAAAACAGACTCATATCACAATGAGGATATTAGAAAAAGAGAGTAAATCTGTAACTTGGGGCTATACCTTAAAAGCAGAAGTTCTCAACCTTTCTAGTGCCGGGACCCTTTAATCCAGTTCCTCATGTTATGGTGACTTCCAATCATAAAATTATTTCTGTTGTGACTTTATAACTGTAATTTTGCTGCTGATATGAATCATACTATAAATATCTGTTGTGTACCCATGTGAAAGAGTCACTCAACCCTCCAAAGGGATTCCAGCGCTCAGGGTGGGAAACACTGTCTTAAGAGATATGATTCCTGGTAAAATGATTTCCAGTGTGCCTCATGATTTCAGAGAGCCAGGGTTTAAAAAGTTCTTAAACAATATGCTTGGTTTTCCAGTAAGAGAGTAGATGATCCATGTTACAAAGTGATTGATACTGGGGTCCCATTTTTCTTTATAATTGTAGAATAAAAAAGATTCATGATGCCTACAAAATCTATAAAATCATTCTTCCTTACAAGTCTAGCTTTTTCTTCCTGCCCCCTCACTAATATCTGTCAAAGAGGAAAGAAATATTTTTATTTGGTGGGGCATTTGAAATGATGATGTCATCGGACTTCTGTTATGTGATTTCCCGTTTGTGTCCTCTAACTGGAATATAGTATAAAGCAAAAATAAAAGGGCAAATAAAAAAATTTGTCGCAAATTCTAAATATAGTAATTTGTACATGAAAGATCATTTTTCTCTAAAATTCATACTATCAACCCCACACGAGGTTATAGCTGTAAAAGACAACTAGCCAGAATAAAAATTAAAATAATAAATTTATCTCAATAATTTTTAGACATTAATCATAAATAACTAGGAGACAAAAGGAAATTATAGGCAGTCTTATTACAGAGGATACCTGCGGAGGAGGGTTGAAATGCTTGCACCTTCATCCATTACTTGGTCTACCATAGGCAAAAGACTATGTTCTTTAGTATTTTAACTTTAGCTATTATACCCATATTAAATGCCACATGTAAATGTTACATCAACCATAGGGAGAAAAAGAGAAAAGCCAGACTTGGATTATGATGGCTAAAGTTATTTTAGTTTTGGTTTTTATAAATTAAAAGTTCTGAAGTAGCATACACATTATTAATTTAACATTAATAAGAACATTTTTAAACAAAATTTGCTTTTGCTGATTCTCCTCTTCCCCTGCGCCCCTCCTCCCCTCGCCCCTCCTCCCCTGTGCTGTGCACCCACCCCGGGTCCTCCCTTCCAGTCATGTCAATTGTAACATTTTGACGTCTTGCATTTCCTCAGTACCCGTTTATCCTGCCTCTCTCATTGTCCTCACAGCCATGGTCATAGCCTATATACCCACATCCCGCTCACTTGTATACAAATATGTACACATCAGAAGTGAGGACCTACATATCTGTGGCAGGATTTTCTTTGACCAATCTATTTAAATATTACTGCAGCAGGAGACCTGAGATTAGACAGAGAAAAGGGAGGTGGCCCTAAGAGTGGGAGAGAGAGAGAGAGAGAGAGAGAGAGAGAGAGAGAGAGAGAGAGAGAGAGAGAGAGAGAGAGAGAAGGGGGGAGCATCTGAGGAGAAAAGGTGAGCCAAGATGGAGGCAGACGGACAGGATGATTCAGAACCAGTGAGGCTTTAAATAGCCACAGGTAGATATGTCATTGTATAGGAATAAAATTATTGGGGTAACTTGTCTAATCTAGGTGGGCAGTGTATATCTTTATCATTTGGCATAGAAATTATTGTGTGGGCAATCTTGTGTATTGAGAATTTATTGATATATAATCTGTTTGCTTAATTATAAGTTTCAAGAGTTTTGTTTCTACCTGGTTGCTGGGTGTGGCGGTGGCTGACTGCAGGTGGACAGTCTTTGCGTGGTGCTGGCGTTGCAGTGATCTGCCAAGGGAACTCGGGAGCTCCAGCCCAGAGAGACCTCCGAGTTGAGATCACCCAGCTGGAGCCATGTGATCCGTCAGTGCCCGCACTAGCACGGGAACATGCCGGTCCATTTTTAATATTTCCCGCAACACATATCAGCTAAAACATGTAGTTTTTCCTAAACTTTCAGGACTTCATTTCCTTTACCGAGGCGTAGAAGGCCATCATGTCTATGGACTACAATTCCATTATTCATTTGCCTGTTCACAGCTATCTGGGCTGCGTCTCCTTGCTGCTCTGAATAAAGCAGCCATAAACGTGGATAAGCAAGTATGTCTGTGCTAAAACAGAGACTCCTGTGGATCTGTGGTGGAAGCAGGAGTAGGAGAGCTGCGACATGTGTCCTTAGAGTTCCAGTTTTTTTGAGAAGCTTCCATATAGATTTCTCTGACGGCTTTACAAGGTACTTCTCTTACCGTATGTGAATAAGCATCTCCTTTTCTCCACAGCCTTGCTCAAACTTATTGTTGTTCCTTTTTCTTGATAATGGCCATTCAGACTGGTGGCTTGAAATGAAATCTTCATTTTTTTTTTAACATTAGAATATATTTTGATCATATTCCTTCCCTTCTCTGGACTCCTCTCGGTTCCCTTCCACCTCCTCACACACACAATCTCTTGTCCTTTCTCACAGCAGGGTTTTTATATTTTCATTTAACATTTAAAATTTTCGTACAGATATACAATGTGTTTGGGTCATACCCATGCCTCTTCTTCCTCTATCTCACCCAAGAATCTCTCAACAGGTTTCCTTTCCAACTTCATATCTTCTCATGTATACATACGTTTTTAAATCTATACATTTTAAACACATGCATACACATGTATATATCAGTCATCTATCTTGTCATTGAGAATCTCATATATGTGTACAGTTTATTTTGTTCAGATTTACCCTCTCTCCCGTCTCTAACTTGTCTCAACCACCCCTTCTACCACGTTCCCTCCCAATTTCATATCTCCTTCCTTCCTTCCTTCCTTCCTTCCTTCCTTCCTTCCTTCCTTCCTTCCTTCCTTCTTTCCTTCCTTCCTTCCTTTCTTTTTTAAATTTATAATCCCATTGAGTTCATTGAGAGTTATGGCTCCATGTATGTCTCTCCATCAGGCTCTCCACTGCAGCATGGGCAGTCTTTGAGAGGCCCTACCCCAGAAGAAACTGAGTCTACCACCAACTGCCAAACAGCTTTCAGCTCAAAGAAGCTTATTTATTGATTTATTTTATTTTTATTTAAGCGTATGTATATGCTATGTGATGTATATGCTGATTTCTGTGTGGCAACCCCTAGAGGCCAACAGAGAGTGTTGGATCACTTGGAGGTGGAGTTATGGGAAGTTGTGAGCTGTCAGATATGGAACCTAACACAAGACCTCTGCAAGAGCAGCGAGCACTCTTAAGGGCTGACCTACCTCTCAACCCTATGCTCAGAGGACTTTTAATGTGCATTTCTCTCCAGGCTAGGGATATTGAAGATTTTGTACATCTATGGTTTTCTACATCTCATTAGCTTATGAATTGGTTGGCATACTTATATTTTTGTTGTTTTATTTTTAAATTTTTTATATTGTCTAGATATTAACTTTCTTTTTAAAGTATAGCTCACAAAAATTTCTCCTCAGTGGAGTTGGGGGAAGGGAATTTATAATTAGAATATATTGTATAGAAAAAAAAATCTATTTTCAATAAAAGAAAAATAGAGAAAAGAAAAAGAATTAGCACAATTACAATTTTTCTCTTTTGTGTGGGCTATTTCCTCAGCTGATAATATCTCTTGCTGGAAAGAAGCTGTTCAGCCAGTCCCTTTTGTTAAATCTCGAGGCTATTTCCTGCGCTAGGAGCTCTGCTCAGAAAGTTCCTGCCTATATGTGAATCTTGAAGAGCTTTCCCTATGTTCTCCTCAAGCCTGTTCAGGATTTAAAAAGTCCTTGATCCACTTTGAATTAATTTGCAGAGTGGTAGATATGGATCTATTTTAAATATTCTACAAGTTTTATCCAGTTTTCCCAGTGCCATTTATAGAATAAAGCTGCTTTCCCCCTAGTGTTGTTTTTGACATTTTTGTTAAAAAATATGTCAAATATGATGGCGCATACCTTGGATCCCAGAACTTGGGTAGCAGAGGCAGGTTTGATTCCGTGACCCTGTACCATAGCCACTCATATTTGGATCAGGAATAATATATACATTTTTCCTTTTAAAGAAAACAGTAGATGTCAAAATACAAGGAGAGTTTTCAGGAAGAAGGAGATGATTTAATGTGCTCTGGATGGTAGAGACAAACAAACAATCAAACATCAAAGGGATATCGGTTCTCATTTGATAGGAAAGGGGCCGACTACAAGACTTGTAAATGATTAAGTGTGTACAACATATGGAGAAAGTAATTGAAGTCCTCTGAGTCTTGCCAAGTTGAATTTTAATCCTCTTTCCATATTCTGCATCTAGAATACATTAGTAAATACAAAATGAGAAAACAAACAAGACAAAACTCTTAGTAAAAAAAAAAAACTTCCAAGTCACTATTAATAAAACCAGCTCGTTCTGGGCCATTCAGAGGGAATGATCAAGGCTCAGCCAATTGATACAATCTGGGAGAATGCCAGAGTGGAGAAGTCCAGGTTCCTCCAGGGCTTCCTGCATCTGAGCCTGCATTTTAATGTGACCTTCAGGTGTGATTCAGTCATTAAAGTTTGAGCTGAACTGCTGTACAAAACAGTTTTGTCTACATGCAAATTTTAGAGTATTTGTGGCTACCCGTATGCTCAATGATCTATTTACAGTTCTCAACTTCACATTGTTCCACCATAACTATGCTATGAGATTGTGCTTTAATTTTAACGTACTACTCAATAGCTCTAAGAAAAATAAAAAGCAAAACACCCCCCAGCCCCAAAACAAAGCAAAATAAAACATAACAAAAAACCAAAACCTCACTCTCACTCTTCAGTTGTTTCCCTGCTTAGTAGTAGTCACAAGCAATTCTTAATTTCATGAATCTTAAATAGGATGTTTACAGGGAGGGTGTGAACCCTAGGATTTTTATTTGTTTGCTTTTTTGTTGTTGTTTTGGTTTTGGTTTTTGCTGTTTGTTTGTTTGCTTGTTTTTTGAAACAATGGACATTTTGAAAAAAAAATGGACAAAGCTCCTATCTTGTAATTCTAAAGCAAATGTAAGAAGTCTTTAGGAGGGCAAGGTTAGAGTCCTGTGTTTGGGGAGAAATTGCTTTTTATGCTTCTCTACAGGGTTCAAGGGTTGTCTGGAAACACCATTTCTTCATGTGATAATGCAAATTCTGAAGCTCTGCCCATCTCCAAGGAAGACAGTAAACTTCGTGAAGGGAAGACTGACAAAGCCCCAGGCACATTTGAATACATATCATCTTTAATCCACACAACAGCTCCTAGGGGCAGTCAGCACTCAGACAGGAAAACTAAGGGTCAAGTAAACTAGTGTCTTCCCAAGGCCAGCTGGTTAGGAGAAGCCAAATTCAGAATCTAAGTTCTTTTATCCCATTTGCTAAGTGGAATTCCTCAGTAGAGTGCTATCAAATGAGGAACTAGGAATGAGAATAGACTGGCATTAACTAACATCAATAGTACCACATAAACACTATCATTACCTTTGGTTTTGAGTTTTGAGTTTGTTTGTTGGTTGTTTGGTTGTTTGGTTGTTTGGTTGTTTGGTTGGTCGGTTTTGAGACAGGGATTTGCTCTCTAGCCCAAGATGGTCCCAAACTCATGATAAACATCCTGTCTTACTGGTAATACAGGCAGGAGCCACCTTCCCAAGCATATTACCTGTGTTTTTAGGTAAGTCTTAATCAGCACAAACTGTCATCAGAAATATCATAGACTGGGGAATGGGGGCTTAAACAGCATTTTTTTTCTTACAGTCCTGGGGATAGAAAGTTTGAGATTAGGGAGTTAGCATGTTTGGTCTTAGTGAGGCTTATGTCTAGGTGGCCAATGGCAACCTTTCTACAGAGTCCTCATAGGGCCTTCCCTCTATGTATGCCAACTTGCAAGCCCAGCCCCTACTTACTCATCTTCAAAAATCCACCTATCGTCTTGGATTAAGATTGTATTATACCTTAATTGTGCCCTAAAAGTTGTACCTCCAAATATACTTTCAATGGGAGTGGGACTTGAACATATGAATATGCAGACTAGTGATACGTGTTTCACTCCATAACCATACGCAGTCACTACTGGGGATGATGAAATGATTTGCTCCAATATCAAAGACCTGAGAACAGTAGCTGCAGTTTGGAATGGTGCAGACTGACCAGAGGCCCTACTGAGCATTGTACTGCCTTCAAGATCAGGAAAAGCTTGACGTAGTTCGCTACACTGATGGTTGCTCTGCAGCCAATTCTTGGCTGTGTTTGAGAAGATACTTTTGCTCCCATCAAATCTCCCTTTGAGAATTTCTGTTCTCTGTGATACTGTAATGGTGTGACATTACCTTCTCAACACAGATGTAGCACTGGAGAAAATGGGTTAAACGGCTTGACTAAGTGCTCCCAGCTCCTAGGGATAAATTTACTGAATAGGATACATCAACTGGATTTGAGTTTCCACAAAGCCTATTATTCTATAGCAACTTTCACTTGATGTAAGAGTCTCTTCCCTCAATTAAGTCCCTGGAAGTACCAATTACAGGTGAGATTAAAGACCTTTAGCTCACACGCTGACAGCGTCACTAGCATCTGCTTGCTCACGGAGGGATAGGGGGATGAAAAGAGGGATTATAAGCAGCTTCGTCTGCTATATCAGACTCAGCTTTTTCTGAGGCATCAGGCCAACCAACAAGACCTGGGAGAAAAGCAGTTGACAACTAGAAACTTGACTGTGGAAAGAGTACAGTGGCTTTGAGCTATTGTCCGAAGCCACATATTGAATACAGGACTCTGAGAATATTTCCTCATTATCATAACAATATGTAAGTGAAAATCTTGAATGTGACTAAAGGTCAAATCTATCTTTCTAATATGCCCTGTGACTCTAGCAAATCTGGGAACATTACCACAGTGCCTCTCACATATATTCATACATACTTTACTTACCATGTCTGCAGTTTCTTCTACTACAAATACCTAGACTGTCCAAATCCCATCCCTTAACTAAAGTCACTTGTCATGTTTTCTTGAAGGGTTCTGTCAATCCTTTAGATAATTTTAACCTAAGTCATAGTCAGAACTACACCAGTATGCCTGTGGGAAGTCTCGCAATGAATGGCCATATATTTCTGATTATTTTTTTCTTTGCATAGGAGAAGATGACATCTACTGCTTTCCTTAAGATGTTCAGAAAGCCATGGGATTCCTCCTGACTGTACCTGTTCCTCTTGGGTTGTGTATGGAGATGAAGTGCTTCCTTTCCCAACTGGTGCATTGATTAACAATGTTAAAGTATTCTTGACACTGAAAACAATGTTAAACAATGTTTCAGGTAATAGTTTCCATCAGCTTTGGGCTCAGAGTCAGAATGAGTATCTAGTTACAGCGCAATAGGAATTCAGAGTGAGCAAGAAATCAACTTTCTTATGGCACTGAAATTCATAGGTAACTGTGGCTAGTGTTTATGTTATGGAAGAAACTGTTATGATAGCAAAACCTAGCTTATGCTACCCTTGAAATTACATATATTATACTACCGAGCCTCTTCATTTAACCCACACTTAAAAATCCTTATCAGAACGGCTCCTCCAGGATAGTCAATTGCCCAGGCTCTAAAAGATACATGGGGAAGTAGCACTCACAAAGCTATGTTCTCACAGTGCCCATAATCTAGTGGAGAAAGTAAATGATCATCAAATAATTACCAAGCCCATACACAGTTGAAAACAAAATGAGTGCAGTTAAGAAAAAGTCTTTCTTCTCTTTCAAGAGGACGGTGATGCAGTGAAGCACTTTCTGAGAAAGTGATTTTGGGTTGAGTTGGAAGGATTCTTTGAGTGGCAGAAGTAAGGATTTCAGGCAGAGGGTGTGACAGGTTCATGTGTGGTGGGGAATGGGGAGCAAGTGTGGTGTTGCAGAAGAGAAGGAGTTAGGTGAGAGTGGGCTTTAGAGAACTTCATAGAAAAAATAAAGATCGCAGATCTGATTTCAGAAGTAAATGGAACGGACGCCATGAAATGACTATGATGCCGTTATGAGAGGGATCCGGACTGTGACACAGAGATTTCCTCCTGAATGTTGAATTCTGATTATGAAACTCCTAACATAAGCCCCTTGTCATGATCAAAGAAAGATCTAGTTCCTACATAAATGGGGCATCCTGAGACAAAGGGTAGAGTATGTACCTGAAGGAAGTCCAGAACAGACAGAGTGATCATAGGGTGGACTGCCGCTTGACAAAAGAGAATCTTCTCTGGAGATACCTTCCCGGAACAAAACCTGAAAAAGGCAGCTAGAGAGTGAGTGCTCCTGAGGGTAGAGGGCCCTCCCCTCATTATAGAGTTTCAGGCAACAAATGCAGTGTCATGATTAAATGTGAATTTCAAAAGATATTTCTGGGCAGGCCATTGAAACTGGACACCTGGTAGAACAATGCCCCTAATTTGCATAGCTGTTTTGGAGACTTTTAAAGTGATCCAGGTAAGAGATAAAGATAGATCTGAGAGCAATAGTTGGTGAAGGCAGGAGGGGGACTCAGAAGAACTTGACTTCCACAAATGATAAGAGAGGTGCTAAAGGTCTCAGAATTCTTGTTTAGAAGTGAGATGTCTCCCATGGCATAGTACACTGAGATGAGAATGGCAGCACTGTGATACAGATGCAGTGAATTGTTGTCTGTGCTTAGTAGGAGGTCCACGTGGGGATGAATAGAAATTCCAAGAAGACTGACTGATAGGCAGAGTTGCAGTTGAGGGGAAGTTGTAATTCACCAAGATACATGGGGAATGGAATCTGGATGTACAGATATCACCTAGAGGTAAGAGAAAAAGAAGAGTCAGGAGGAACAGGAGGGGGAGTGGGAGGAAGGAAGGGAGGGAGGGAGGGAGGGAGGGAGGGAGGGAGGGAGGAAAAGGAAGAGAAAAAGAAAAAGGAAAAGAAGGAGGAGGAGGAGGAGGAGGAGGAGGGTGGGAGGAGGAGGAGGAAGGAGGAAGAAGAGGAGGAGGAGGAGGAGGAGGAGGGAGGGAGGAAAAGGAAGAGAAAAAGAAAAAGGAAAAGAAGGAGGAGGAGGAGGAGGAGGAGGAGGAGGAGGAGGAGGAGAAAATACAAGTGGTGTTCAGATTTTTACACTTGAAGGATGTGATCGATTGACTGCTCATAATTCGCTATTTTAAGACCACCCTCCGCCATCCCTACCCTGCCCTGCAATCTAACAAGCAGCCACACAGAATCAGTTTCTCTGTTTTTGAATTTGCCTGTTTATTTGTTTTTCTCCTATAAATAGATTTACTTTGCTGTTTCTATGTTTTGGGATTTTTGCTGGAAGACAGATCTTAGATAGCATCTAGTAACTCTGAGTATTCTACTTTGCCACCAGGAAGTGGTCTATTTTTTTCGTAAGTATATTCTAATTATTTCATTTTAAGATGGTATATGCATTTACATTAGAAAATATGACATTACAAATTTGTTTCTCTATAAAAAAATTAGAAAAAATCAGACAATATAATATCTTAGATCTTCCTCATCCATCAAAATATGTGCATCATTTCTTCCAAGGCTTCAGGTTCCAAGATCCAACTCATCCTCTGTTTCCCTCTAGCTGAGCAGGATAATTCCCTTCCACCTCTGCCTCTCTCCTTTCAGTCATATTGTGTGAGTGCTATGGTCCTTGAGCCTGACTTATGAATAGAATTTGAGCTTCCTATTATGAATTGATTAAAGTTTAATAATTGCCTAGATTATTTTTAAATAACATTTATTTCCTCCATAAACTTAGATATCTAAACATGCCTAAGTTCTGCTCACAGAGAGGAATGTCTTTGTGTATATCTTGACTTAGGCATGATATCAGCAGGGTTCTCTTTCTTTGATCATTCTCAGATGTTAAAGTCCACTAGTTGGTGGCTAATGATTGTATTACCCTCAGCAAAACTTTAGGGGCTCCATAAACTAATATAATTAGGCCTCCACGCTGTTGAAAGCATAGTTCAAAGTACAGTGTTCTACATTTGCTATGACACTAGCAGAGCACTTCCCAGCTCTTTCCTAAGGCCCATTCGTGCCCCCATCCTAACTGAATTCTCCCCTGCAAGCTAGTGTGCAGTTTTGCCTGTATCTCCCCCAGTTACCATCCTCCACAGCTTTTGCAGTTCTGGAGGTCAGTCTCAGCACTGAACTTTCCCAAGTGCAGTCACTAATGATGTCAGTGCGTCTGGGAGGACATTAAGAACTATTTATTTTATGAGCTGTTTTTCCTCCCAGCCAAATCTCCAGGCTCAGGAGGAGGGAATGGGGGCAATGACATAGTAACTGATGGATGCCCCCACTGAAGAAACTATGCTCAGTGGGAAAGAGTGGTATTCAGTAACCTGACCTCCTCTAGGCTTATCACTCCCAGAATAAAACACCTCAGGAGCTTGAGCAATAGGAACAAGGTCTTAATATTCCCAGCATGCTCTGCCTAAGGCAGGCATTCTACTTAATGATGGAGAGGGATTTGATTTGTCAAGAAGAGAGCTCCCATTCCACTCATAACTATCCTACTACCCTGGGGCTTAGCCTTAAAACAGTAGATGAGAGGTAGGGAAGGTGGAGTAAAAAATGCTGGAACCACTCCTCCCTGGAAGAATTCTTCCTCAAGTGACCTGTGGGAAGTGCTCCTGGCCACACTGATCTGAAGCGAGATTGGAAGGGAGTGGGCAGGGGAAGTCTTAACTCAAGTACCAATAGTTCTCACATCACTGGATTTACATAGTAAGTGATTCTCTCTTGCTCCTTGGCCTTAGGATGACTTTCAGTGGTTTTAAACTGTTAGAGTTCTTGTTTGTTTGGTTGACTCTAGCTTCAGTGAAGAATAAAGCCACAGATTCCTTTAAGCTACCATGCCAACAATTGGTCCTCCCCTGTACCTCGGCCTTGGTTAGCCCCTTTGACATGGCTCTGAGCATTTTCCCAGAGGCTGCTAGGGAGTGATGCAAGCAGGGGCTGAGAGAAAAGATGATTCTCTTGCTTTTGGTAACCTTTCTACCGGCATTTTCAGGAGACCAATACAGTCTACTGAAGCATGGTACATTCACACGGAGGGAAAGGTTCGAGTTATCTCGTGTGTCCCAGACTTTACAGTTTGGATATTAAGAGAAGAGCGTCAGGAGGGTCAGAGAAAAAAGGGTGTTTTTAGGTGGTGGTGCTGAGAAGTGGATTTGCTGAGAATCATTATTAACCCTTTATATAGATGAGGACACTGAGATGCAGGACGGGTAGGTGATTTGTCTTAGGAAGAAAATGCAAGTTGATAAGAGCTCTTATTCTCCTGACATCTTGGTAAAGACATTTGGCACCAGCAGCAAAAACCCAACCTCATGATATTAAAGATATCTATTGCTTGCTCTCTGAAACCCCTGTGCTTCTCCTTGCTCACATTTTCCTCATTTAATGTTGTTTTTAGCTTCCTTGTAAGACTGAGTACACCCTTTAGTGAAGAAAACCTTCATCTATAGTCTAGGCTTCAATCTTCTTAGGACGATTTGTAGCCATTTAGCCTCTGTCTTTCACAGGCATTATTTTCTTTTCAGGGCTCCCCTTCTACCTGAAATGCACCCTCACTGAGGCGTCTCCCTCCCTTCCTTGAAATGTTCTCAAGTCTAAGTGACTGATGACTTATGTGTGTAGTGCACAGAAAGGCGGCAGCTCACTCGGGAACCGAGCTCTTTCTTAGGTCTTTTTTAGTACGTCTGTCCTTGACTGGACATTCTGTCCTTGACTCCTAGGAGCAATGTTGCAGAATTCTAAGCACAGCTGCTTCATAATAGCAAAGTGCCTTAGTCATAGTCCAGTCACTGTGCAGTTAGAAGCATGCCCTGGAAGCACTTATGCTGGGCCCAAGGGACTAATATGCAGGCCAAGGGAAGCTAGGATATGAATGGCAGATGAGGAAATAAAGGGAGAGAAGGTCACTTGGAGCCAAAGAATGCATTAATATGCTGACATGTCTGTGGAAGAAACCCGAAAGGCCTGTACCCAGGGGACAGCCTAAGACTGACACTCAAAGTGTCCAGAGAAATTCTACTTCCTCTCAAGGAACTTGGCTGGACGTAAAGGAAGACTAAAGAAATGTTAACCTAATGATGCAGCATTAAATTGTAGAAGATTTGGGAGACCCATGAGTCTACATTCTTGCTTGAACAGATTCTGTACTTGGGCTATTATTAATTCTCATTGGACAGATTTTATAACCCAACATTCTTTCTCTTTCCAGCTAGTAGTGCTTATCTATCTCAGAAAATCCTACATTCAGATTCAACTACACTCTTCTTGATCACACTATGTGCAATTGCCCCTTGGCTCACTTGAGCTGAAGAAACCCTATGGCCGCTTATAAACTGGCCAATACTCATGGGCTGTAAGAATTTTTTCCTCTACTGCATCTTTGTCTTTCCTTCCTCCCCATCTTTTCCCTCTGTTCCCATCTGTTATTCCTCTTCCCTTCATTCTTCTGTGGTCTCTTCTCAGTAGTTGAACCCATATGTGTTTGATCCCAAATTGTACAAAGATTGTAGATTACCTGAAATATAAACAGTCACCCTTGGCTATAGTGTTATCTTTTCCATGTGACTTACTAAGATTTTAGTTATTTTTTCGGTAATACTGCAAAACATATTAACCCACTAAAAAGCAATATAAATTCTCTATTATTATTTTGGCATGTTTTCCTGTCATTTCATCAAAGGTATGTAGAAGTAGTTCATTTATCCAGTTTTGATATATTCAATACTGCATTAGTAGATCACAATAAATAATTGAAATGGCAATCTGCCATAACTTCTACCACTCAGAAAGGAGTGTGTCAGAAAAGAATATCATATACTATTGAATAAAAATAATAAAAGATGAAATGCAACATTTGAATCAATTGCTTTTCACAAAAAAAATCATTAAAAGTCAACCAGAAAGACACAGAAAAGCCCCTGGAGCACAGCCCAACCACTTATTTCAAAGCTAGAATTACCATCCTGTTTGTATTGCTTTCCAAAGAGGCCGCACAAAGAGAGACAGGATGCAATGAGGATCTCTGATCTTTTAATCTAGGGACAGTTTCATTTTTGAAACTGTTTTTTCTTACACCTTACTATCAGTGTGCATTCTTGTTGCTTTTGATTTTCTCTCCAGCATTTGTCATCTATGCTGTCAGATAAAAGCCATGATACAACATAAAAGGGATCGTTGTCCTGTGGTCACAAGTGTCCTCACAGCCTCATGCCAGTCAAGTAACTGAAAGTGAATGTGATCAGGGGACATTGGCAAACACGGAAATTGTTTTGCAACTCTATGCAGAGTAATTCTTAGGCTTTTCAAATTCAAAAAGTCAATCCTTCCTAATTACTTTCACTTAAAGCAGTGCTTCTCAAAATGGCCATGATCCCTTTTCACAGTGACCACATAAGTCCGTCTGCATATCAGATATTACTCACGATTCAGAACAACATGAAAATTACAGTTATATATGTTAAGTAGCAATGGACATAATTGTATGGCTGGAGTCATCACAGCATGAGGAACTGTGTATATTGGGGGGGGGGGGTGTCACAGCATTAGGAAGGTTGAGAACCTCTGCCTTAAACACTGGCCCAAATCTGCTTTCGTAAGTACATTGCTATTGTGAGATACTGGAGGGCGTCTGAGTAGCACTGGGCAGTTAATAGAGAGGGGCCATCTGGCTAGCTAATCACAGCAAAACTCGAGTCTGAGCACCTTATGAAACAGCTCATCAAGTGGAAACAATGAGGTCCCTGGTGCAGAGGTTAGTGTCCCTGTGAAACTAACCCTCCTCTGAACACCCTCATACGCTTCACGTGATTTAAGAACTGGGACATTCTGGTTAATCGTGTTCATTCTGATCAAATTAATCTGAAGCCCTGACAGACGAGAGTTGTCTCCATCCTTCATTTTCCCTTCTTTCTTCCTTCTTTACTTCCCTCCTTCCCTCCCTTTCTTCTTTCCTTCCTTTCCACAAAACAAACTGGTATAAGGTGGGTGTATTACTTACTTATCGCTTTGCTGGAACAAAACACAGGACAAAGGCAATTTACAGAAGAAAAAGTATCCTTGAGGTTCTAATCCCTGGGACTACAGTCTATCCCAGTGAGCTGCCACAGTGGTAGCAGCTGCTGCTTTCACAATTAGGAAGAGTGGATGGCGATAAAGCTTCTGAGTTTCCTTTCTCCTTCTGATTCAGCCCGAGACCCCAGCTCAAGAAATAGCGTTGCCACAGTTAAGGGGAGTCTTCCTACCTCAGTTATATAAACTAGATAATTCCTTAGCCCAGAGAGTCTCAACCTTCCCAACGCTGTGACTCTCTAACACAGTTCCTCATGCTGTGGTGACACCCCTTTCCCCCAGGCATAAAATTATTTTCATTGATACTTTATAACTGTAATTTTGCTACTGTTAGGAATCATAATGTAAATATCTGATAGTCAGGATATCTGATATGTGGCCCCTATGAAAGGGGCCTTGACCCTCAAAGGGGTTATGACCTGCAGGTTGGGAACCACATGCTTTGAGGCTTCTCTTCTGGGTGATTCTAGATCCTGTCAAGTTGATAGGATCATCTTGAACAAGCAACCTACCAAATACGATACTAGAATACAACATGCTAGCTGGGGTTAGAACTCATATGCCCCACAAATCCCTGTGCTTAGCAATTATTACAATGATGTTTAAAATTAACTCATTGTATCAAACTTATTGTGTGCTGAGACAATAATTATGATTTCTCTTACAAGTCAAGATGAGGAATCAAAAGACAGTTTGAAATTCTGATTTTTTAACAGGCTCTGCACCAAAGGACACTTCTCTCATCCTGAGCATGAAGAAATGCCTGGCCTTAGGCTGCACATACATGCTAAAAGCTGGTACATTCTTGAAAGGTGAAAAGCAGTTATGAACAAAGAGGGATTCATATCTTTAAATGACACATTTAAGTAGAAGCTTTTTTTTGGGCAAATGATCTTAAAGGAAATGGTAGGTGAACTCTCTAGAGTAGCTCCAAAGGCAATTACGGTGGTTATTTGTAATGATTATTTCACCAGTACACTCTGACAGAGATGCAAAAAATATACTTAAATATTAGGTTACTGATTGTAGGTAATGGGGCAACTAATGCATTGTGCGCACAACTCCTTGATGTAAAAGCCTTTATCCAAAGCTAAAAATAGTCCTCACTTGAGATGTTCTACCAGGTTTTCCCTATGGGAACTTGTTATATTCTTGGGATCATTTTATGGCCTGGGTTATGGCTGAATTTATACAACAATAAGCTAAATTAGTAATGGAATTCCTTTGTGATTGAGTGGTATCGAATACAAATTCTATATGTACATGACACAGTGGAAGCATAGATGAATTAAATTATCTTCTTCAAATTTCAGAAATGTAGTATAAAAATTGTCCACTCCTCTCCCAGGGATCTCAGAGGGAGGAGACAGTGGTTGTGCATTATGCAATTCTAATTTTGTCCCACGGATTGCAATGGCTGGGTGTTCTTTTATACTAAACTACCTAAAGGGAAAGGCAAAATATGAGATGAATTTCCCATTGACTGCTGTGATGCTAAAAGCTCATAATTAACAAATGAATGCTGAGCCCCTATGTTTGCAAAAGGTTTCTCTAGAGCTTCTGGGTTATGGTGTCTCTAACCTATGCCTGCAATTTCTTTAGGAAGCCAATACACTCATATAAGAAAGTTACCAACACAAGAAATATATAATCAGCTGAAAATTAAGTAGATGGCTTAGCAAAAGTGAAAGAGTATTGAGTTGAGATGCATTATATGGGTTTTAATCCCAATTAGCTGTTCAATACTTAGTGGCCTGGAACATTCTAATCTGGTCAATATTTTCACCTAGTTATAGCTTTTATACTTTTTCTCATTTCATCCTTAAGTGGAAGGAAAGTATGTTTAATTAAGCAGTATATGATTATCTTAGTGTCTATGCTGTGATAAAACACACTGACCATAAGCAACTTTGGGAAGGAGGGAGTTTATTTCAGCTTACAACTCAATTGCTGAGGGAAATCAAGGCAGGAGCTCAAACAAGACAGGGATCTGGGGACAAGAGCTGATGCAGAGGCCGTGAAAGAGTGCTGCTTACTGGCTTGCTTCCCATGGCCTTACAGTACCAGGCCCACCAGCCCAGAACTGGCACCATCCACAGTGAGCTGAGCCCTCCCACATTGATCAGGTATTAAGGAAATGCACCACAAGCTTTTCTACTGGTCTGTCATATGGAGACATTTTCTTAATTGAGAGTCCCTCTTCTCAGATAACTATGGCTTGTGTCAAGGTGACATAAAACTAGCCAGCACAATAATTATTCACATAGTGTGTGGCAAATAATTTATACATGTGTGTGTATGTGTGTGTGTGTGTGTGTGTGTGTGTGTGTATGTAACTGTGCATATTTCTAATCCAATTTTCTGGCTATGTTTTAAAAAATACCATTTTGGATCACTAAATTCTCTAGTTAAGTTATGAGATACTATAAGCAGACTTTTTTTTTATAAATAACTTACCCCTTTGTGGGCCTAATATTCTGTTCCTGTTTTCATAGTATGCTAAACACAAGTACATATGTTTCTCTAAACATTAAGAGACAACTTTTCTGAAAAAATAATCTGCTATGTTTTGTTACATTTTATTGTGTATATGAGAGAGCGACAGAGAGACAGAGAGACAGACAGAGAGAGAGAGAGACAGAGAGAGAGAGAGAGAGAGAGAGAGAGAGAGAGAGAGAGAGAGAGAATTATGCAGGGGTATGTGCCTGCTATAGTACATGTTTGGAAGTCAGAGGACAACTTCAACTTTCAGGGATCAGTTCTCTCCTTCTACCATGCATGTCCCTGAGATGTAACTGAGGCACAGCCCCCTTACCCACGGAGTCAACTCATTAGCCCATGTGCCATGTTTTAGACTTAACATGGCACGTGCTATCCACTTACTAAGTCCAGCAAACCTAGCGATCTTGTTTCTGTATAGACCAAAGCCAGATGCATTTTATATGAACCTTCATTTTTCCTCATATTTGTGAACACAGCAAAAGGTACTTGTCCTTGTGTTGTATTTGTTCATTTTATATTAGTTTCAAGAGAAACATGGAAACAGATTCAGTTTGTGATGAAGAACAAATGGTAGGTATTTTAGTGAACAGTAACCATTTTAAACAAATTTAATCCATACTGAATACTTTAAACAACCGAGTTAAAACTTTATTAGGTTTCTAAGTAAGGTAAATGAAAACAAGATTGGTCTTGTGGGATTTCCCTCAAATGTTAGTTGTTTTAACAAATCTTAATATTTTTGGTTCTTCCTTCATAATTCATTTCACAGATCTTAGTGTTCTGTCTTGAGTGCTTCATGTAACTCATAACATCTGTAGACAAGAGGTGGGTACCTTTGGGCCACGTTTACTAACCTATCATGCGCCAAGGTCCTTAGCACAGTATTTATGGCCCAGTAGCTAGATAGTGAAATCTGTCTCTTGATGGGAGGAGGGCGGAAGAGGAAGGGAGGCTACCATCGTTGGTATCATTGTAAACATTATACTTGGAGAATTTATAATTCAATTCACTTTGTAATGGAGCTCGGGTAAATATTCATGATTACATGAAGGTGAAGGACTGCTTTGTTACATATGGATGGCATTTGCATATCTGTGAGCTGAATAACTGGGTGGGTAGATGGCAAACAGACAGACAAATCCATACTCATGGGTTAAACTAAGAAGCAAAGATCTATAATATGACTCAGCATGATTTTGGACCACCTTCTCTTTCCTCTCTCTTTCTACTTTTTACCCTTCCTTCCTTCCTTCCTTCCTTCCTTCCTTCCTTCCTTCCTTCCTTCCTTCCTTCCTTTTTTCCTTCTTTCCTTCCTTCCTTCTCTCCCACCCCTTCTCTTTCTTTTCCTTTACTTTTTTTTTGAGGTGAGGGGAGAAGTCTGCAGTGGAATCAGGACCTTATACAGGGTACCCAAGTGGTTTCTATCTACCACGTTTCTATTACTACCCTGGCTGCCCGTTCTCAACTTCTCCGCCCAGAACAATGTTTCTTAACCCTCATAACAGGGGTCACCTCAAAATGTCAGAAAACACAGATATTTACATTACTATTCATCACAGCAGCAAAATTTCAGTTACAAAGTAGCAATGAAAATAACTATGGTTGGAGGTCACCACAACGTGAAAAGCTGTATGAAAATGTCATAGCATTAGAAAGATCGAGAGCCACTGCTCTAGGCTATGAAGTAGGGTAAAACCTTTCTTGTCAGTCCTATATTTAGTTGAAGTTTATCTTGTTCTTATCTTTTGTTTCCCCTATAAGTTGGTTTATTTGATTATTAAATGTATTCATTGTTCTCAAGTAAGTTAAAACTAAACCTGTATAAAGTACTAGTTATTATCAATTAATCAGAGATAGCTCAGTGGTTAGGTTAGGAACACTAAATTCTCTTCTAAAGGACCTTGTTCAATTTCCAGCACCCATATGGAGACTTACAGCTGTGTATAACTTCAGTTCCAGGAGATCCTATGCTCTCTTCTGGTCTCCATGGGTGTCAGTCACATATGAGAAACACAGACATGTATGTAGGCAAAACCCTACACATTAAATAAATAGAGAAATGTTTATAAAAGAAAGACCAAAAAAAAAAAAAGGCAGAAAAAAATGAAAGAATAGTCAAGTCAGGCTAAGAAACTAAAACAACATTTTGTCTAGGCCAAGAGAAACAAAAAATTGATTCCTTATACCGAAAAAGCAATTTCAAAAGAACTATTATCAAATATCATCAGTAACAATATAGAAGTCTATCTGGTATACCAAGTGTGACTGTAAATTCTTTGTAAGTATTAACATTTTAATCCCCACAAAGAACCCATGTGAGAAAGATGATAATATCGTAATCAGATAATCTCAGCCTCAGTGACAGATATTGATAGTAGCAGAAAACAATAACCCAGGAATAATCCTTTGGCATTGTAGGAAATAAAGGAATATGATTTTCCATGTATTCCAATAAACTTATGCTATCCTTTTACACTCAAGACTAATAAACATTATCTAATGCAAAGGGACTGAAGTATTTTATAACGAATCTCCTTGCAGGTTAGAGGAACATCGAGTGTTGGAGACTGCAGGATATTGACCAGGAACTTTGTATCCCTTCAAGTAAAGCTAGTTAAAAACTGAAACCACCAGCGTCACCATCATTTCAGAAAGAAAAGATCATTTCAAAGCCAAAGTGTTGGGAAGATAGAAGCTCATAATGAAAGTCATTCTATTTAAGTGAACAGATTTGGCTTGGTGAGGGGTGCATGATGTTATCTAAATTCTGACAGCCTATCCTGACCATGAAATGTCATCCGGGGCTAAAGGAGGTTTTGCACCCTCTTACAAGTCACCAAACCTCAGGCCACAAAGGCCACATTCACTATTAAATTGTCCCGGAAGTAGATGTAGCCTACTTTTGGAGGTTTCCTCTGTTTCCCTTCATCTAGCTCGAGGCCACATTTAATAAGTTATCGCATCGTTCCCAAGTGCAAACCCAACTGGACAATGCTGCATGGTATCTTTTTCTCTAAAAGTTATAAGAAGCTAGCCAAACCAACTTCATATAGGTCCTATTTAAATATGTCTGTTTTTCCTTCTGAATACAGGAATTCCTTGCCTTTCTTTCTGTGCCTCTGAACATACATAATCTATTAAACTTTCATATCTACCCCAGTCCTCTTCTCTCACCATTTCAAGAACTAAGCTTTCATGATTTGCTCAATAAAACCCTAAATAGGCATTACTGGATCCTACTCCCTTCCTCCACAGCTATTTGTGCTTTTCAAAGGCAAATACACAGAAGCAGGCAGGTCATCCCACAGAGCTGTTGGCCTGTTGGCCTGCTTTTCACACATCCTTTCCTTCCACTTCTTACAGGAGGCTGTGGTTATCTAATTGATGAAGTGTGGTTATAGTGATATTATACGCTTTCAAGGCAGGGCACAAAGAAGGCAGAGTTACTACAGGGACGTCACTCTGTAAAGATGCTTCCTTTAGATGCCAACCACCATGCTATGAGTAAGCTCAAACTTTCTGCAGGGAGAGAGGGCTCAGGGAGAGAAAACCAAGTCTAGCCTGCAGCCAGAGTCAACCATCAGTTGTCTGAGTGGACGATCTTCCAGATAATGAACTTAAGAAGAAACTTCAGACATAGAGCAAAGACCAGCCATTTCTCTTAACCTTGTTCAGTTTCCCGACTATGAGCAGTAGTGGAGTATTAGCACTAACACCCTCTTTTAGATTGCCCTGATAGCTGACATGGATAATTAAAATGTCCCGTGACAAAAGGGTTTCATGACAAGTTTTATTACTTGCACCATCTTCTTAGAGGGGTGCAGTATTAATGTTTCAATGTGTTCTATGCCAAACCACTTCAAAATTTTCACTGCACAAACACTTGTGGCATATATTAAATCTCACACAATGTTTGTCTACTTGTTTACATACAAATGTTCAGTCTTTAAGAAGTCTAAATTTTTAAAATGAAAAATAATAGATTTACAAACTTGTCTGAGTTACTCATATGAAAAATACTGGAAGCAAAAATGGTAATTTACTAATTACATATCAAAATACTTAGTTGTTAAATACCTGTGTTCTTTAGAGTTTTGAAGTCATGAAGATGAAGTATTAAACTATCATTTTAAGCATATTTATTATTTTTATACAGAAAGAAATAACAACTTTATTGGAGCCAACTAAATTCCTCATTAACACTCACTTGATAAAACTGGAAATAGGACTAAACATTCATTCAATTATAAAAATAAACCCTAATGCTTTCAAATATTTTTGTCAGTAAAGCTAGGAACCCATATTTACTAATGTCTTTTCAGTTCTCAGTCTATTCTTGGCAAGAGATTATGCAGGCTGATCGAGCCCAGTGCCAATCTAAGTATTTCTGTTGCTCACAGTATTATAAGGAGTTGTGAACATGTGTAGCATTACAAAATGCATTTGTACAAATGATGGCTAGACAGTCAACAGTCCCTTCCTACCCCATTTATCCATCCAAACAAGGCTGTGCCACCTTCATTGTGCCAGAAGAACCGCCCACAAGGCCTAAGGAAGATTGACAGTAATACATTTTTAATTTTTTTAAATTTTATTTTTGAGATTATAATATAATCATAACATTTCTCCTTCCATTTCCCCCTGTTAACCCTCCTATATACCCCTCATCACTTTCTTCAAATTTTGACCTCTTTTTCATTAATGCATATACATATGTGTGTGTGTGTGTGTGTGTGTGTATATATATATATATATATATATATATATATATATATATATATATATATACACACACACACATATATGCTTGTATATTTCTAAATACAACCTGTTTAGTCCATATTCTGTTACTTTTATGTATGTTTCCAGAGCTGACCATATGGCACTGGACAAGTAAGGAGGTTATTCTTCTCTGAGGAAGATACCTTTCCAGGTCACAGTTTTCCACAGATGTCTATAGTTCTTTGTGCAGGGTTGAAGCCTCGTAAGCTTCTCCTCATCCACTTTAGCATGTCCGCTGGGTTGTCCTCTTCAGCTCATGTTTGGGTAGTCATGTTGGTGAGATTTTATGAGTACAGCATCTTATATTACTAGAAGATATATGAAACAAGCTAAAACCTAAGATTTTATGAGTGATTTTAATGTCCCTTACAGGAGAGAACTAGAAAAAGATGCCCTAGCATAGGAGGATGCTGGAGTGGTGGGGCAGGAGTGGGTGGGTGGGTGGGAGAGCACCCTCATAGAGGTAAAGGGGACAGGGGAGAATGCAGGTGGGACAGAGGGGTTGGAGGGGTAACCAGGAAGGGGGATATCATTTCAGATGTAAACAACAGGAATGATTAATAATAATAAAAATATTATAAAGTATCTTGGTGTGACTCTAACCAAACAAGTGAAAGATCTGTATGACAAGAACTTCAAGTCTCTGAAGAAAGAAATAGAAGAAGACCTCAGAAGGTGGAAAGATTTCACATGCTCATGGATTGGCAGGATTAATATAGTAAAAATGGCCATCCAGCCCAAAGCAATCTACAGATTCAATGCAATACCCATCAAAATTCCAACTCAATTCTTCATAGGCTTAGAAAGAGCAATTATCAAATTCATTTGAAATAACAAAAAACCCAGGATAGCAAAAACTGTTCTCAACAATAAAAGAACTTCTGGGGGAATCAGCATCCCTGACCTCAGGCTGTACTACAGAGCAGTAGTGATAAAAAAAAACTGCATGGTATTGGTACAGTGACAGGCAGGTAGATCAATGGAATAGAATTGAGGACCCAGAAATGAACCTACACACCTACGGTCACTTGATCTTTGACAAAGGAGCTAAAACCATCCAGTGGAAAAAAGACAGCATTTTCAACAAATGGTGCTGGTTCAACTGGCGGTCTACATGCAGAAGAATGCAAATTGATCCATTCCTATCTCCTTGTACAAAGCTCAAGTCCAAGTGGATCAAGGACCTCCACATAAAACCAGATACACGGAATCTAATAGAAGAGAAAGTGGGGGAAAGTCTCAAACACATGGGTACAGGGGAAAAGTTCCTGAACAGAACATCAATGGCTTATGCTCTAAG
>CM052716.1:41230454-41260451 GCA_028551405.1 Uromys caudimaculatus
CTACATCCGATAGAGGGCTAATATCCAACATATACAAAGAACTCAAGATGCTAGACTCCAGAAAACCAAATAATTCTATCAAAAAATGGGGAACAGAGCTAAACAGAGAATTCTCAACTGAGGAAATTCGCAGGGCTGAGAAGCACTTAAAGAAATGACCAACATCCTTAGTCATCAGGGAAATGCAAATCAAAACAAGTCTGAGATTCCACCTCACACCAGTCAGAATGGCTAAGATCAAAAACTCAGGTGAAAGCAGATGCTGGTGAGGATGTAGAGAAAGAGGAACACTCCTCCATTGCTGGTGGGATTGCAAGCTGGTACAACCACTCTGGAAATCAGTTTGGCAGACCCTCAGAAAAATGGACATAATACTACCTGAGGACCCAGCTATACCACTCCTGGGCATATACCCAGAAGATGCTCCAACATGTAATAAAGACACACGCTCCATTTTGTTCATAGCAGCCATATTTATAATAGCCAGAAGCTGGAAACAACCCAGATGTCCCTCATCAGAGGAATGGATACAGAAAATGTGGTACATCTACACAATGGAATACTACTCAACTATTAAAAACAATGACTTCATGAAATTTGCAGGCAAATCAATGGAACTTGAAAATATCCTGAGAGAGGTAACTCAGTCACAAAAGAAGGAACATGGTATATACTCACTAATAAGTGGATATTAGACCAAATGTTCAGAATACCCAAGATTCAATTCACAGCAACCATTAGACTGAGCGTGGGGTCCCAGATGGAAGAGTTGGAGAAGGAACTGAAGGAGCTGAGGGAGTTTGCAGCCCATGGATGGAGCAACAGTGTCAACTGGCCTGACCCCCCAGTGCTCCTGGAGACTGGACCACCAACCAAAGAATACACATGGAGGGACCCGTGGTTCGGACCACATATGTGGAAGAGAAGAGCCTTGTTGGCCATCAGGGGGAGGAGAAGCCCTTGGGCCTGAGGGTGTTAGAGGCCCCAGTATGGGGGAATGCCAAGGAGGGAAGATGGGTGGGTGGGCGGGTGGGTGAGAGGTGGAATATCCTCATAGAGGTGGGGAGGGAGAGAGGATATGGGGTTTCCAAAGTGGAGACCTGGAAAGGGGGAAACATTTGAAATGTAAATAAAGTATCAAAAAAATAAAAATTTTTTAAAAAAGAAAGAAAAAGGAAAATGAAAAAAAATTATTAATGACATAGATTTTCAAAAATCTAGACATTTCGAGGTAGAGGGACGATTCATCATTAAGAGTACCTGTTGTTCTTGCAGAGTTTCAATCCCAGAACACATACTGAATGGCTTACAACTGTCACAACTCCAACTTCTGGTGATTCAACCCCATTTACTGGTCTTCTAAGCACCCATATTCAAGAGCACTTGTGTGTGCACAACAAACAGAAATAAAATAAACTTTAAACACTAGAGTTTTCTTTAAAAATAGACCCCCCATTTTTTTTTCTTTTTCTTTTTTTTTTTTTGGCACAAGAAGCCAATTGTCTGGGTCAGAATTTCTGAACTAAAGTTTTGGCAGTTGCAGAAGCAACATTAGTTGTGGGTAAAACCAGGGATGAATGACAACGCACAAGTGGCTGTGGTTCTAAGAGCAGGCTACACGAGCTGGCAGGCACCAACCAGCACAGCTGGAATTCATTCTTATTCCCCGGGTCCAGCTGCAAGAGGTCCCTGGCCTGAAGGCTCCCCTTCTCTTGCTGAATATTGAATGCAGTGCCATGTAAAAGAACATGTATGAAAAAAGATCAGAAGAATGTCACACATATGCTCCAAGCCCTTTCTTCTTGGCTTAAATTGAAATTTGATGAATACTTGAATTAATCCTTGTATTATTGTTCACAAACATGGGAGAGTTACAAAATAATGCCTACATAAACTGTTTCATTGAAAGTTTCTGTGAGTAATTATACACCTGGAAGTCAGTATATGATTTTACACTAATATTATAATTTATTCTTTGATTCAGTAAGCCTTCTTTTGGGGAATATTCCCAAGGAGAGTAAAAGATATGTAAAATATTTTCACAATACACAGAATTTTGAAAGCTATCATAAGTTGATAATTTGAATTATTAGAAAATTTTCTTGAAGTGTTCATGATATCAACCATGTAAAGAAGGTTCAGAAAAAACACTAAGTTACAAACAACACGACACATAAAGATATTATCCAAATATTGAAAAATGTGAGGCATGAATCACATGTAACAAGTACAAAATACTCATAATAATTTTGTGAGAGTTACATTAAAATTACTTCACACTTCTGGATGCTAGTATAAATTTTCTACAATGAACATGTCTTACGTAAATAAGTAAGTTTTCAAAATAATAACAATAACATTTCTAAGTTTGCAACAGAAATAGTAACATCTCCCCCATAGACTGCAATCACATTTACAGCTGACGATGTAAAAAACAAAAACAAAAACACTGAAGTGATTATAATCATGACAATTAAATTGACTTTCTAATCGAAAATCATCAAGGTAAGTAACAGCTAAAAGCAGCTGTGTGATTGTTTATGTACACATTATAAATTTGCATAAGAAATTAGCAAAGGGGGCTATGTCTGCCAAGGCAGAGGGAGCTGGGGAACAGGGGATCTAGGGTCAAAGAATTGCATCCTACCACATATTTTTATTGTTTGGGTTATTTGTCATGCACATAAATTTTTTAAAAATTAAAACCCTATGTATAATAATAGCTGACATTGATAAATACCTAATCTCTCTAACTAGAGCTCTTTTCTGTTGGAGCTAGTGTTTCCCCCAGGCAATGCCTGCTTGGCAGTTCAGTTGGCATATGCAGCCCAAGTAGCAAATCAGTCATTCTGTTCCCTGAATGTCTGCCAACTTGCAGGAATGCGCCACCATCCAAGTCCATTGCTCAGCTCAAAATACGGAGGGAATCCCAGGGGATATCACAGGAACATTGGACAGAAGCTATCCAGGCGTTCGGCTTGCAGGTTCAAGATTACTCCGTTTTCTTCATCCAAGCATAAGGACTCCACTCATTATAGCTAGGAGGACTTTCCCTGCTTAATATTCTTGTCCCATTCGCTTAAACCACAGCAGCATCAGCCATCAGCGAGGATTGATTCTCTGTAGCAGGCAAATGCTAGGCTCTTTCTCACAATGTGTCTGACATAGCCAGTTTTTTTTTGCCAGCCTAGTCAAAAGTAACTCCCACTTTCCTTTAACACCATCATGTTTACCTGCCTTGTCTACTCTTCCTATCAGATCTCCCTTCTCCATCAGGAAATTTACTACCAAATGACAGGCACATGTCCTGTAGAAGACTTGCTGCTATTTCTTAAAAGGAATACTAAAGAGTCTTTAATTATTCTCCCATTTGGGTTTCGCTTGTGATATGCTATGCTTCCTTCCTTACATAATCCTCTGATAGGTTCTCTTGAAGAAAGAATAAGTGTTTGGCTCTACAGGGGAACTATATCATTTCTGACCTTCACAGAGAAAGATAGAAAGGCCATTGACTAAGAGCCTGAGTTGGACAACCCTGCAGAAGCAAAAGTGAAAACACCATGTGAAGTGGGTCCAAGAGACCAGGGCATACTGTGAAATGAAGCAGGGCTTCAAGTGCGAAGTGATGGATTTCTAGGTGGACCTAAGCAATCACCACATCTTTTGTCATATAAAACAACCTTCATGGTTCCAGGACAGCCTCCTGACCCCAGATCACTTGGAGACAAGTCCTACAATCCCACACATTATTAAAGGAACATCTGTCTCCTGAATGCTCCTCCCAGTATCTTTCCACCATAGCCAAGGGATTATTTGAAATATCTGCATTGTAAATAATGACATTGTAGCATCCTACGAAGTTATAATGAAAGACAAAATGATAATCAATACAGGTTTTACAGAGAAACAAAGCCAGGGAGGTCCTTTTGTGCTTATGAACTGAATGCAACCAAGTGTTGCTTGTCAGCCTGAGATTTGGGGGAGTTTGATGTGTTCTGTGTTTTTTTAATGACAAGGGGCCCATGCTTTCAGAATAAAGGTAGACACTAATGGTAGTGGTTGCTTATTTAAGTATGTCTCTTTTTAGATATTTGTTTTATTTTATGTGTATGAGTATTTTGTCTACAGGTACATATGTATGTACTGTGTGTGTGTGTGTGTGTGTGTGTGTGTGTGTGTGTGTGTGTGTGTGTGTGTGTGTGTGTGCGCGTGCCCACAGAAATCAGGAGAGCAGATCTCCTGGAACTGTGGTTACAAATGTTTGTGAGCCACCATATGGGTTTTAGGAACCAAACCTTGGTCCTCTGAAAAACAACAAATATTACTACCCACTAAGCCACCTTCCGTCCTTTAAACATTCATTAAAATAGTTTCATTAGGACCTTGTAGCTTGTTTTACTCTCTTAGGAACTAAGACAAGAACTAGAGGACCAGTACAAATTAGTTCAACTGCTCCAGTTTGATCACCCAGATTAAGATGTTTTCAAGATCTTGAAAGAACAGGCAAGGTGGCTAAAAGAACGTGTTCTAAAAGTTAATTTTACTTTTCTACATCTTTGTTACACAAACAAGATGATATTTTCATATCTTCTTACATTCAGAAATTAAAACAAATCTGACACCTCTTTCCATAAAAACAATAATGCCCATATCCCAAAAGCCATAAAGACAGGTAAAGTAAGGCTGTGATCCCAATAGCTGATCAATCAATCAGCTCTTAAATATCCTTGTAGGTTTTTTCCTCCAAAGCATTTTTTTCTAGTTTTTTTCTAGTTTTCTCTAGTTGCAGTTTTCTTTTTTAATGCATTGGTAGATAAGGTACTTTCTCCCTTGTAGAATACACAGTTTTACTTCTGTGTATATAGTTAATTCTGTTCTTAAATCAGCAACCATATATATCGATGTGAATGTGTGTATGCATGCTTATTTACTAGCAAAAGTGCCAGCTTTCTAGAATTTTCTACTTGAAATAGTCTATAGTCCCTCTAACGAGCATCTTTCCTAGGAGTTCAAGTCTATGAGATGAACTAGCTGCCACTGGCTCACAGAATAGAAATATCACTGTCTTTTACATATATTTTCTGTGTTTGTAATATTTTATTATAATTTTTATTTACAGTATATATAATATTTTAATGAAGTATTCAGTTTTACAAAAAAAATAGATAAATGGATATCAGGATGATGGTTTTAAATGTCACAAAGCATATTCTACTTCTTGCCGAATGAGATTTTTTTTCAACTTGTTATGAGCTCCATTTGGTTGTAAATATATGAATAAGCTGTTGTCTTAAGAAGGTTTGCAAGGTCAAGTTTATTGTCTGATTAAGAAACTAAATGGTGATTGGGTACAGCATAGCAAACAAATGATGCTGTTCCATCAATACTGTCCGATCTTCACAATGAAGAGCCTGGACAGTGTTTTCTGTTTTACAGAGATAGTATAGGAAACAGGCAATTTAGGTAATGCTTTTTATAAAGTATGAATTTTCACGAGGATATTAGAGCCATTGGCATTTCTAGCAAACATTTTTATAGGAAAATATAAAATATTGGTGATCATTTCTGGCCTCTTCTTTTTTTATTCCTGATTTTCATTTTGCTCATCTGTAATATTTTAAGTTCATCTTATAACAAGCAAACTTGTAAACAAATCTCATTACTAAAACTTGCTATTGGAATTTTTAAGTAGAATTTTTAAATTTACACATGCCTTTCATACCTGTGTATACTCTTAGGCAAAGAGAAGGGATTTTGAAGAGAAAAATTTCACTCCTTGTCAAGACCATGTCGTCTAAAAAGATACCTCGCCCATCAGGGAAGGTGGAAGAGGATGCTTGCATCGAAGACAAACCAACGACCGGTGATTCCAAATGAGTCTGTGGCCCATTTACATGCTATTATTTGCACGTCACTAGTCACACATGCTGTATTGTTTTACAAAGTCCATAATACATAAACGCTATCACAGATAACATTTTTATCGTTAGAACTTTTATGCAAACGGAGAAAAGAAAGTGAATCATCTTGAGGATGAGTTAACTTGCAGCCATCTACATAGTCTGTATCTGACATAGTGTAGGACCTCAGTGTATTTATTCAGCAAATGATTATTGAGCACTAACTTCCTTCCAGGCTCTGTTCTAGGTGCCAACTATACAGCAGTGAGCAAAACAGGAATCTCTGCCTTCTGCAGTGTGCTGAACTATAGATCACATGGAATGAGAATGGAGCTCTCTTTGTATCAAAGGTCTTCGTAAATGTGATTAAAGTAACGATCTCCAAATGAGATCATCCTGAGTTAGGCTGCCCTCAAGTCTAATGAGCCGTGGCCCTTTAAGGATGCTTTTTGAAGAATAGTAAAAGATGCAGAAGCACAGAAAGAAGGCCATGTGAGGACAAATTCAGAGACTGAAGTTATGCAGCCTCACACCCAGGGATGCCAGCAGTTGTCAGAAGCCTCCAGAAGCTCTGAGAGAGGTTTGTAGCCAATTATCCCTCAGAGCTTCTTGAAGAAATTAGGTGGACTGACATTTTGATATTGAAGTTCTGGCCTCCCAAATTCAGAAGGACTACATTTCTGCTGTTTTAAGTCATCAATTGGTGGTCATTTGTGTCTGACCCAGAAAGTAACAGGCCTGTGTCTGTGGAGCTTGAATACTAATGAAGAGAAAGGAAGCGGGAAAAGAAACAATATTTTAGAGGGGGTTGTTATTTTTGTAAAAACAAAAGCAGTATGTATGAGTGATACAAGAGTTAGAGATGAGTGTGTGTGTGTGTGTGTGTGTGTGTGTGTGTGTGTGTGTGTGTGTGTGTGTCTTGGGAGTTCGAGAAAAGGAGGAAGAACAGAGGGCACTTTGGTTTAAGCTGGGGACTCTGCCTACATAAGTATCATCAGCACCTCTGAGAAGGCATCTCATCTCTGTGCTTATTAAATAATATGCTCCAGAAATACTAAAACAAATGGCATTCCAATAGCATACAGTGAAGTTAGAGAAATGTTTGGAATCTTTCAATAATTCCGGTGGGGAATTATTGAACTCCATACGGATGTGTCTGAATAACGCCTCTTTTATCCTTAAATTCATTTATTAAAGAAATTTACAAAAACAAATCACTGAGTTGAAATTTTGAATCTTGTTATTGAAATATGAAAATTGCAATAAAGCTGACTGATTAAATCAATAGAAACAGTCACATACCAAGAAGAAATTGTAGCCATTTTCCCAGATAATCTCAAAGGGGGTAAGAGAGAGAGAGAGAGAGAGAGAGAGAGAGGTTTTAAGAAAAGTGGTTCTCAGGAAAATCTTGACAATTGAATTAATCAAGAGAGAGTGAATCAAATTAACATATTGAAGAAAGTTTAAGTTATTTCCTAATTTGACATAGCATATTGACACTAATGAAGAAGACCTCAAATTTATGTTATGACATACAGCCAAGTCCTCGATGACAAAGCATTCACAGAATGAGAAGATATATAGCACTAATCACCATCTCCACAAAAACGCCCTGCAAATGTGCTCTGACATCATTTGGTTCACTCATACAACACACAGTAAACATTTCTTAAAACTTGACACCCGCTTTCATAATTTATACGAAGTTACCAAATTTTTAAATTAATAATAATTAAAAAATAAGCCATTCTTGAGAAAGGCTTGGCTTTTGTTTCAAATGTGTTCATACAGGGCATATTCAGTATCATTTGAAGAATCCATCAAAGAACATGTAGTTGAAGTCTAGAGTAAAAGTTATAGAATTATGCTATAGCTAATAAAACACAGCTTTTAAAAATTTCCATGATGTTTATAAGCCATAGTCTATTTAAAATTTGTAGTGGTTTCCTTCTCACTGTAACGAATAATTTGAACATGATTTGTTCTTAACAGTTTTTGATTGTGCACTTCAAGAGGACAACGCAGCTAACCTGATCTCAGCTCCAAATTGCAGCCACTGTCTACTTTAGAGTTGAACCCTTTCTGCAGAATAGACTAAAAAAATGGAAAGTGGAAAAGATTATGTGTACAGTCTGCCTTTTTAGATCTAGCTATTCAGGTGCTGTAGAAAGGGACACAAGTCATCAACTGTCCTCAATCAGGAATCACAGTGCTTAACTAGAAGGTAAGGCTTTGGGGAGCAAGGTCCACTCCTACCTCTCCTTTATGTAAGGCATCAGAGACCTTCCAATACTCCAACGGAGTTCCTAAGATAATGCTTTCATACCTGGACAAAAGCCTCAGAGGAACAGAAATTAGTTCTAATTTCTCAGTTTAAAAAAAAAATATTCTAATTCCTGAATGCTTCACTCCATAAACATGATGATTTTGATCAACGCTCCCAAACAGGACAAAAGAACCGCTCTTTTCACATTTGTAGGGACGCGCTCACGCTCTTCCCATACCCACTCCCTGCTTGTTCTTCCAGCAGTCCATCAAATGGTAATTTTTACTAGAACACAATGGCATTGAGCCATACCAAAGCCATAAAGCAGCAGAACAGAGAAACAGGCTGGCTTCCAACACACACATTCTCCATCCTAATTTAACCTTGGAGTTGAAAAGACAAGTCTGTTCCCTGGCACAACAAATGCGATTATGAATATCCACACCTAATATTCTCCCGTTTGGATTTTCATCACTAAGGTATACTCCATGATAGATGGAGAGTTCCTCTACTTTAATTATGCTTTCTACTAAAATTTGTGATCCTACCGTCCAGGTAAGGAACACATCTCTATTTACAATGAGGTGATGTATTCTGAGCATTGTTTTTGTTTTTAATCTTGAAAACACCTCTAAGATGACAAACTTCCTATACAGAACTGAACTTTGGGCATCAATTCTTAATCTTTTATTTCCACAACTATTTCTTTAAAAGTAAATGTATTTTTATTTCCTGAGTATTGTCTGCAATGGGCCCTGTACAAGTCTGGCTCCTGCAGTGGTCAGGAGAAGGTGCCATGTCCTCTGGAAGTAGAGTCACAGATGGCTGTGAGCTGCCATGTGTTCGCTGGGAACTGAACCTGGGTCCTCTGCAAAGGCGAGATATCCTCCTAATCACTGAGCTATCTTTCTAGCCCCATCATAAGGATTTCTTAACTTGATTTTTAACAGAGTCTATAAGGTTATACACTTTTCAGCAGAGATATTAAGCAATATGAACAATAAAAGCATATTTTGGGCTCCTTGTACTAGTAAAATATATAAAGAAGATTTATTTCAAAAATCTATAGTCTCTACTTATTGAGAAGATGAGCCAAATAAAATATGTAATCAATAGGAAAGAAGCGTCTAGATTTTGCTGTGATACCCCTAGGACAGGACACTTGGAAGTCTCCATTGTTATCATTTCAATCAACAATGAATATTTAAGTTATGATCTAGCCTCTTCTTGAGATTTTGACCTTGATTTATTCTGTGATGAAAACAAACACCTCAAAACCTGTAGCTTTAAAGTAAATTAGTCAATCCAATTTAAGTATTTCAGTATAAAATCCAAGTAGCTAGCGTGTATTCACAACTAGAGTGCTATAATGGAGCCTGTCCCTTCCCACACTACAAGGCCCTGGTTGGTCCTCTTTGCTCCCAGTCAGTTGTGAAATTTGACTCCTTTTATCACCTGTGCTTGGCTTCATCATTCAATGTCTTAAGCCAGGATTGGTCCTATCTCTTAGGCGTGCAGGGTTGAGTCTGCCATTAGTCATTTGGGGCTGGGGAAGAGTGCACTGCTAAATCATTGGTCACATCCATTCTGAGGAAGGCACAGGCACTGGCATCAACTGAGCAGCCACTAGGGAGCTCACCATGTGCAAATGGACACTTCTAACCCTACGGTCACACAGGACGCTGGCCCTAGTTGTATACTGTGGTTGCAAAACAAAACAAGAGCACATGAACATGAAAAACGGAGGGGGAGGAGACCTGATGGTGTGGAGAGAAATAAGGGAGGAGAAGGAATGAGAGCAACCAGAGTACATCATACACACAGACGGAATTGTCAGAGAATAGCTTTAATCAAAAGTAAAGTAAAACAATCACTGCATCTCTTGACTTGGAAATTCCATTATTTTCAGCTCTAACTGGCTCCCAAGCCCAACACTATGTCCTACCCTATGACTCTCCCAGAGAAAGAGGGCCAGCACTGTTCCCTTCCAGACAGACTATTAGAAAAACAAATTCCAGAAGCAAAACTATACCGATCCGTATAATGCCTTTTTAGATGTGTTTACTAAAACCCATAATTTAAAATGCTATAGTTAATGTATTTCTCAGGTGTACGGGCCTTTGTCGCTCAAAGTAATCTGCCGTTTGTTTATACTTAAAATAATGCCACCATGAGAATGATTTAAATGCAAATTAGGAGCCATCCAAAAATTATTTTGTTGTGGTAATATTAGATTACTTGGTCATTTCTTCAACATATATATATTTAAAAAAACAAAACAAAAAGAAAACATCAAACAGAGGAAAACAAAATTGTGAGACTTGGCTTAGGTTTTTCAATGGGTGCCAATTTTGTTCTGAAAATCTCTGGCTTTGTTTCCCTCATCAGTAAACAAAGCCTGAAGCAGAGCTGCATGGTTATTTTTCTAAAGCTAATTTTTACATTACTTTAAAAATAATCAGTGGGAGTATAACTATAGATCTTGGTGTTATGTCATGTGACATGGTGTTCTGATGAAAAACATTTTAATTAATAGTGCAAATTAATGGCAGTGGAATCCACCTGGAGGTGACTCTTGTGAAGGAGGATTTTCTTTTTTATGGTGTCTAATATAGTTCTATAAAACTCTTGTGTTGTTAACTCTTTCAAAGCAGTAAGTTAAAGACTTGTGGTCTTGCAATATAATTTTCTAATTATTAAGCCAGACTCTAGGTTTAGGAGAATTGACCTTGAAATCCCTGTTCCCTTTATTAAAAATAGATTCTTTTCTCATATAATTGATCCTCATTTCTGTTCACCTCCCTCTGAGTTCCTTCCAGTTCCTTCCCACCTCCCCTTCCATCTGAACCTAGAATTTTTTTTTTTTTTTCTGATCTCTAAAATATTCTAGGAAGCCAGTCTTTGACATACTGTTTCTTAGCAGCTGAGAACTATTCTGGCCTAGTCATGCCCAGTTCATACCACTATTTGAGAAACCATGGGGTTTAGTATGGGTACATTAAGGCAAAATTCCTAAAATATCCATGTATTCTACAGGGGAGATTAGAACCGAAGGTGGGTTGTCCCATATCATTAGCAGCTATGTGGATTGTGATAGAAACCAAAAGTTATATTAAATTGGACCTGGACATTCTGGTATACATAGATTGAAACTGTAGATATTTAGATTTGGGGTTATGCATTATTTTTTATTGACTCAGAGGACATTATTTTACCCCTCCACATTGCAGTTCTCTTACCTGTGAAATGAAGATGGTACACACACGAGCCTGCCCACCGCTTAGGACAAGGTGCATGTTAAAACAGCTTCCTCACTTGTCAACTTTTATAAGATACAGAAATGAAAGGCAATGAGGACTATTACCTTGTTTTGTGGTCTATACATATGTACGTTTACGTGTACTCATTCAGGCACCATGTTGTAATATGTAGTCTTCTCAACTTTCATAATGGCACCAAAATCTCTTTCTTGACTGTTTTTATTTCACACTTTTCTTTGGCCAATCATCAGATTTGTTGTAGTTTTATGAAATAATACAGCTAATGTTGTGAGGAGTTTTAGAGTCCATGTCTGTATCTGTCTCTTTTCATCACACTAACACTGGCCCTTGGGCGGGTCACCAAACATCTCACAATGCATGGCCCTCCTAGATCGGGTCTATTTCACTAGAAAACCTCCCACAAAGAAAAGATGGTTTATTCACATAGAAGACATCATAATAAAACCAATTCCGAAGCGTGGGATTACAACTGAAGTTTGAAAGCTGAGGGTAGACTGGAGATGGGCTAGGTTCAGGTGGAAGGAGGGATTTGGGGACAAGATATGACCCCAGGCTTCTCAAAATTGCTGTTTGGAGAAACTTATGTTTTCTCAACTTACAGGGATGATCTGCCTCTGAAATAATTCTTCATAAGAACTTCATGCATAGGTTCATATTCATTTTTTAAAATTCTTTGATACTTTATTTACATTTCAAAGGTGTCCACTTTGGAAACCCACTATCCTCTCCCCCTCCCCCTGCCTCTATTTTGGTATTCCCCCACCCACCAACCCACCCACTCCCGTATTCCCACCCTGACATTCCCCTTTACTGGGGACTCTAACACCCTCAGGCCCAAGGGCCTCTCCTCCCCCTGATGGCCAACAAGGCCCTCCTCTGCCACATATGTGGCCAACATCATGGGTCCCTCCACTATCATTATGTGAGGTGCAATGTGTGGTTTGAGCTTTAGTAAAGTTTCTTTTTTGAATGTGGGTGCCCTTGCATTTGGAGCATAGATATTAAGAGTACTTCTTGGTAGATTTTTCCTTTGATGAGGATGAAGTATCCTTCCTTATCTTTTTTGATGACTTTTGGGTGAAAGTCAATTTTATTGGATATTAGAATGGCTAGTCCAGCATGTTTCTTGGGACCATTTGCATGGAAAATTGTTTTCCAGCCCTTTACTCTGAGATAGTGTTTGTCTTTAACAGGGAGGTGCGTTTCGTGAATGCAGCAAAATGCTGGGTCCTGTTTATGGATTCAGTCTGTCAGTCTATGTCTTCTTACTGGGGAATTGAGTCCTTTGATGTTAAGAGATATTAAGGAATAGTGATCTTCTTTTGAGTTTGTTGAAAGATTACTTTCTTGCTTTTTCTAGGGTATAGTTTCCCTCCTTGAGTTGGCGTTTTCCATCTATTATCCTTTGTAGGGCTGGGTTTGTGGAAACATACTGTGTAAATTTGGTTTTGTCATAGAATATTTTGGTTTCACCATCTATGGTAATTGAGAATTTTGCTGGGTGTAGCAGCCTGGGCTGGCGTTTGTGTTCTCTTAGGGTCTGTATGAGATCTGCCCAGGATCTTCAAGCTTTCATAGTCTCTGGTGAGAAATCTGGTGTAATTCTGATAGGTCTGCCTTTATATGTTACTTGACCTTTTTCCCTTACTGCTTTTAATATTCTTTCCTTGTTTTGTGCATTTGGTATTTTGACTATTATGTGACAGGAGGAATTTCTTTTCTGGTCCAATCTATTTGGATTTCTGTAGGCTTCTTGAATGTTTATGTTCATCTCTTTCTTTAGGTTAGGGAAGTTTTCTTCTATAATTTTGTTGAAGATATTTACTGGTCCTTTAAGTTGGGAATCTTCACTCTCTTCTATACCTATTATCCTTAGGTTCTGTCTTCTCATTGTGTCCTGGATTTCCTGGATGTTTTAGGTTAGGAGCTTTTTGCATTTTGTGTTTTCTTTGACTGTTGTGTCAATGTTTTCTATGGTATCTTCCGCACCTGAGATTCTCTCTTCTATCTCTTGTATTCTGTTGGTGATGCTTGCATCTATGACTCCTGATCTCTTTCCTAGGTTTTCTAACTCCAGGGTTGTTTCCCTTTGTGATTTCTTTATTGTTTCTATTTCTATTTTTAGTTCCTGGATGGTTTTGTTCATTTCCTTTGTCTGTTTGATTGTGTTTTCCTGTCATTCTGCCTGTTTGATTGAGGTTTCCTGTAATTCTTTAAGGGATTTTGGTGTTTCCTCTTTAAGGGCTTCTAGTTATTTACCTGTGTTCTCGTGTATTTCTTTAAGGGAGTTCTTTATTTCCTTCTTAAAATCTTCTATCATCATCATGAGATGTGATTTTAAATCTGAGTCTTGCTTTTTTGGTGTGTTAGGGTATTCAGGGCTTGCTGTGGTGGGAGAGCTGGGTTCTGAGGATGCCAAGTTGCCTTGGTTTCTGTTCCTTATATTCTTGCCCTTGCCTTTGGCATCTGGTTATCTCTGGTGTTAGCCGGTCTTACACTCTCTGGTTGTGGCTTGTCCCTCCTGCAAGCCTTTTCATCTGTACTCCTTGGAGACCAGCTCTCTCTGATAGGAATTTGGGTTTGGAGAGCTGTGGTACAGGGTCAGCTCTGGGGTGCAGACAGAAACCAGAAGGATCTAGTCTCCAGTTGTCCCTTGGTTCTGTGTCCTGATGGCTCTGCAAGGGTCCCTCTTGATCCAGTGAATTTGAGCAGAAGTGGTGGTCTTGCCTGTGCTCAAAGGTGTGTTGGCACTCCTGGGATACCAGCTCTTTCTTGGCACTATTTGAGTATGGATCCCTGTGTCATAGGATCAGCTCCCTGGCTGTCAAAAGAAACCAGAAGACCACTCCTCAGTCCCTGTGTCCTGGGGATTCCAGGTGGGTCCTTCTGAGCAGGCAGGCTTACCCACACTCCTGGGAGTCTAGCTTTTTCCTGGCACTATTTGACTATGGAGCCATGGTGGCCCAGGCAGAGGTCTCCTGCCACAGATGGAAACCAGAAGGCTCCTGTCCCAGGTTGTTCCTCAGTCCCTGTGTCCAGAGGATTCCGGGCGGGTCCCGCTGAGCAGTGGTGCTCTTCTTACCCCCACTTGCGGGCTTTTCCACCCTCCTGGGAGGCTAGCTTTCTCCCGGCGCTATTTGGCTATGGAGCCCTGGTGGCCCAGGCAGAGGTCTCCTGCCACAGATGGCTGTTCATATTCTTATACTCTTCATCTGTCTGTCTGCCTATCCACCTGTCTGCCTGTCATTCTTGTACACTACAATAAAGAAAAATGACCTTTAGAGGACAAGAACATCTGTGCCAAGGCTTACTGGAAATTTTATTTTTTCCTTGTGATAGTCTTCAAAACATTTATATCAGAAAAAAATTGATAAGCGTGAAACACTAAAAACGGTTAGATAAAGGTTTGCTCCAGTGTTAAGAAGAATGCCTCTCCCTGTAGAGTCTTGGGCATTGGAGTTAATTCTCCTTCAGTAGAGGAAGAAAGAAGGTAGAGGGAGAAGAAGAGAAGGAAAGAGAGACAAAGGGAAGGAGTTCACACCAAGACAGAGAAGTTATAAACACTTATAAAGAATATTCTCTATAGAGAGAAAAGGCATTCAGTTTTTAATTTCATGCTCTTAATTAATTGCAATGCAAACCACTCTCATTAGGAGTCCATTTTAAGTCTACCAGCTTGAACAGTCAAAGGCAAATAATTACATGGAGGCCCTGTCTTTATCTCCATATTGAGAGCTTTATGTAGTTAGCCAGGGGTATCTCAACAGGCTCTTCCCTCCGCTGCCCTTACACTGTTGCATCTATATCTATGTCTATATCTATCTATCTCTATCTCTATCTCTATCTCTATCTCTATCTCTATCTCTATCTCTATCTCTATCTATCTATCTATACTGAAATGAAACTCACTTTTCTCTTTGCTTCCTTCAACTAAATGTACTACTGATAGGACAATTAAATTCTAGAAGACTCAGAGTACTTCCTGTATCTTGATTTCTAAACTTGATACATTTTATAATAAATTCAAGGGCTGTGCCCTTGTCATGGCTCAGAGCCACAAGCAATAGAAATCGCCACTAAGCATAAACAATAGAAATTTGCCAAATGAATACAGAGTAGTATTCAGTATGGACAGGGAGTTTGAAGAGTCAGACATGAGCAGGATGATGAAAAGCTAACAAGCAGCCAGGGACTTAGTTTAATGGAGTATAGTATCCTTGGAATCTTGTTGGTCAACAGCATGGTGCATACTGGATCTGGCCACATCATCAAGAGCCACAAATACAATGCCACAATCTTTTCCAGTCAACAGAGTTGCATATATTCTCATGGGTCAGCCTGATCACATAGAGGTACAGAGTCTCACTCTAATGGCCAGAGGGCAACCAATGAGCATCTGCCACACAGCTTTGCTAGGGAAGGCAGAACTTCTTCTCCTATCTATCCAGACAAAATCGGGCTTGTGCTCTGCCAAATTTCAATTATTTTCACCTAGAAAGATTTTGATCTAGAGCAGTGGTTGTCACCCTTACTAATGCTGTGACCCTTTAATATCTTCAATGTTGTGGTGATCCCCAACTATAACACTATTTTTGTTGCCACTTTCTTAACTGTAATTTTACTACTGTTACAAATCGTGGTGCAAATATCTGTATCTTCTTATGATCTTCCGATCCTGTGACGCGATTGTTTGACCCCAAAGGAGTTGCAATCCATAGGTTGAGAATCACTGCTCTTGAGCCTTATAAATATCATTTCTCTGTCTTTCTGAAAACTGTTTTACAATTTACTGTTAGTAAATTTCATTTACTAACATTCTTTCATTGCAGGGAGCTAATGCCAGTTTTCTTTGATCAATTGCTCTTTTTCTGATGCTGTTCTCTAGAAAGTTGTTGACAGAGAAATGATTAAGAAAGTAATCTGGGGGAAGGTTGCAGGTCCATCAACCTTCCCCTAGAGCTGCCAAATTTCCTATTTGATTATGTGCAATCACACATATCACAGACTCACCTGATCATGCTTTTTTCCTAGTACCTCACTCAGTGTCGACGAGACATCAGGGGTTAGTAGATACTTAGATGTGTAAAACAGCTAGTAAAGCTTGTATTTAATTTTACTACAACTTTATTGATGGAATAAATTATATCAGAGAATTATCTTTTTCACATTGCTTTCCAATTCTTAGACAGGTGCTGGCATTGTGCAATACTGTAACTTTAATATGAGCATACATGTGTCTCCTTCTTTCCCAAATGGGTTCATAGTTATCACCGCAATTATCTTAATGACTTCATAATGGTCCATGCATGTGAATTTTCACTACTGTCCAGTCACTGCTTGCCAATAGCAAAGTGTATCTTTGGCACATGGGAAGTTTTACAGAAACAATTAATTTAAAGTTATCAGCCCTCATCTCAGGTTCTTGGGCTGAACTTATTAGAGCCCATAAGTCAAAAAAAAAAAAAAAAAAAAAAAAAAAAAAAAAAAAAAAAAGATGTGGGCTCTGGTCTTAGTTTGGTGCAGCAACCTTCTGGAAGTCAATGAACCTTTCCATTTCTTCTCAAGACAAGTTGTAGCACTCCCTGCTTAGGTCTTTATGGCTCACATCATCATTTTGTAAACATTGCATACTATGAAGTTGCTAAATTAGAGCCATAAATACTATTTTAAGACATTTGGATTTAAATTAAAAGAATTTACCTGAAGGCAAAGAAAGATACAACTATGAAAATTTGTGCTAATGTTAGGTCTCAAGCATGCAATTCTTTCAGATAGCATTAAACACAAGCAATAACCCTAGGTGCCGTGCAAGCTTCCAAACGAAGGAAGCAATAGGTATGTGGGAGGTTTGGAGGAGAGAAAGGGAAGGGGAGATGGTGTGATTATAATCTCAAAAATTAAAACTAATACTTGTTAGAAAATACATGGAGAGAGTAGAGCCTCCTGACTACTTACAGTGGTTTGAATGAGAAATGCCTCCCATTGTCTCAGGCGTTTGAATACTTGGTCTAGTTGAGGTTAAGAGGCATAGCTTTGTTGGAGGAGGTAGACTTTGAGAGTTTAAAACCTCAAGCCATATCTAGTTTGCTCTCTCTGTTTTCTGTGTGCATTATGAAGATGTGAACTCAGCTGCCTCCTACTCACTGCCATTCTTCACTGCTATGGTATTAACAGGCTTTTATCTCTCTACAACCATAGGCCAAAATAAACTCTTCTACAAAAAGTAATAGGCTTCAGGTTAGTTTATATTATATTCTGAAAATAACAGTGCATGCATTGTTTTATCAAGGTCACTATAGCGACCCAATTTATTAAAGAATGCATTCTGAAAATAGAATTAACCACATAGATTTTACTGCCTAAATTGACAAGATTAACTAGAATAGTGCTCATGTTTCAGAAACAGTCTTTGAGAACAGAAGAGGAAGCTACAGTGTTTAAGTTGGCCATCATTTCTAAGAAAGGAAATTTGCTAATGAAAACCTGAATGCTCCCTCAAAACACTAAAGTTGTTCCATTATCTAATAAGATCATTAGAGCTAGGTATAAAAGAGTTTAAAATACATTATACCCTAACTGAACGTAAGAATAAATACCCATCTTTAAAAACACCCCTCATTTTCTATATTCTATTGTAATAAATCCAAGAAACAGCTGAATAATTTAGAAAATGCCAACATCTTCAAAACTAGAAGATGCTGCTGCTTGTAACAGATGCTGAGAACTCCAGAGTACCATAGTGGAACTTGCAGTGAGGTTTACAAGCCATGGTCCACCCACTCCACTGAGTGCATATCTGTCTGTTAGGGGACAGCTAGGAGATTCTTATAAATGTTTGGGAAGTTAGCTCTCCTTGTCTTCTACAGGAGAGCTGTCTGAGACAGAGGTTCTTCCTTCTCTGTGTGTGTTGTTTCAATGTCTTTGTCTGACCTTCCTCTGTCATGTCTCTCCTGTTTAAATCCCATTCTCACTGTTCTCCTGTTCAATGAAGTCTTGCAGAATTTTCTTCTCCCGGGGCAAATAAATGCCCCTTCCTTTACAGCCTTTTTACTGAAGGATTAGCTCACATCTTAACTTCTTCCCAACCAGGTGTCCCCTGAGAGGTCACTTCCCTGTGACACACCAAGGGAAGGCTGTTCTATTTTCTCCTAGCTAAGCTTCTATGAGTATAGTTCCATTTATCCATGTGTATATTCTGACAATCAGATCTCTCCTCTCTTGATTAAACCTTTCTTTTGACATCTATGCTAATTCCATTTGTCTCTGGACTGTTGACACCCTCCCTTTTATCTCTGCCTACCTTCTAAGCTCCTTGACCTCCTGAGTGTCTGTCATTGTCCAGAGTGATTTATGTATTACTGTTTCCTCCTATGGTTTGCAATGAAGTAAGTGCTTCAGTGGGCTCCATGTTAGAAAGTATCTGACTCCAAAACAACTTACATGATTTAAACAAGTCAAATTGGCAAGAGAGATGATTAGCCATTCATACCAGATGCTAGAGTGTGATAAATCCACATCCTCTTCCCTCCTTAGTGTTTTGGAGACCATGAACTATAACATCTTGATTTATAAAAACAAAACAAAAAACCAAAAAACCATTTCCTGCTATAAGCTAATACATTGTACATCTAATAGTAAAATACCATGGTATATTACATAGCCAGGGAAACCTTAATACAGATACCAGGAGTTCTGCAATAATAAAAGTAAAATCACACTCTGAAGAAAGGACACCGCAGTTGGATAATTACCCTACTATTTTGTAAACTGTGAACATGGCAAATAATGTGAACCCTTCAGAGAGTCCATGATGTGGGAAGAAAAGAAGTCAGCATTTTGTTTTGTTTATTTTAGATTCAAAACACAAATTGCTACTGATTATCAAAAGAAAATGTTGTCAATAAACATAGTAGGGAGAAAGTACTCCATTATTCTGGGACTAATTTTAGTCTTGAAAGATCACAAATTATAAAGCCAGAGTAGACTAGACTTAATTAAACAGAAAGGCTATGATGTTTGGTGATTATCTTAAAACTTTTAGCATAGAACATTAGGTAAATAAATTGAAATTAAATGAATCAGAGGCAAAAGAATTACATTTCTTCTATGTTGCTTGTATATTCAACTCTGTTAGGCATATTGCTTCTTATCTTTTTCCAGTTATTCATTTTAAAACCACATACAGCTCAAGAATTATGTATTGCTCCTGAATCTCTCACAATCATGGTTATGTGTCCTCCACCAGCCATAGGCAGCTGTGCCCAGTAGTTTATAGATGCTCTATATAATGTCCAATAAGACCCTAGCAAATGAATCTCCTGATACATGAGCACACAATCAATATGAAGGTGTGTAGGGTCAACAAGGAGGCTGTGGCATACAACCCTTTAGCTTCACAAATCTTTACAACTAAAATACCTCAAAGACAAAATGCCTACTGCTAACAACTCTTCACATTAGAAGGGCACAGATGTGGAAAGACAGAGGCGTCTGCTCTAAGCAGATTTCTGCTTCTCTTCTTTTCACCTTTTGTTCGGATTTCAGTTGAGTCACTAAATGCTAAAAGTTTTATTATTTTTATTTTTGTGTGTGTTCACTGTGGTGTACACTTTGTACTCAAGAGGACTAGGCATTGAGCACTTGATCAAAGACTTCATCATCTAACTGGCATCTGGGACCACCCCCCCATGCGAATGACACACCACTCGTGGAAATAAGTCTGGAAGAGCCTCGTAAAATGAACTTTATGTGACTAAATAATTCTCTCATGCGCTATTTAATCCCCAGGAGGGATCATTTCTTTCTTTAAATTCTTTTCATTTTTAAAGTAGGACATAGTGATATAAATGTACCCAGTACACTCCTCCAGACAGGTAATAGGATGCCAGTGATGAAGAAATGCTCGTGATATTCTCCTCCCACATATAGGCCTGGATATTATACATCCATCCAGAGCTGTGTCATCCTGTCACAAGGGAACAACTTGCTCCTTGGCTCCTCTTTTATTATGGCCAATGCTGCAGTGAACCATGACTAGAGAAATTTAGCACGTCCTCCCTCCTCTTCCTCTACACTCTGGTGCAGGGAGTTATATGTGTCAAGCTAAACTCCCGGGGGTACATGAGCCACCCAGGAAACATAAACCAGTTTCTGAGCTGGGAGCCAGATGGAACTCATGATTCCTTTTGAAGGTTTTGAACAGGGTGAAATCAGTTTTTACTTCTAGAAGTAAACTGGAAGGACAACCCTTACTGTCATTTCAAACACAGTTGAGTAGCACTTAAATCAGGGCTGTCATCTGCCAATGATGCTAAAAGCAAGATGAAGACTTACTGACATACATATAAGTCCCACAGTAATGGGGATCAGAAACAGAATTCAGCCTTCCTCCAATATCTGCTAGAACATCTATCTCTACCCTATAGTTATTAGTAGAGGTTCTTCAAAGCCAGCTTCTGAACATGAGATCATAATGCCTCCAACAAATTTTATTTTTTTCCAACACTTTCCCCAAAGACTGTAGTACTAGAAGCTCTTGTTGTATATCAAACACATACAAAATGTCAAAAACAAAACTGTAACTATTTTGCCTTTGAAATTATTCTGTGAGGAGAGACCTCATTTTCCTATTCTACACTTAGGATAGGCACTTGAAGTCCCTTCCCAAGATGCAATGCTGGTGAAGTGCAAGGCAGAGCTCACACCCAAGCCACCCAATCCAGAACCACGGCCCCTATCCAATTACTGTGCAATCACCAAAAACATGGTGTAATTCTATTCTCAACATTTTTCTGCCTGCATCTCTACTGCCTGTGTATCACAGGTGCCACTATCCATCATCTCAGGAGCCAACTACCATTCTCCCCAGAGGAATTTACCCTGAGAGTTAGTGGTGTGTGTACCAGCTGCTATTTCCTTATTAAGCAGTATCTACTTCCTGTCTTCAGAACCCATTGTCTTTTTTGTGCCATTCCCCCACTTTCTGATCTTCCTCCCTTCTCTCTCCTCCTACCTTCTGTCATTACCGCACCAGGTCTCCTAAGCTTTCATTTCTCTGATATTCCATTTTTTCTCAAGTGCAAATGCTCACACTTTTGATGGCCCAACATGTTGAAAAAAACAAACAGAAAATAAAAATTCAAACTGCTGTCTTTGAGAAAATACTCATACCATAACACATTTATTTAGTACAACTCTTATGTCTAGACTACCTAAAGAATCCTTCATATTTAACAAGTAGAAGAAAAAAAAAACCTAGAAAAGTTTCATGTACATATAACACAAAGAAGGTATCAAAAATGTTCAGCAATGTATCAAAATGTAAACAATATCATTATTCATCATGGAAACCTAAACTAAAACCACATTGAGATACAGGACTGGAGAGATGGCTCAGTGGTTAGAAGCACAAACTGTTTTTCTAGAGATTCTGAGTTCAATACCCAGCAAACCACATGGTGGCTCATAACCATTATGGGATACGATGCCTTCTTAAGCTATAGATAGCATGCTCATATGTAGATAAAATAAATAAAAAGCTTAAAAACAAGAACAAAAGTAACATTTAATTGTTCGTCAGCATAAACAGTGGCTTGAATAGAGAATTCCTGTACATTGGTTGAAATTGTTGGGGCAGATGAAGTCCTGGGTGAGTGTGTGCATGAATCTCAGGGCCTTTTTCTGGTCCAAGTGCTTATGAATGTCCGTGAGCCAAAAGTACTGACATCTACAGTTACCGCCATTCCATCCCTGGGAATGGAACTGAAAGGAATTAGCCCACATGTCCATAAAAGATTTGCTCAAGAATGTTCATCGAGCTGTAGTCGTGATATCACCAAGCTAGGATTAACTCCTGTGCCAATGCCAATGCCTATCCACCAGTAAAGAGACATGGAAAAGTAAGTGATGGTATCCCACAACATGGACAGTGAATCTTCACAAAAATAACAAACCAATGATATTTTCACCAACATTGACAGATTAAGACAAAATACATTTTGAGCAAAGATGCCAAACTCAAGGAAAGTAGGGATAGGATCTTGTCTCTGAAATCTAAGAACAAGCAACACTACTCTTTATTGATAAGTCAGAAGAGAAGCACAGACTCAAGCTTAACATATTTTCCTGTGTGTAGTTTATGGCTTAATAAGATTTGTAGATACTAAAGGATTGTAAATTACTAAGGAAAGATGTATATAAAATCACGGCAGTCCAGGTTACTTCACCACTAACTTTATATGATATCAAGCTGTTAATAGCTGCTCTTCTTGGGTTTGCAACCCCATAGGAAAAACAACAGTATCAACCAACCAGATCCCCCAGTGCTCCCAGGGACAAAGCTACCAACCAAGGAGTACACATGGCTCCAGCTGCATATATAGCAGAGGATGGCCTTGTCAGGCATTAATGGGAGGAGAGGTCTTTGGTCCTATGAAGGCTCGATGCCCTAGTGTAGGGGAATGCTAGCGTGGGGAGGCAGGAATGGGTGGGTGGGTGGGGAAACACCCTCATAGAAGTAGGGGGACGAGGGATGGGATAGGGGGTTTCTGGGAGAGGGGAAATCAGGAAAGGGGATAACATTTGAAAAAAAATCCAATAAAGATAAATAATAATAATAAAGAAAAAAAAAGAAATGAGATTAAAAAAATAGCTGCCCTTATTTCAAAGAAGGTAAATCAATGTCCAGAGAACTTGACAAATCCTACCCTATGTGGACACTAACAGATGGGTGGGTTCAAGCTTCTTGGTGTATCCAGTCTTAACAGTCCTACTTTGTGCTCACAACAAAATACACACACACACACACACACACACACACACACACACACACACACACGTACGCATGCATGCAAGCACATACACATGCACACACTCGCAACCTAGCAGCTTAGTCATAGTTTTAGGCAATAGTTAAAGAACGCATTCACATTGCTTATAATATAACCATTCTCTAGACACCACACAGCTGTTATAGTCATTAACTCACATCGACTCTAGTGCCCACATAAGACTGGCTCAATGAAAAAAATCACCAAAGAAATGCAAAGGGCTTATGGGACAATACCTTTTACCTATGAACAACTGGCTCTTTACAGTCTGCCCTCTGTTGTGTGCACTCTACTGGAACCACCGGACTTTAATAGATAATTCCAAATACATGGTCACGCTGGTGCCCCTAGTTAATCTGGGTGGATCACAAAACAAAGCGAATAGAGTTAACAAGAGTGAGATTTGTGGTGTGAGTGGGCAGAGTGGCAGGGAAGTGGGGATTACAGTGGTCAGTATTCATGCTGCACATATGTAAAGATCTAAGTTATAACAAACACAATAATAATCCAGAAGTAGAAAATAAAGATCACTTCCTTACTAGAAAAAAATCACTTCAAAGCTGAATTATGCAAGCCTTACTAATTAAAGGGCCTCTGCGTTTCAGTCTGTCTGACCCAGGGACTTCATAAAGAGACTGCTAGCACATACAGCCTTGTTCTCAGAGTCCAAGGTTCCTATACCTATGCTGGTTGCCCCCATGGCTACAGCAAGGTTTCCTTCAGGAGAAGAACATATTTCTAGACTCATCACTGCCTGATAATTGAAAGAACCATATGATATCAAAGAAAAACAGCAGATGGATCGCTCTGAAATCACATACATATGAGCAACACTAAATGGACTCGCTAGATCATCTTTACATGCTTATTTAGATGAGTAAAAATAATAACCAAGGTAAAAGAGGTCATGAGCTTGAGAGGAATTTCGCCATGGGAAGCATTGGAGAAGGTGAAATCAGAGGGATCAGAGGAAAATTATGTGACCCTCCTGGAGCTCCCGGGGACTAGACCACCAACCAAAGAGTACACATGGAGGGACCCATGGCTCCGCCCACATATGTGGCAGAGGATGGCCTTGTTAGACATCAGTGGAAGGAGCGGCCCTTGGTCCCATGGGGGTTCGATGCCCCAGTGTAGGGGAATGCCAGAGCAGGAAGGTGGGCAGGAGTGGGTGAGTGGGTGGGTGGGTGGGAGAGCACCCTCATAGAGGTAGGGGGAGGGGGTATGGGATAGGGGGTTTCCAGAGGGGAGAGTTGGAAAGGGGAGAACATTTGAAATGTAAATAAAGAAACTATCCAATAAAAGAAAAAAATTTTAAAAATTGAAAAGAAAAAAGCTATGATACTGAGAAAGAAAGGAAGATAAATGCAAATGTTTGCAAGTCTTCTTTTCCATCAACACATGTACAATTGCTAAGGCCTCAGAACAAACTGACAAGAGGACCTCAGGGGCACACTGGCCCTTAATAAAGGCTAACTGGGCTCTGATCAACTTATGGAGAGTAACATGAATCTCCCCCATCCTTTGTTTGATACCATGGTATCATGATTCCGTGGCTTGGAAGGAATCTAATGTTCTAATTTAAATGAAATGGCCTCAGAGTAACATTTGTAACTTCTAACTTCTGAAATTTTACACCCCTTAATTTCCTGACACATGGTATTTAATTCAAAACCTATTTTTGTTTTGTTAGGTTATAGCAGCCCCTTTAATAACTCTCTTGTCTCTATTTTCTGATTACTGGCTATTCTTCATGGCTCCTCCTGGCTGTCTTTTGGAACAAAATGTCATCTTTGTTTCTTTGTAAAACACATTTATTTCTTTATCATATTGCATAAATATGTGAACAGTAAGTACTGAAACTTAATTTTCTGGTCCTCCATTGAGAGAAAAACAAATTTTGAAACAACGAAAGTTCAAGGATGCTGGCCTCCTAAATCCTTAAGTTCCTTGCCACTTGGGGACTCTGTTTGTTGTGAGCAGCACATTCCAATTTAATTAAATATGTTTAGCTCTTACCTAGGGTTTTTAATTATACACATTATCAAACTACACAGAGATGATATTAAGTACACTTCAGCATTTTCTTTTCAGAGCACATGACCTTGAAATGAGAAATCATGTTATCCACCAAACTTCTCAGATACCAACATTAATTTAGTATATCAGGAACTTAAATTAGTCTAGTGAAATTTAATTAGAAAGCCTTCCTTCTCAAGTGTGGAGAAAGCAAGGCAATTATTCTAAGATGCACCTTGTGTACAGAAAAGAGTTAATTAGGGCTATGACTGTTGAATTTTAAAAGGTCAATTTGAAAGAGAGACCCTGAGCTGGCGTTTGGGGACTCCTTTCTGGAGGCTTTATTTCTCATCATTCTGTATACAGCAGGCATGGCTCTTTATGCCAAAACTGTTTGTATAGACACTGTGGTTTCTGTCTCCCACCCACTTTTCTCCTGGAAGTCTGGACTGGTACATTCTAGGCTCCTAGACAGAGGAGAGGGTAACTACTCACAGTGGAAAATCTGGATACCGAGTTCTATGCAGGATTCCTGGGGAAAACTTCACTAATGAGCCATTTCAACTCATGGATGGAGCAGTCCCAACTCCTCTTTGGGAGGGGACTTTTGGAGGGTTGCATCTGACCAGGTGTCCATGTGGCTCTTTGCTGACTTTTGTTTAAAACTGATCATTATAATAAATCATAACCATAAAAATAACTAATGCGTTCTGGATGTTCTGCAAGACGATCGCCTAGGGGTGATCTGGGGACATCTGACCACCTGACACCTCTTCTCTACATCAATGGACACCAGTGAAGCTGATTCCAGTCAAGTTCAGGGCTACAGTACTTTTACAAAGAGTCCTCACACCAGGTTGCCGTATCCAGTTCCTGCCTGTCATAGTATGAAACTGCTCAACATTTATTTACACATTTTCCTTATGTATAATTGATCAAGAGAAATATAATAATGCATATTTCCGCCTTCCATTCTAACAAAGTGAGAATTTATCATCTTCTTATGTAGTAGCAATTGATTTTACTTCCTTTTTTAAATACCACAGGGCTTGTGGACTGGTAAGTAATAGCTTAAGAAGCTAAATTTAATATTTTTAGAGTTGAATTACTGGACAAGTTTATTTTGAGCACTTCTTTTTCTTTTGTAAATGTGGAAAGTGCCTTCCCCAGAAATGCCTTTCACCCAGCAGAGGATGAACAAGAAGAGGCCTTTATGGAGCACAAGTGATTTTTCTGGCATTTCATAGGAAATACTTGGGAGTTGAGTCTGTGTACTTGTGGGCTTCGGGTTTCCTCTTTCTTTTCCATCCAAACCTCTTTAAGATGCAGCCAAGCCAGCGAGCAAGCAGTAGATGTGCCCACTAGCCTCATTTCACTGTTTCATGGGCCTATGTTACTATTAAAGAGTAAATTATCCATTGCCAAGCAGATAAAAAAACCATAGGAAGTACTCACTCTGCTGAAGTAGGAAGCTGTATGGCACAGACAGACTTTCGCTGACTCTCTTCTAACTACTGAGGCTAAATGAAATTGATTTATTAATATCAATACTGATAAGTGCTAAAATAGCATTCAGATAATAGCTTAGAGTGTCAGAGGCCAAATTACTAGGCTCATGAATATAATTGCATATCTTCTTTTATTCTAGTACAGTGTAGTACAGTCTTAATTCCAGATTCCTTTTGCCTCGATGAATTATTATACCCACTCTTTCTGCCCGTGTCTGCCTACATGATAATTAATCCATTAGATATCATTTGTTAAGAACTGTAAAAACCACTTATGGCCAATCTAAGTTTCTCAGGTACAATTTCCTTTCCCTGGATGCTTACAAGCAGTCACCCAGTACTTTTCAACACTCTCTCGTGAAACGGTCCAGCTAAAATGTCTCATCCTACCGAGACCGATGTTGCCTGACAAAACCCTTTCATTCTTCTTCTTCTGTTTTTGATTCAAAAACCCATTCTCTTCCTCAAATCAAACAACGTGTTCCCCAAACAGATTCCCCAAACATCCCACATAACAATTGCCATCAATAATGTATACTGTGGAAGCATCACCAAAGGCACTCACCCACTTGAGTCTGCAGATGTGACAGCAATCAGAGGCAGGATTTTCAAGGGGAGGCTAGTTGGCCGAGGGATGTTCTCTGATTCGCTTCGCAGGTCAGTTTGTTCCAATTGTCTGAAGGCGAGAGGAGGAAGCTGAATGCTGCGGGAAGAAAGTCTCCGAACGAGATAGGGCTCCATTCCGCAGAAAGGGTCCTCTTCTTCATTGGAGGAGTGTAATGTTTCCTCAGAGGCCTAAGGCAAAGTGCAAGAAAGTCCACAGAATTAATAGGAGTCCCAGTATGTGTCACTATGTAGTGACATATGTTCTTGGGGAGAAATTAAGTGCAGCTTATATATGAAAAACAATGATTGACAATAAACAACATTGGCCTAACACTATCTGTTGAAAAGATTAGAACTCACAACTCATACGTAGGTTTGTTTTTTATTTAGGCTTCGTCATAGCAGTTGGTGTCCCTAGCGATCTTGGAATTTACTTTGTGTGTGATTTCTATAAAACCAAAGATGAACCAAGTATTTTTCTATTTTTTTTTTTTTTGTGGAATGAATAGCAATAAAGTCATTTTGTTACATGTTTTAATTTATACATTGCTAAGATATATGTGTGTGTGTGTTTTTCATATAAGAATGCTTTGAAGAAGAAAGTAAATTTTTCCATTACTTTTTACATTTGCATTTATTATATTTATGCTTTTCTGTTCTTGAACAATTAAAATATCTTTCTCTTTTTCAGATTTCTATCTTTAAATTATTTAAATTTTATTTTTACTTTTTTATAAATTATTTTTAACCATTCTTGTTTGTTTACTTGTTTATTTATTTATTGCCTCGTTTCTCCTCTCTCTCCCAGTGCTGGGATCAAACTCTGCCAGTGAGCTACATCCATAACCTTTAAAGCTTTTTTTTTTTTTTTTTAAATTTTGAGATGGGGTCTCTCTGACTTAACATATCCACATATTCAGTAGTACTTAATGTCCCTCTGTCAGAGTTCCTGGAGTAGCTGAGATTCCAGACATCTACCACCGTATCTGGGGACACCCTTCTCCACTTCTCCCCAATGCACACTAATTTTTTTTGTTTGAGATGGGGTCTCATGTAGTCTACGCTGACCTCAAACTTGCTAGGTCCATGAGAAGGACTGAACTTCTGACCAGCCTTCCTCTACTTTGTCAGTTCTAAAATTTTGGTTGAGTCATGGCGACTGGGATTGAACCTTTACACATGCTGTGTAAGTATTCCAACCACTGAGCTATGTCGTCAGTCATATATATGTGGGCATGCATGAGTGTGCACGTGTCAAGCCCAAGGTCTTTGTGCTTTGCTTCTCATCTATGCTCCTAGCTCAAATGAAAGGAATTGACCCCAGGTCTATCTATAGCACAGGCTTACCAGGAGACATAAGTTCCTAGCTGCCAACGAATCCCCACCAAGACAGGTAAAGGAAGTCTGAGATCTATCTAATAAAATATGTTTTTTTTTTTTTTTTACCCAAACTTATGATTTGCAACCAAAGAAGCTACAGGAAAAGTATATTATTGTGGCCAGTTTAAAATAAATCAACACGGCACAATACACCAATATCCTAAAACACATGATCAGAAGGCCGCTTATTTTGAAGGCTATTGAATCAAATTATAACAACAGACATGCAATCTCAATGCAAAAACACAATAAATATGAAAACAATGAAACACCAAACAAACAAAACTGTGCTAAGATTGTCTTTAGGGAACAAATCCTAGAGACTTCAAGGGGGATAGGGACCCCAGCCATGCTCTTTTCCTTTTGGGCCCCACACGCATGCATGCTTCCCACTTTGTTCCCAGCTCTTCTCCGGCATCCAGCAGAGTTTACGACACCCAGAGCCTGGGAACCCCACAAGCAGGCTGTGGGGCGTCCCCCAGGCACTAACGGCCGACCCCCCACCCCCACCCCTGGGCTGTGTCCCCGCAGAGGCTTCTCACAGCCTAACACAACCTGGCCGCTCAAGGCCAACTGTCCCCGAGTCTCCGCCTCTCCCAGGGGCCACTTCAATCTTTATCCCGCGCCATTTGATAAAACAGGGTATATAACACACATTTTCAGGTTTCTTGGCAAGTGTCAAAATAAGACTTTGTGAGGAGAAATTTTAAAGGTATAAAAGAAAATCTGAATGCCCAATAAGAATTTAAATTACAGAAGCTTTGCAATTTCATGAGGTCCCATTTGTCGATTCTTGATCTTAGAGCATAAGCCATTGGTGTTCTGTTCAGGAACTTTTCCCCTGTACCCATGTGTTCAAGGCTTTTCCCCACTTTCTCTTCTATTAGATTCAGTGTATCTGGTTTTATGTGGAGGTCCTTGATCCACTTGGACTTGAGCTTTGTACAGGGAGATAGGAATGGATCAATTTGCATTCTTCTGCATGTAGACCACCAGTTGAACCAGCACCATTTGTTGAAAATGCTGTCTTTTTTCCACTGGATAGTTTTGGCTCCTTTGTCGAAAATCAAGTGACCATAGGTGTGTGGGTTCATTTCCGGGTCTTCAGTTCTATTCCATTGATCTACCTGCCTGTCACTGTACCAATACCATGCAGTTTTTAGCACTACTGCTCTGTAGTACAGCTTGAGGTCAGGAATGCTGATTCCC
>CM052716.1:41260951-41332891 GCA_028551405.1 Uromys caudimaculatus
CATATTTATAATAGCCAGAAGCTGGAAACAACCCAGATGTCCCTCATCAGAGGAATGGATACAGAAAATGTGGTACATTTACACAATGGAGTACTACTCAGCTATTAAAAACAATGACTTCATGAAATTTGCAGGCAAATGGATGGAACTTGAAAATATCATCCTGAGCGAGGTAACTCAGTCACAAAAGAACGAACATAGTATGTACTCCCTGATAAGTGGATATTAGTTGAAACATTTGGAATACCCAAGTTTTACTTTACAGTAACAGCTAGACTGAGAGTGAGGTCCCAGATGGAGGACTTGGAGAAGGGACTGAAGGAGCTGAGGGAGTCTGCAGCCCCATGGAGGGAGCAACAGTGTCAACTGGCCTGACCCCCCCTCCCCCCGTCTTCCTGGAAGCTGGACCACCAACCAAAAAGTATACATGGAGAGACCCATGGTTTGGACCACATATGTGGCAGAGGAGGGCCTTGTTGGCCATCAGGGGGAGGAGAGGCCCCAGTAAAGGGAAATGTCAAGGTGGGAATATGGGAGTGGGCGGGCGGGTGGGTGGGAGGTGGAATTCCCTCATAGAGATGGGGGAGGGGGAGGGGATAGGTGGTCTCCAAAGAGGAGACCTAGAAAGAGGGAAACATTGGAAATGTAAATAAAGTATCAAAAAAAAAAAAAAAAGAATTTAAACTACACCCAGATTTTACAAATTTGCCATATGCTATCTACATGTGAAGGCAAAGCAGATCTACTGTAACATAGAAAATTGAATACTTTGATTGTAGTTCAGAACAGGCCTATGTAAACAATTGAAATTATTGACAGCTTATGGTTAAATCAGGACATAGAAATTCTTAAGTCCCAATGAGCCACTAATGACAAACAGAGTCTTAAAAAGCCACTGAAACTTTATAGATTATTATTTTAGGCATAAATCAAGAGTTTGCACAAAATTAGCTGAAGACAATTTTCAGGTTCAAAATAGTGTGGTTTTGCAACAATCCATGGTAATGTCAATGTTTAAAGAGATGAAAATAGGACATGGAAATTGGGTTGAGGAGGGGAAGATACGTGTGTAAAATTGTTGGTATTCACACAGGAGAAGCAAGTCCTAGCTACTGTCTAATACCATCATACGACAAAACTGCAAACTTGTCCAAAACTCTAAGATAGCGAATAAGTCATAATTTAGTAAATTACACATGCAGATATATTTGTTCAGAATGAACACAGGAAGAACGAAAGAAGAAGGAAAGGAAAAGAAGAAGAAGAGGAGGAGGAAAGGAGGAGGAGAAGGAGAAGAAAGAAAGGAGAGATAAGTAGCAGCAGGAGAAGGAGAAGAAAGAAGAAGAAAAAGAAGACCAACACATCTTTGGTCGCACTGAATATCACTGACTGAGGTTACTATTCTGTTGAGTGCTTAACTGCCCACTTTAAGCAATGGCATTACAGTTAGAACATCGCCTTAAACAGCATAGCTACTCTATGAAATGATAATGCTTAGAAATCCCCCTTTCAAGGAAATTACCTCAAGGGGTGCTGTCTTCTTAGAGGATAATATTTATTAAAAATAATCATCATGGTTATACCCATCTACTTTCAATTTAAATCCATTGCTTATATATTTTATTTCTATACTAAAAAAAAAAAAAAAAAACAAGGACGTTGATGTTGATATCAACATCTTATATCTTATTTAAAATATTATATCATTGGGCCTTTTCACACAACAGAACAACGCTTTTCAGTTATGCTTTAGAAGTAAAAATAGAAAAAGTTTATCAAGCACAAGGTGGAAGGCTCAATTCCCCTATTTTGGAAAGGAATAAAAATCTAACTACCAGAGTCATAAGAATATCATTGCCAATGGATGGAACTTGAAAATATCATCCTGAGCGAGGTAACTCAGTCACAAAAGAACGAACATGGTATGTACTCACTGATAAGTGGATATTAGCCCAAATGTTCGGAATACCCAAGTTTCACTTTACAGTAACCGCTGGACTGAGTGTGAGGTCCCAGATGGAGGAGTTGGAGAAGGGACTGAAGGAGCTGAGGGAGTTTGCAGCCCCATGGAGGGAGCAACAGTGTCAACTGGTCCCACCCCACCCCACTCATGTCCCCTTGGAGGCTGGACCACCAACCAAAGAGTACACATCGAGGGACCCATGGCTCGGACCACATATGTGTATATGATATGCCTTTAGGCCATTGTTACCACTCTCTCCTCATTTTATTGCCTTTAATAATATATTTTTGAGATTTCTTTCAAAGTCAGTTGAGCTGCGGTAAACTCTATCGATTTGTTATTTGTTGATTACGCTCTTCAACCAGATAGGTATGAACTTGTATTCACTTCTACTGTGTCCATGCATTTTGACCTATTTTTAAAATAATAATAGAAAAATAAATAATAACTTGTTCATGTGTCTTCTAATTGCGAGGAGGGTTAGAAAAGTTAAAAAAAAAAAAAAAAAAAGAATATCATTGCCCCCAAAATGACACTTTGTAAGTAGTGGGAAAATAATATTTCCAATGTCTCTAAGTCATCACTTCTCCAAAGGTCCTCTGTGAGTATCCCAGAGGGTATGTGCAAACATCCAGGACCTGTTCCACATCTGCCCAATCCCAGTCTTCATGACTAGAGTCTGTGAATAAATATTATTAATAATCTAGATTCGTATGTGCACTAACATTGGAGAAATAATGTTTTAACAGTTTAGAATAGTCTAATAGGATTGTTTGGCACAGATCCAGATACAAAGACGTTTATCACGGCTCATTCATAATAACGAATACTGAATGTATTATAATTGCTTCTCTGAAGAGTTGGCTTCATAAATTTTGGTGTGTCAAGTGATGGAATACTGTGAGGCTATAAAAATACTGCAGAGGAATTTATGAAAATAAGATAATTGTGTAATGTTGAGTGAGAAGAAGAGAGCACAGAGTGATCTTCATGTTCATAAAACAGTCACATCAAAAACTTGAGTAGTCATGTATTCATAGTAAATTCTGGAAGGGTCTATCCAAACTCCTTGGGAGTTATTATTGGTAATGCTATTGTTTTTATGTTTCTTAATTACTAGTTTTTATAAACATCATAATAAAATTTAACTTTTAGACAATCGAATTCAAAATAATAAAATGAAACATTCAATATTTAAAAATTATTATATTTCTGAGATAATATAATTACATCATTTCTTCCTTTTCTTTCCTCTCTGTAAAGCTTCTCATAAACACTCCTTGCTCTCTTTCAGAATCTTGCCCTCTTTTTTCATTAATTGATATTACATAAACAGACACATATACAGTAATATACAGTGTATATGCATATTATGTATTGGATAACATATGTATTGGATAACCAAGGGGTGTGCTCTTTTCTGGGTAAGACTCTTTCTCCACTTTCAGCATCCTTTTGTTGCCTTTAGTTCTTTGCATAGAGTTGAAGCCTCCTAGACATTCCTCTGTCTATTCCACATTAGCATGATCATTACTATTGTCTTTGGTCAGCTGATATTTATAGGTAGTCATGTTGGTGAGACACCAATGTTAATGGTACTTATAAATACCTCAGATTCAGCTCCAGGATATTTACAATTAAAAGAAAGGGATCTTGGAAGTATTTGAGTGAATTTAACATGAATCTCTTAGATGATAATAAACTAAAATTTTCCATGGTAATTAACTAACATCCTTTGAATAGTTGTCAGACAAGTAATTTTAATATAACACTGTTCACTGTGAGAATAAACACATTTCTATAAGGTATACTTGAAACAATTCTGTAATAATTGCTACTTAATATGGGTTAGCATTAAATACATTATTGCTCATTTTCACTTCCAGTTTTACATGCTTTCATTTTCAATTTGTTTGTCATTCTTTTTCCTTTAAAAGTATGTAACACACCACTTGCCATTATCATAAAGATATACATACATATATATGTATGTGTGTTTATAAAAGTAATAAATAATTTTGTAGCTGCTGATAATCTAATAATCTTGAAAATTTATTTTATAAGGTCATATAAAATTAAATTTTCTATGGAAAAAATTCTTCCTTCAAATATTGTGATTTACATATGAATGTCCCACCAATCACACACAGAAACACACACATACACACCACACACACACACACACACACACACACACACACACACACACACCAACTCATGTCCTGAGAGCATGGATCCCAGCTGATGGCATTATTGATGCAATTGGAATATTGACTTCCCAAGCTTATAAATCGATTAATCTGTTGGTGAGTCATTACTAAATCGGTGCGTAGGTGAGATCTACTTGGAGGAAGTAGTTTCTTGGGGGTGGTGTGTCTTTGAAGGAGTATTTTGTCCCCTATACCTTTCTGTTGCCTTCTGCTTTCCTGGATGTCATGAGGTTAACAATCACCTTCACCCCCACAACTGCCACTGCTCTACTCTGCTTTGTCAAAGGCCAGTAGCAATGGAGTAAGCTAACTATGAACCAAAACTTTTAAATCATGAGCCAAATTAATCCTTCCTTGCTAAAGATGTTATTTTGAACATTTTCAAACAGGATAGAAAGTTAAACACACACACACACACACAACTATCAATTAGTATTGTGTGAATATTTTCTTTTTCTTTCAATCTCTGTGATGAATCTGATGTTTAGTTTTATGCCAACTTGAGTTGGAGACTTGATACTTTTAGAGAGATATCCTTTAAGGCATTTGAATTTGTAAGGTTGTGTGAAATTTAAGTCTGTAAATGTTTTAGATTGTGATGTCTTTATTAATATGGGATCTTGGGTGTGAACATGAAGAAAAAGTTGTGGATTACCAATGATTTATTTATGTGCTAAGTTGATAAGGGGTCAGTTGTGCTGGCTAGAGTCATTGGAGAGAAGAGAACCTCAATTGAGAAAACGCCTCCATAAGATCAGGCTGTAGGCAGGCAGGCACATAGGGCAGTTTCTTAACTAGTGATGATTGAGGGAAGGGTAAGCCCCTTGTGGGTGGTGCCACTTCTGGGATGGTGGTCTTGAGTTCTATAAGAAAGCAGGCTGAACAAGCCATGAGGAGCAAACCAGTAAGCAGCACTCTTCCATGGCCTCTGCATTAGTTCCTGCCTCAAGGTTCCTGCCCTGTTGGAGTTCCCTGCCTGACTTCCTTTTTTTGATGGACTATAATGTATAAGTATAAGCCCAAAACAGAACAAAGCAATACCAATTTTAAACTGCACAACTCACTCTCGGTCACAGTGCTTCTTCCCAACAATAGTAATCCCTGAAGGCAGTGGTTTGATGGAACCAACTCAGTTGAGACTGGTTACTCTAAATCCTCACTTTCTGCACATTGTCAATGTTTCTTTACAAGCATGCAGGTAGACACGTTATTCCTTAAGGTGTGTGTAGACAGGTCAAAGAACATTACATACCAAGGGTTTGTAGGTGAGGAGCTGTGCAACACTTTCAAGGACATGGCACAAAATGTTTTGTTCAGTGCCCTATTCCTTTCACTCTCTCTTGCTGCCTTCCCTTTCCAAGTTTGAAGATGGCAGAGCATGAAATGGAGGAAACCATTTACAGAAAGACCAACTGACATTCATCAATATTTAATTTTGGTCACAAGGGACCATGAATAATCATCTGTTGGAATAAGTTACTAAAATTTGGGGTTTACTATTACAGAAAATGCTGCTATATGTATATACAATACATATTTTTTAATTCAGCTAATCTAGAGTATGATACTTGGATTATTCCTTATACAAATAGCTATCGAACACATAGTTAAGGACTTTCTGGATGTGAGAATATAGAGGCAAGCTAGGCAGTGCTTTCATTTAAGTGATTCTTGTCCATTTAGACATGAAGTCATATAATCACTAATGTATAATAAAAGCAAAAACAAAAGATTTGGATATCCTCAAAAGCATACAAGTAGGATAGACACTGTGTGTATGTGTGTGTGTGTGTGTGTGTGTGTGTGTGCGTGTGCGTGTGCGTGTGCGTGTGTGTGTGTGTGTGTATGTATACATACATGTATTCATTGTTGTAGTAATGCAAGGGCATGTGCACATCTGTGCTTACACATGTGAAAGCCAGTAGTCAGTGTCCATGGCCTTTCTTAATAGGCCTTTACCTTATTTTTTAAAGACAGGTGCTTGTTTCTTTGTTTTCTAACAGATCTGGAGCTCACCAATTGTCCAGGGTCCACCTGTCTCCCCCATCCCAGTTCTGGGGATAGAAATATATACCAACTCTATTCCCTTGGATAGCCTGGAAGTATGGCTATATCTGAAGGGAGGGGAGCATGCTAAAACAATCTCTGTATCCTTGCCACACAGCCAGGGCCTGGGACAAAAACATGCTAGTTGAACCTTGTGTAGTCATGTAGACATATAGAATATAGATCCCAATTTCAACTCTAAATTTTGGGAAGTTGAGTAATAGTATTTGACATTTCATAACTACTAATATGTTAGGTGTAAAGCTTGAGCACATAAACAAGAATTACTTTGAAAATTTCAGCTATCCAGATTGCTTTAATCTAATCTTGAGTTGAATATAGTTAGACATCTGCTTCACACCTGTGTATTCAACCATGTTAGGAAATAATGTTTAAAAATCACCTATATTGAACATATAAAGATATTTTGCTTCTCACTAATCTCTGATCTTTATATATGTATTTATATGAGATTTATAATGTATTACGTGTTATAATAGTAGATATGATCCAAGGTATATGGGAGATTTTGCATTGCTTATAAGCATCTACTATGCCATCTGAAAGAGTTATTATTATTTCTTATCTATTTTATTTATTTTTTAATTATTTATTTATTTTATGTATACAAGTACACTGTTGTCATCTTTAGACACACCAGAAGAGGACATCCGATCCCATTACAGATGTTTGTGAGTCACCATGTGGTTGCTGAGGATTGAACTCAGGACCTCTGGGAGAACAGCCAGTGCTCTTAACTGCTGAGTCATCTTTCCAGCCCATTTCTTTTATTTTTGATATTATAATATGATCAAAGCATTTTCACTTCCCCTTTCTTACCTCTAAACCCTCCCATATATATTATATATACTTTTTAATATAAGGTATATATTAATATAAGGAATATATATTATATAATATAAAAGATATATTATATAACATATATTATATATGTATATATAACGTGTATATATATAACATGATATATAATATATTATATAATATATATTCTTAAATACAACCTGCTCAGTCTACATCATTTTTGATGTCTGCACGTTTTCCGAGATGATCATTTAGTATTGGATAATTAAGTGGTGTGCTCTTTTCTGTGGAAGAATATTTCCCCCATTCTCAGCATTTACTTAGCTGCCTATAGGGTTGAGACTTCATGGTCTTTGTCATGGTCCTTCCCTCTTCTACTTTGTCATATCTATTTTTATTTTTTATCTATGTGTGAAGTATGTGTGTGTTTATATACATATATTAATGCTTATATGTGCTTGTGGTAACCAAAAAGGCTTTGTTTATGCTGAAACAGTACTGACAGATGGACACACTACCCTAGGTGGGTATTGGGAACTGATCTTGAGTCTTCTGGAAGAGCTTTAAGGTCTCCTAACCACTGAGCCATCTCTCTAGTTCCCTACTAAGTCACTTTAAATATGGGATTTAAGCATCTGTGGATTTTGGCATTTACAAGGAGTCCTAAAGTCAATCATCTGCGGATGTGAGAGACACCTGTGAATGGACACAATGATGACTATTTCTACCCTAATTATAAAATAAAAATGAAAAGTTTCAGACCCTCAGCACTCCTGGAGGATGCATGCTAGAGCTTTGAGGAGGTTGGCATGTTAAGCCAACGGACAGGTTTCAGAAGGACAGCTTAAGATGAGAGTAAACTTTTACTCACTTGCAACATTACAGTCTTTCTTCCTGCCCAATTCATTTGTTACATAACAAGTTCTGCAAGAGTAAGATTTGCCTCAATCTCAATATATAGAATAAATAAGATAATTTTGAAACTCAAATAAACACCTTAAGGATTAGGATCCAGTTTAACAACTAAGTAGAACTGAACTGAAAGCTACACTTGGAATCTAAGTAAAAGATGTCAATGGTAGATTGCCTCTATCTGCCATTCTTCTATATCTTAAAAAAATCCTTTATATATATACCAAAGTAACAATTGAGAATCAGCAATAAGATTCAGTCAGCCTTCTGAGAATTTTTCTCTTTATCTCATTACTAATTATATATGGTTTTTCATTAAATACTACTATTACCCAAATAACTCCAATGAAAACTGACAAGTCAAAGCAATAGACATAAATAACTAAAACAGAAGTTCTCAACCTGTGGGTTGTGACCCCTTTGGGAGTTGCACATCAAATATTCTGTACATCAGATATTTATACAGTGATTCATGACACAGGCAAAATTACAGTTATGAAGTAGCAATGAAATAATTTTGTGGTTGAGGATCACCACAATGTAAGGGACTGTATTAAAGGGTCATAGCATTAGGAAGGTTGAGAACCACTGATCTCAAGGCTCTTTCTGGTGAAAAGGCCATTGTTCTGGTGAAAAGGACATTGTGCTGAATTAGCATAATCTACTTTCAGGTGAATATCTGTATACCAACATAGAAAATGCACTTGTAGCCTGAATCCAATGAAAATTTGCACCTCAGATTAATACAAGGGGACCAGATAGCTCTCTAGCATCCACGAAGCTCTACTCAAACATATAGAGATAGAAACACTGGCATTTTCTAAATTCATTTACTGTAACTCCCCAAAACTTCAAAAAAAATTTCTAAAAGGAATAAAATGCATTTCTCATTCAATAATACTCTCATTAATAATAAAATCTATCCATAACTCTAGAATTCATTTAACCTTCTGCAAATAGCATTGCACTTTACTGTCTGACACTGAAAAATGAAGTTGATTTTATTTCGTTCGTAGATGGAAAAATGTTGAAGGAAAGACATGGCTAACTGCCAATTATTTACTACAAGATGGCACAGAGTAATAGAATCACACTTGTAGGGAACACCATTTGTTGTAGCATTTTTATTTTATTTTTATTTTTTTTAATATTTGATCCTTAGGTCATGTCTTTCTAGAAACCTAGGCTAACCACCAGCCAGCTTATTTTCTTGTTGTTATGTGGGAAAAGAAAATCTTGAGGAACAAGGTATCAAAGCACAATTTTAACAGAAATACAAAGAATCTACTGTGTTTGCTTTTAATTAAAAAAAAATGCCTATAAAACATTATTATAAGTGTGAAGTTAAGAAAAAGCTAAAATCACCAACTAGGTAAGAAAATATTTATAATAATAAGCCAGGTCTATAAATCTTAAATAAAGTAACAAAAATTAAGCAATGAAAATGAGAAGAAACAAGAAAAGCTCTGTCCCTCTGTACCCAGAAAGTTGGAGTAATGCTCTTGCTCTTAGCTTAAGTGTTCACATCACTGTAAATTATTTCAATGATATATTATGAATAAACGATACATATATTAAACCTAAAGTTATGTATATTAGTGATAGAACTTCAAAAATAGCAACATAAGATATAATCAATCCCTTCTTTAGCAAATTTTTATTTGCTGCACTATATGCCATATGCAGTCAGCTGCTTGGTTCCCAGAAAAACTGCATGAAATACCAGTATTTTCCTGCTTTTTGGATCTGGAAACTGAGGTATACAGAGAGGTTATCCTGTTCAGAGTCACCCTATTTGCAAGAGTTAAAGTCTGGTTTTGACACTGGGTTTACACATATCACAGTATGGTGACTTAAACTAAAATGCAATGCTGCAACTATTTTTTTCAAGGATTCTAGCCAATCTTGTAATCATATGCAAAGAATCCAATTTAAAATGTGACAGTAAGTATTTAAGCCCTTGTCCGAGGTGTGAGTTCTGATCTGACTCAGTTGTACTTTTCCTCGTCTATGGTCCAGTACCAAACCTCTCTATCCATAATACATCCTCTGTTACATTATAGGCCAGTAAGACACTAGAAAGAAGCATACACATTCACAAACATGGCAATAAGCCAGTGAGAAACCCTGAGGTGGACTCTTGTAATAATCCAGATCTGCAGAACAAAATCCTTAGCAAAATACTCCAGTACATGGAAAGGACCATTCGGCACTGTCAAGCTGGAATAATCATGGGAATTTTAGTGAAGTTCAGTGTATTCAAATCAATAGATGTGATACATTATAATGACAGAATTTATTTAGTTATTTTCTGATTGTTGGGACAGCATACCTGACAGAAACTACATAAGAGAGGAAGATATATTTTAGCTCATGGTTTCAGAAGGATTTTAGTCTATGAAAATAGAAAAATGTGATGAGGTGATTCTAAGTATAATGAGAATATGTGACAGAGGACCGCACATGGCAGATAGACCAAGAACTAAAACAGAGATGGATATAATTTATGTATTTTTCCTAGTGAACTATCTCTACCACCTAGGATCCACTTCCCAAAGATTCCACAACCTCTTAAAATAGCAGATTTTAGATTTTGATTAGAGATGAGATGCTCAATGCAAGTGTTAAACAGTTCTGAGGGAAAGATATTCTGGCAGTTGGGAGCAAGGGAATATCACAAAGTCACATAGCACAATAAACCCCACACAAGAGATTTATTGGTGAAACATAGGAGGCTATCTGCTTCTTGTCAGAAAAGAAACAGCAAAGAAGTGAGTGGAAGGCAGGCTTTGTATAGGGTTTCATGAGAGGTGGAGCTTTCCAGGATGGCCTGAGATTGGTGGAAGTTTGTGGCCTGATCTTGGGGCAAGTTCAGGGATTGGTGAGATTTTATGGTTTAACCTTGGGCTGTTTTTCTCTGGAGGGTAGAGCTTAGCTGCCTGCATCCCAAAGGACTGGCCAGCCCTTAGAGTAGTCTGGGGACAGGGCTTGGCCACTCAGGCCTGAAGGAGCTTACACTCAAACATGTGGACCTTTAGGGTGCATTCTCCATGTCATAGTAAGATTATAAGAAAGAAAATTATGTGATTTGTTATTATTTCATCATATGCAGAAAAGCATGTAACAAATTTAGACCTGTTTCTTTAAGAATTTCATACATGTATACAATGAAATATGATCAAATATATCCCCTTCAAATCCCTTCAGAATCTTTCAGTTTCCTCTTTTAACATGTCTTCATCTCAATTTAATGGCTTTTTTGGGGGGGGGGTGGAGGCGGGGATAGCTGACAAGTTCCAGTTAATGGTGCCAATACATGCATGGGTGTGGGGTTACCTACTGGAGCCAAACCATGTGAAACATACTAATAGTTAAATCTTCAAGTAAGAACAATTCTGACACACGCCTCTGTGGCTATTTGTTGCCAATAGCTTCTCAGTAAGGGTGGGGGCCTGGAAATCATCTATTGTATCTATGCCAGAATTTGCTGGCTCAATTCCGTGTGGGAGTTGTATATGTAACCACACCTACTGTTGTTTTGCTAAAGGGTCTGGTCATGCTTTCAAATTCCCTTGTAAATATTTATGTGTACATTCATAAACAGGAGTTGCTTTCAGCCTTGGTCAGAGAAGTTTCTATTTGTGGAAGACAGAAGTCAATGGAGAAATAATTTTCCAAAGTGCTAAGAATTAGAGACTGAGTGCTCAGCCCTGAATGGAATATTAACTTCCCCTTCAGAAAAGACCAGGGAACATAGTACAAAAGGGTGTGGAAAGACTGTAAGAGCTGGAGGGTGGGAAGGACAGGCGAGATGTCTTTTAGGATGACCTGACTATCACATTCATGAACTCACAGCAGCTGTAATTATTTAAACATCCTTTTATGACTAAAACACAGTATTTTAAGATAGAGGAAATACTGTTTACTGTAAGGGAAATTGATTTTGACAAGCCTAAAGTGAACGTTATTACTCAACCATTAAAAATTGAATTTTTAAAAAATCTGAACAAAGTATTGATGCTCAATTTCACCATTTCTGTTGAGTTTCTGTTATGAGAGTCCTACCCAGAGCAATGGTATAAGGAAAATAAATTAAAGAATCTGAGCCAAAAAGGAAAGAAGCTACATAGTCTGTTTGTAGGTGACATGATCTTATACACATATCATTATATCATGGTCATATCTTAATCATAACATATAAACCCTAAGGATACCATGAAATAACTTCTATTAATTTATATGATAAATTCAGTAAAGTACAGAATATAAAATTAACATGAACATTTGATTGAGAATGTTTACATGTAGTTTAAAAACTAAAAACTTTCAAAAATAAATTTTTTAAAAGCCCACTTATAATAGCATCAAAATGAATTGAAACCCTTAAGACTAAATGGAACTAAGGAAATGAAACAGATGATAGAACTCTAAAAACTTAAAAGTATAAACATTGATGGATGAAGTTACAAAAGCAAATACATGGAAAGTGATCACATGATAGTGCACTGGGACCACTAATATTATTCAAACGCCTATAGTGTCCAGATTGATCTACAGAGTCAATAGAATTTTTATAAAAATTCAGTGGCATTTTCACAGAAATGGAATAAAGTCTAAAAGTTTTACAGAGCCACAAAACACTCTGAATAGTCAATCAGAGCTATGGGTATCACACCTCTTTGGCTTCGACTAAATTTCAAAGCTACAATAATCAAAACTAGTAGTTGAATAGAAATAGAAATATAAACTAACAGAACACAGAAGAGATCCCAGAAATAAACTATGCATAAATGGTCAACTAATTTTGACAAATCTTCCAAGAATGTTCTTTGATAGAATGGTAGTCTCAACAATAAATTGTGCTGGTAAAACTAGACTTCCACAAGACAATGAATGAAATAGGAACCTTATCCCAAACCATGTACAAAAATTAGCTCATAAAATGATTAAATACTTGAAAACATAAAGCTCCAAAAAGAAAACAAAATAGGGAGAGAAGCTTCATGAGCTTGGTCTTGTTGGTGATTTATTAGCTGCACCCCTAAAACCGCAGACAATAAAACTGAAAGAGCACAGGTGAGTTGGAGTTATTATCAAGCTAGGAGCACTTGCACTGAAGGAAACAATAAATGCAATAAAAATGTTTTCTACCTATGAAATACTAGAAATGTTTCCAAACGACTTAACTGATATAGGGTTATCAGTATCAAAACATTCAAGGAACTTCTATAGCTTAAAAGTAGAGGCAATAATGTCATCCAAAATGGGCAATAAAGCTTTGCCTTAGTGTACTCCTCAGCCCTTAGACCTCAGATTCCCCAGTGCTAAAGATGAACCGCATTTGTACTGTACAAGATTTCATAATCGCATCATACAAACAAGGCATGTGTATCGCATCGGGTACATAGCGTCAACTATAATTAATAAATGATTCATTAGATGCTCTTTTTCTATTTTAGATGGTCTATATTCAAAGAGAAATTAGAATATTTCAAAGAAAAAGTATGTGGCTTCATTTGCTTTCCAGAAGGTCTAGGAGATTGAAAATATAGCTCAGTTGGTACAGCATGGTGCTAGCATGCATGAGGTCTGAGGTTTGATTCCCAATACCACAGAAAGATGTTAGTTTTAAATGCTACAGAAATTATACTTACTAGAGTGTGTGCTAGCCATGGGGAGGTTCAGAAACTGCCCAGCCATTGAGCTAGTAAGGCATATTAAAATATATATATATATATATATATATATATATATATATATATACACACACACACACACATATATATATATACATATATATATGTATATATATGTTCAGCCAAAAATAAAATAAAATAAAATTAAAATTAAAAATGGGTAATAGCCTAAACGTTTCTCTAAAAAAGGCATACAAAGGACAAGTGCATACATGAGAAGTTATTCAACATCTCTGAACAGCAGATAACTATACTTTAATGGATATTACCTCATATGTATTAGGATAGCTACAACAAACATTGAAGATATGGAAGAAAAGAAAAGCCCTTCATCCCTTGTATAAGCTCCAAAAAAGGCAGTATCTTACACTTTGAAACCACCGTAGTATTAATCACAATGACCATGATATGGAAATGTTCTAAAGGCCCACAGGCAGGTAAATGGAGAGAAAAGATGTAGTGTGTCTGTACAATGCCATGTTATTCAGCTAAGAAAGAGAAACAAATCTTTCCGTTGATACGCCGGGGGGACACTCAGCCATGTGGACTAACCAAATGCTATGAAGTCACGCTTACACGTGAAAACTAATGCTACATTATCAAATGGCATAATGGTGGCTCCCGAGGTGGGGAGTAGGGAAGAAACTGGGTAAGTGTCATCCAAGAGCACTAAATTTTTGTTTTAAGATCAATAAGTTAAAGGAATAATATATAATATAGTTAATTGAACCAAACTATTTCCTTGAAAATTGCTTATAGTAGTGTCAAATGTCCCTACGTTGCCAACACACAAGTGTTCACACATGGACATGCATGCATGCGCTCACATACACATAATGAAAAGTAATCATGTGGAGATGGAAATGTTGGCTAATTTTACCATAATAACCATTATTAAATGTATACATAGATTAAAAAACTGTGAGGTGCACCTTAACTACATATATGTGTGTAAATATATATTTTTTAATTATATTACAATAAAGCAAACACCCTATGAGTTATTCCCACTTTTTAAAAATTATTAAGCTTTTATTGTAATGAGAAACACTAGAAAATTCAGCCAGATGCTCGTGTAGCAATCATCAAGACTTATTAATGAAAAGTTCTAAGAATATATGACCCAAATATTTTCAACAAAACATTTCCAGATATAGGAGATAAATGGGAAGTTAATGGTCTCAAAGAGAATTGAGGGGCAGATGATTTAACCTGTTAACCTTGTGTAAAGCAAATGTTATTTCATAAAGCAGGGAAAATTGACATTAAGAAATCAAGAAATGAGATAAGTTTACAAGCATTTAAATCATAATTTAATGAAAAATCTTCCCTTAGACATACTCTGAAATTCATATGAAGGAGTATTATGCTGACTTTACTTGAATCCTACTGGAGGGACATGTGTGTAGAGTAGAGGGACACAGAAGGAAGCAGAATTAGGCTGTTGAAACTAGACAATGAGTCTGTAGGGTCTACTGAACTCCCCACACTTTCATACATAAGGAGATTTATGGATGTTTTTTGCCTTTAAATTCAAGGAGGAGAAATAAGGTGCTATGCCAGGAGGGGGGTTTGTAGCAAGTAGAAGTCACTTAATGAAAGTGTTTGCAACATTGTTTTACCAAAGACTAAATCTAAAACTAGGGCTAAGGTTTTATTAATGTTGACCTATGAGGAAGTCTTGAAAACTAATTAAAACAAACCTATAAATTGCTAAGCATTCCTCAGAGAGAGAGGCTATGCATATTCAACACATTATCAAAATGATGACATAGGATTCGAGGCCCACATGATACCCTTTCTGGATAGGAGTTTCTTCATTGTTGATTGTCTTGTGAAGAATGTTACTTCACAGGTCTAATCCCACTGGCCTGTTCACAATTAGACACTTCTGTTCTTTTGGGTCCTGAAACTGGATACTTATAGGAATATTTTATCCCTTATAAATAAAATTTAGCTAAAAAAACCAATCAATTACAATATCTGCTTCAAATAATCTGAAAGACTCCAAGAAATTATTGTTTTTCATGGTTAGAACTCACTCCTCAGGACTGTGTTTAGAATACATTTATCCCTGGCACTCAAACTCAAGGCTGAGACTTTTCTTTGCTTCAAGGTTGTAAGGAAATTCCTCTCTAATTTTTAGAACATTCAAAGAGTTAGACTATCATGATAAAAGGTACATACAATTTTTATAAGCACTTAAAAACTAAAAACTTAGCTGTATTTCTCTGCCACATTTTGGCTTCTGAACAGTATTGTCTATGCTATTCATAAGACGATTTTTCAAACGCCAGTTACTCCCCCAAACAACGAAATTGAAATCAGTTCCCAGTGGTTTGATTTGTTGCCATGGGTTTCCTTGAAGGATAGAATAACAAATCACTCCAAACCTCAAGGCAACAAGAATTTTTATGTTATATTACCGAAATCAGAGGATAAAGTATTTTTTCATTGCAAACAAATGATTAATTACTTTTTAGTTGACACAACACAGCTGCAAAGTTAAAAACCACAGAAGTCAGTATGAATAAAAGATATAACTAAACATCAGAAATGAAGCTTGAGCAATTGCTACTCAGTTTTAAGATCCAGGAATCAATGTCTATATCTGTATCACAAAGACTTGACAATAGGTTTTACTTTTCAGTTTTTAATCACACACACACACACACACTCTCTCACACACACATGCACACTTACTTGACTTTTGCTCTACTTATAATTTGATTTAGTACATTTTCATTCTACATAATTTGCTAAAAAATTCCCCTCAGGGTTGGAAGTGACTTTAACTCACAATTAATTTAATATTCACCTTATCCCATCAGTCTTTACCTATGTAGCTAATGAATTTTCGCTATGATGCTATGGAACAGACCATAATCCATTCTGTATTTGTATCCATTGTCAGTCATAAAATCAGAGTATATCTAATAAACGTCCATAATATGACAGGCACTGACTTATAGTCTAAGGACAGCAGAAAACAAATTGGACAAAGATGCAAATTTTATATTCCACCAGCTCCTGAAATATAGTTCACTACCTGCAGCTAGTTTTGCCTCAATAGTAGGTACTGTGTGCCACAGGCAAAACACAGAAACCTCCCAAGTCACCATGAAAAATTTACTGTAATATATAATTCAAGGGTGTTATCCTATCCGTCTGCCTTTAGTTTTCTGGGACCAACCACATAATGTCTAAGTGCTTTGTTTCATATGTGTGTGTGTGTGTGTGTGAGAGAGAGAGAGAGAGAGAGAGAAAGAGAGAGAGAGAGATGTATTGACAGAGCTCATAAGGACACCAGATCACCTAGAACTGAAGTCTCACCTACTCCCCTTCCCCATTTCTTTCATTCAGGGATAAAGTACTCAAATCCTGGAAGGTTCAAGGAATATGGAGTAAATATGTAAAGTTGGCTGAAAGGAACAAAACACTGAACCTCGAGGCCTCCATGGTTGGTTTCCACACAAAAATACAAGTTCAGCGAAAGTCTGTAATGGAACATCTGCCAATCTTGAAACGTTTGCCAGTAGTTCAAATTTTGAAAACTCTATAAATGGGTCACCTGAAGCACACCTCAATACCACAGGCTTGATACTGCAGCTTTGGTTTTCATTTGATCTAGCTCAGACTTTCATAGTAATTGTTAATTTGTGGATGTATTCTACTACCTCAATAAATGTCTTGCTCTTTAAAACATTTTAAATTTTATTTTGTTTTACTTTTTAGTTTGATTTTGCTATCAGTCACTAGCCGTCTGAAGTTATTTATCTAGGGTAGGGCCACATGAAGCTCCTCCCATTGCAGGCTAACATGTGCATCGGTATTGTCCCTGTCTCAATTCCCAGCAATGCAGCCATTGTTACAAAAGACTATTTCACAGCTGACTTCCTGGAATTCTGGCTCTTACACTCTTTCTGTTCCTCCTTCCATTGTACTTCCTTAGCCAAAGATGTAGAAGTTATTATGTAGAATCAATCAGAGAGGGAGTCATCATAATCCATTCATCTCTTGATTATGGCCAGTTGCATTTTCTGTGGTAGTCTTCAATTGTTGTAAAAAGAGGTGCCCTTGATGAGGGGCAGTAGCTACACTTATCTGTGAGTATAAGGATAAGATTAGAACGTAGTAAAAAATTATTCTGGGCTAGCAATGTGTGGTAGTATATTATTTCCTAAGGATCATTAGTACCTGGAAGCTGGCTACATTTCCAGTACCAGGCATGATACTTCTTCTGTTAAGTGACCCTTAAGTCCAATTAGATGGCAGTTGATTGCCACCAACGTGTGAGTGACATTTACTGCACCTTTGTGCATGTCTTGTCATGACGGTAATTAGGTGATTATGATGGTTCATAGGTGTTGCAGCTAGATAGGAATATTTGATTTTTTTCCCTTGATAATTTACATAGTATTCCTGTAATCATGGAATCTAGACTGTAGGAGAGAAGGCTTCGGGTCAGAGCCAGCTCAAAGCATGAGTCCTTTGTCTTAAGTGTGTGCCTTTTCAACAATAAGAGGCCACCCTCAACCTTGGGTGGCAACTGAGGGCTCCATCAATAATTTGTATTCTTTTGTGAGTTACTTGGCTACTTAGATTTGCAATCACTGTACTAGGTATAAAGAACCAAACAATTATAGAGTTCAGTTAATACCGTTTGGACAATATTGTTTTAATGTATTTAAATTTTAATTAATTAATTAATTATTTTGGGGTATTATTATTTCCATTTATGAAACTCAAAGATGAATGGATATTTGCTACTGAGATATGATGTCACAGTATTGTTTTATGTTTATTTATTTATTTTTAAAGTTCCATTTATTTATTTTATGTATATGAGTATACTATAACTGTCTTCAGACACGTCAGAAGAGAGCATTGGATCCCATTACAGATGTTTCTGAGCCACCATGTGGTTGCTGGGAACTAAGCTCAGGACCCTTGGCACTGAGACATCTCTCTAGCCCTGTTTTATGTTTATTTTACAGTCACCCTCACCTCCAATTACTGTTAAAATAGTTCTTACCCCTGCCTTTTCTGTTCTCTGATCATGAATGAGTTTATGTTTTGAAAATTTTTATTTTAAAGATTTTTTCTATTATTATAGTCACATTTCCCCTCCAGGCTGTCAAGTATTATTCAGACATTCATTTTGTTATTGTCGGAGACCAACGGACCTTGACTTGATTAATAGGCCTAAGTGCCCCAGGCTTCACAGCAATCATTCCTTTGATCCTTCCCCACTCCCACTGCTTCCTGCAGGTGCTAAGACATCCTGTTTGAAGTAGCCTGCAGCTTCAAAGAAATCTTGTGATATCCTGCTGTCCTGATTTACAGCAATGTGTGACATTTGGCTACGATAAAGCAACACTGAGCATCACCCTACCTCTGTCACTTCTCTCCTTAAGTGCTTATATACTGGCTCAGAAATAAAGTTCTTTGGAGTTTGATTGGATTGCCACCTTGCTCCCAAATATCTCTGTCTCCTGTCCCTTCTTTCATCTGACAGTTCCCTCCTCGGACCCTTGTTGAAGGTCCCATGGGCCAGGACATGTTATCAATTATATTAACTACTCCTCCATCCTTGTGTCATCTGTCAATTAGATTCTCATGTGGCTAAGGTTTTCTATGTAATTATTGACAAACTCGGTAGCCCAAATCAAATCCTTAGTTCATTATTATGAATCATCTGTGAACACCCATGAACAGTCATTCATCATGGTCTGACCCCTTTGCATCTTTAAAAGGAAGTTTTATTATATATGTATGTGTATGTGCTTGCATACATTTATAGCACAACCTGAATGCAGGAGCCTACAGAAATCAGAAGACAGCATTAAGTCCCCTGGAACTAGATAGTTGCGAGGCACCATGTGGATGCTGGGAAGTGAACTTAGGATCTCTGCAAGAGCAATAAGTGCTTGTCACCACTTGCATCATAGCCATATATTCAGCATGGGACATTTTATTAAGCATTTGCTGAAATGTAGACAGAGTGGAGATACTTGATAAGCTGCTCCTTCAGGAAAAGAAAGCAATTCAACCTGACATGCTTCAATATTAGTTAACTGACACATACTCAATGGTTTTCACTTGGTTTTTCGAAGGTTCATAATGTTTTTATAAAGATTGATTTTAAACTTGCATCTAGGAAAATGAATGAAACTTAGAAGTGATAATATAATGAACCTATTTCACACAATACAAGTATGAGATGCCTTATGTACCATGTAGGCATTTAAAAATAATAGAAAGCTAGAAGAGGACAGTAATATTCAATGAAAGAAATAAATTCAATTTTTAAATTGCAGTGTATATAGTTTCCTTTTTTCTAGGGTGCTTTTTATGCTAACTTAGGCTGTTTATAATTATTTAATACCATGATATAATGCAATTTTCCTTCATATCTTATTTGTAATTAAAAGTATTCATGAACAAAATACTGCATCTAAGATTAAAGTGCTGATTTATTTATCTACTCAATAATTACTTATTAAATACCTGTGTTAGGTACTGAGTAAAGCAGTGGAGAACTGGACGGTGTTCACATAGGATGTTAACATTGAGGTTAAACAGAAAATAAATGGTAACCATAAGTGGATATCATGGAATACCAGATGGTGTCAAGGATTCAGGATAAAAACAACAGAGATATGTTCATAGAAAATGTCAAATGTAAACTAAGATCAAGTTAGATAGATGACAAACATGGACTGTTTATACTGGACGAGGGTCTGTAACCCAGAGATTGCAAGCCCAAGCTGGTCAGGAGCCCTGCTCAGCATCGGCAGCTCAGTGCCTGCACAGGAAAGGAACTACACAGTTCTTCCTTGTGATTGGTTACAAGAAACTCATATTTTCTTGTTTAGGATGGAGATACATGGATCATTTTAGGATGTTGATTTTTTTTCTAGAGTTAATTGGTTTAAATCCCTTAAATCAAGCTGATGTGAGCAAAAACTTTAGTTTATGTGTGTATCACTGTCAGACTTAAAAATTCAGAGAAATCGGCTTCCATGTTCTGGGCTGAGTGTCTGCACTATGACCTCCACAGAAATATAAAAATGGAAGTCTAGACAACAGAGTGCTTTTAGACAAACATCTATGAGCAGCCTTTCAAAAAGAACTAATGGAAATAATATTAGTGTTCTACTTCCTAAGGGTATAACACAGGAGAATTCACTTTCTTTGCCTTCCCGAAAACTTGGTATTGCTTAGACTTATCTCCAATGTACTGTTACATATCTCTTCAAAGACTTAGGCAAGTTATTAGTCGTGGATTCCCACAGAGACACGAGTCAGGTAATAATTTCCAGTCAGGCAGCAGCTATGGAGCCTCAATGAACTGAAACACACACAGGGTTTACCATAGAGCCAGACATAATGGAAAGCACCATGTCCCACCACATATTTCTACAGTGGAAATAAAAAAATAATTAAGAACTGATTAATTAAGTACTAATGCCAGTACGATACAGTCACTTTTCTTCTTGACTAGGATATGAGTTTTTCCTAGGTTACAATGCTTTCCACGTGAGAGATACCAAGCAAAGACACGCTGTGAGAGCTAAGCAGTCCTCTGGCAAGGCATATAGTCTTTTTTTTTTTTTTTTTTTTTTAAGAGTTATTTATTTATTATGAGTACACAGTCGCTGTCTTCAGACACACCAGAAGAGGGCATCAGATCCCATTACAGATGATTGTGAGTCACCGTGTAGTTGTTGGGAATTGAACTCAGGACCTCTGGAAGAGCAATCAGTGCTCTTAACCACTGAGCCATCTCTCCAGCAAGGCATATAGTCTTGCACATAGCATCGACTTACCGTATATGGTTTCACTCCCTTAGTTGAGATACATATGTTTTGTTGGAAAGTATGTTCCATCCATTGATACATTTAGTTTTTGCTTTGCCAATGGAGCATTCTTTAGTAATAATATCTAAAATTTATTTCTATATCATTCAATTTATTTCAGGCTCTGCAGGGAGAGCCTTCCTTACCTACCTTGATATCACGTGTGTTGTATGTGCACGCAAGAGCTTAGGTGTTGCTGTTCATATGTGGTAGCAAGAGGGCAACACTTGGATGAGGATTCTCTCCTTCCAACACGGGTTTGGGGGTCCAAACACAGGTCCTCAGGTTTGAATGGCAAGTGCCTTTACCTACTGTGCCTGCCTCAGCCATTGCATTTTATATTTTAACTGCAAGGAGCATTTAAATAGACAACATGAATAAATTGACAGAGTCCTGGATCCTTACCCTTAAGGTCAAAGACAGAAGCGGTGTTCAATGTAGAGTGTTAAATTCATGATTCTAAATGGTTGTGGAGAAAGAAGAACACTCCTCCATTGCTGGTGGGATTGCAAGCTGGCATAACCACTCTGGAAATCAGTTTGGTGGATCCTCAGAAAATTGGACATAATACTACTTGAGGACCCAGTTATACCACTCCTGGATCATATTTATAATAGCCAGAAGCTGAAAACAACCCAGATGTCCCTCAACAGAGAAATGGATACAGAAAATGTGGTACATTTACACAATGGAATACTACTCAGCTATTAAAAACATGAAATGACTTCATGAAATTCGCGGGCAGATGGATGGAACTTGAAAATATCATCCTGAGTGAAGTAACTCAGTCACTAAAGAACTAACACGGTATGTACTCAGTGATAGGTGGATATTAGCCCAAAAGTTCGGAATATCCAAGATTCAATTCATAGACCATATGAAGCCTAAGAAGAAGGAAGACCAAAACGTGGATGTTTCAGTGCTTCTTAGAAGGGTGAACAAAATACTCACAGGAGGAAATATGGAGACAAAGTGTGGAGCAGAGACTCAAGGAAAGGCCCTCCAGAGACTGTCCCACCTGGGGATATATCCCATATATAACCACCAAACCCGGACATTCTTGTGGATGCTGGGAAGTGCTTGCTGATGGAAGCATGATAAGATGTCTCCAGAGAGGCTCAGGCAGAGCCTGACAAATACAGAGGCAGATGCTCACAGACAACCATTGGACTGAGCGTGGGGTCCCGGATGGAGGAGTTAGAGAAGGGACTGAAGGAGCTGAGCAGGTTTGCAGCCCCATAGAGGAAGCAACAGTGTCAACTGGCCAGAACCCCCGGAGCTCCCGGAGACTGGATCACCAACCAAAGAATACACATGGAGGGACCCATGGTGCTGGCCAAATATTTGGCAGAGGAGGGCCTTGTTGGCCATCAGTGGGAGGAGAGGCCCTTGGGCCTGAGGGTGTTCAATAGCCCAGTGTAAGGGAATGCTAGGAAGGGAAGAAGGGAGTGGGTGGGTGGGTGGGTGGGGGAGCACCCTCATAGAGGCAGGGGGAGGGGGAATAGAATAGGGGGTTTCCAAATGGGAAAACATTTGAAATATGTATAAAGTAAATATCCAAAAATAAAAATAAAAAAAATTCATGATTCAAAATGTGTTCAATTATATAATTTCTATTCATTACTACATTGGCACCCAGTCGCTATGTTGTAAGCTGATAGACATTTATTAATTATGATTAAATATTAATAAGTTATTTGAATGGGAAATACCAAACTATTGAGGAGTCAACAACCCCCCCAATCATATTTTCCCTGAAACTTTATTTGTACAAAAAGAAAAAAAAAACTAGATTTGACATGACAAAAGTGTTGCCATATGGCTGCATCTACATCCTGGTCACATTGGGCATCAGGTTCCTGTAAAACTCTGTAGAAATAGTACAGTCTACTTAAATATTGTGATAAAGATTGATTGTTTTCTAAAACATGGTACAACTAAGTATTGTGAACAATTGAGATTATTTTGTTCTCAGAGATTTTGTTTTATTCAGTTTTATACGCACTGACACTTTGTCGATCCTGCCTTATAGCCACTGCTGAGCCATCCGATTATTAGTACTATATACAATAATTTCAAACTAAAGCCTTCTAGTAGTGACTCAGTTACAGCAGCAGCAGGCAGAAGTACGTGCTGCATGACACAGAGGTCGTTATAAGTGGGACAGCTGCTGCTGGCTGAATTGCATCATTTCACAGGAGAAATTTATCCAGCCGGCAGTTTTCCTGGAGTGGACAGGCAGAAGCTTGGAGCTAATGAGAACAAGATCACGACTCTACTGTCTGACCAGCCCCTGTTAGCCTCACTGAGGAAGACAGGTCTGCAAACATAGAAGGCTCCATTAGCCTCACCAGTCATCTCAAAGCAGATGCCCTTCTTTCATTGGGAATTCAAGACAGACAAAGAGTGATGGTAATTTCTAATGGACCAGCACCAGTATGAGAGAGAAGTGCAGTCCTGCAGAGGGTTGTTATGTTGTACATGCCAACAAGGGACAGAAAGCACTTTTAGAATATCTTCATGTCATGAGAAGAAATCAAAGTGGTGGCAGTTTGATGACACTTATCCTGGGCTAAATCTATATAAAGACATATGATACTTGCAAACAGAGAGCCCTGGTACAAAGTGGATGCTTTGGGGAAGGGGACAGAAAAAGAACACAGCCTCCAGACATTTTAGCAATCACATTTCCTACTGTCTATGTCTTAATTTTGTACTGAAGAGACTATATCATCTTAAGGTTTTATTCAGCATTATCTCTTTTGTTAACCAGACAGTGACATAGCCATCCCTTTTGGTGTAGAGGGCATTCATTCTGACTAGACTACTGGTTGATTCCTGAAACTACAGATAATATCAAGTAGTATAGAGACACATTTTTCTATGTGAACAACCTTATGATAAAATTTAATTCCTTCATTAGATACAATAGATATCAATGACAAAAGTAATCAAGTAGAGCAAGTATAACAAAATACAGTGATCAAAACTGTTTAAAACTTACAACATACTGATTTCTGTAATTTTTATCTAATATTTGCAGTTACCAGTTGGCTCTGGTAACTGAAACTTAGAGAAATCAAACTTTGAATCAGATGGAGTTGTTCAGATTGTTAGTCTATGCTCAGGACCCGAAGCTACATATCAACAGAACTTGCTGTTACTGGACCTAATAGCTTTTAGCAATTTGTAAGATGCCTGGCTTGAAAAGCTGGGGACAGGTACTATCAGGCCCTTCACAGGGAAAATTTTCTGAACCCTGGCCTAGGACATAAAATTGCATCAGAACAGAAGGTAGAGAGCTGGTTTCCTAACTCATACCTCAGTCATCAAAAATACTAATTGCAGTATCAGAACAGATAGCTACCCCAACCATCAGCTTCCATTTCCTCAAATGTTGGGTCAAAGAAGAAACTGGGCAATAGAGAAATAACTTCAATGTTACTAAAATTGCATCTTATATTTTACATGCTACAGATTGTCACATTAACGATGCTTAAGTTCACTAACCAAGTTATGACTAGAACAATGGTGCACCAATGCCAGGCCAGTAAAAATTTGACGAAGGGTTGAAACGTCTGTGGGCTGATGAACCACCAACATCGAGAGCGCTCAGAAAAGACATAAAAGGAGATAAAGTTCCTAAAGAAATAAAATTAAAAACATACTCCTAGCAATAAGATGAATTCCTAAATGCAGTCTTTAAAGAAGCCACCTGAATTTTTAATGGAACTAGACCATAAGAAAAGAAGCTAGCTTCCCTAATAAGAACTGCATGGACGTATGCATCTTCCCGTTTTCCTTCCTCATTGTCTTCTTTCTGAATCAGAAAACCACACTTTTCTCTAAACATGGCTTTAAGTAACTGTTTTATTCTATTCAGAATCTACCAATGAAAAATGAACATGGTATTAGCTTTCAGAGTAGAATAATAATGAGTGTGAGGAAAGGTAAGATTTTAAGACAGAACCAGAAAAATCCTCAGTGTGAAAATGAGATGCAGACAGGAATATCAAGAATTCCAATTACCTGCTGGATAGGAACATGCTCTAGGAAGATGACTAACCTGAACAAAGACTATAAGGAACCACAGATGCTGCAGACAGTTTACCTGCCACAAAAACATATATCCCATAAGATGAAGAGGAGACAGAAAATAACTGACAAGATAATTATCATCCTATGAAACAAAAAGCTATAACCGACATTAAGAGCTGTGTGACATTCTACCCATTCCTAGTTTAGCCACATGTCTTTTCCAAACCATGGTCAAAATCTGGCCACATATTAAGCCCAATTTCCACTCTTGTTTATAAGAGGTTTTAGAGTATAACTTGGAATCTTTGTAAGCTATCAAATTGCTTTTTTCCTTTTAGGCCACATAGCCACTTCTTCAATTATACTACTAGGTTATAAATCTTAATTGCTTAGATTTCTTGCCCAGATCATTATTTTAGATGAAGGACCCTCCAAGCGTCTACATCTGATTTCAACATTCAGGGGTTTCTTGATTATTTCTTTGAACCACGGAGGGTCTTGAGCTACTCTGTGATTCCAATCTTCTTCATTACTGTGTGTTCTCGTATCACTGTGATCCATGATCTCAAATTGTCACTTGTACCAAGTACAATAGCTTTTTTGGCCAATAGTTAATCTCTTCTATCCTTCTTAAGGTTTTTACCATTTTACTTTAAATAATCTTGACTTCAGTAAGCACAAATTTCTGGTTATGATCTGGCCCTGATATAAGGAAACAACATTGATACTTTCAGTGTCTAACTGAAAACTGCCAATTTGTCATATGTACAATTAATATATCATCGTCATTTGATGCATACAATTTTGAACACCTCATATCCAATATTGTTATGCTATAGTTGCTATTTTATGAGCAACAAATCAGAAGCTCCAAAATATAGTCATTTATTTTGAATAATATCACTAATAAAAGGTAGAAGGCAATAAATCTATACCTGTTTAACTATAATATCATTCTCTATGAAAGGCCGCCATAAAACATTATCAACAGTGACTACCTCTTGGCATTTTACTCTTCTGAAAATAAAATATGGCCTTGAGGTCACACTTTTCTTTTTTTTTACTTTTATAGTTTATTATGAGATAAGCAAAGTACCAATCACTTCTTCAATAATTTCAGCAATAATGAAAATATCTGAATTTATTGTATATGAAAACTCCTTACAGAAACTCCACTTATAGAACTATGCTCTAAATAATTGAAAGCAGGGATTCAAAAATATGTATGCATATCTACTTCCACAATACCATCATTCATGATAGCTGATAGTATAAATGTATCAAGTGTTCCTCAGTGGTTCAATGGGTATAGAAAATACGACATCTAGCTGTATAGTATTTGACCCGAGGTGGAAAGATCTGAGATGCATATTACAATATAGACAGAACTTGAGATTATGTTTAACTGAAATCAACCCATCACAAGAAGACAAATATTGCATAGCTTCATTTCCTAAGCCATCTATAAGAGTAAAATTCATACAGAAATCAGATAGAATGTTGATTTCCAAGGAGTGGAAGAGGAAGAATTTCTGATTTAAATGATAAAAATAAAGTGGAGATTGGTTCCACAACGCAAAACATGTTGTTATCAGAATTTGTCATCTTAATTGTTTTTGTGTGTATTTAAATTGTATGAAACTTTTCTTTCTTTTCTTTTCTTTTTTTTTTTTTTTTTTGATACTTTATTTACATTTCCAATGTTTCCCCCTTTCCAGGTCTTCTCTTTGGAAGTTCCCTATCTCCTCCGCTTCCCCCACCTCTATGAGGAAATTCCACCTCCCACCCACCCACCCACTCACTCCCGTATTCCCACCTTGACATTCCCCTTTACTGGGGCCTCTAACACCCTCAGGCCCAAGGGCCTCTCCTCCCCCTCATGGCCAACAAAACCCTCCTCTGCCACATATGTGGTCCGAGCCATGGGTCCCTCGATGTGTATTCTTTGGTTGGTGGTCCAGCATCCAGGAGGACCAAGGGGGGGTCAGGTCAGTTGACACTGTTGCTCCCTCCAAGGGACTACAAACTCTTGAGGTCACTCTTAAACCATAAGATGTGGTATAATGTGGTATGATGTGGTAAACTTTGAAAGAGTTGTTAACTTAGAAGAGTGTCTAAAATCTTAAAAGATGTTCCTCAATAGCATCATAACTCTCAGACAAAAATAGAAAAATGTCTATATTTTAAAACTATATTTATTTTTAAATTCATTGAGAATTTCATATATTCATACAAGTCATATTTTGATAATAACCTCCATTTTTTCCCAATAAATCCTCCAAGACTCACTCCCACCACTTTCCAACTTTGTGTCATCTTTTATTCTTTTTTACAACCTACTGAGTCCAATTTCTGCTATGCATATAGTCATGTTTGTTGGGCCATCCTTCGGAGCTTGGTCAATGGATCTACCATGAGCCACATCCTTAAAACAAAACAAAACAAAACAAAACAAAACAAAACAAAACAAAAGACTGATTTATCTCCCAGAAGAGGTCATTAACCTTAAATAGCAACTCAGCTGGGAAAAAGGGCCTATGAGCCCCTCCCTCATCCATGCAGGGATGTTATACATTTGATTTTGTGCAGGTTTTACACAGCCAAGCACAGCTGCTGGGAGTACATGAATGCAGGAGTCCTGTCTCTGCCACAAGATACTGTTTCCTTCTGGTCCTTCCACACCTCCAGCTCTTACAAGCTTTTTGCCTCCTCTTCCATTATGGCACTTGAGTCTTGGGAGGCATGATGCAGACAGCCCATTTGTGGCAGAGCACTGCACACTTTGCACTTAATTTGTTGTGCTTTGTCCATTTGTGGGTGTTTTCATTAATTCATATCCACATCACAAAGAAACAAGAGCTAGTAGAAATTTGACAAGGTGTAGAAATATTTGGCTATTTCTGATAATGTCTGAGAGAGGCACTAATCTATGAGTATAGAAACAGGAATTTAGAGGGCTGTTTGATATCTTGTCCATCTAGAAAAGAAATAGTAGGAGTCTCTGAGATCCCCACCCATGGATTCTAAGAGAGATTTACTGAACTAGGCATGCTTTATCTCCTATGGAGTGGGTCTTAAATCCAATCAGAAAGCTGCTCCTTGCCATTATAAAATTGATGTCACTATTGCACCCATGGATATATCTTGCCAGATGGATGTGTGAAGGATGAGGTGGGAAGAGGGAAATCTCATTGAAGACCTTTGGGAAAGCCATAGAAAAAGCTACTGTTTGATAAACTTTGAACATGAGTTTCCAGCTACAACCTGATAGAACTCTAGGGGGAGGAACATGACTCACTGTGACCAGAGGGAGGAGTGTGATGGCTTCTGGTCTCCAACTGTCTACTGTCAAGTGTGACTTGTTCTGACTAGTAGATATTGCAATAATGGCATCCTGAAACCTCTGGCCCAAGCTTGAAGGTATCTCTTCTCTCTTGTAAACCAGTGGACACCCTGTACAGAAGCTTTGACTGAACAACTAGATGAGAGAACCCACATGAGCATTTCATAGTTAATTATAGGTGTCGATCTGTCTGTGACAGAGCATCCACATATTTGGTCAAATAAAGCTGGATGTTGCTGTGGTTCTATCTTTTATATAGAATTAAGATTACATTAGTAGGCTTAAGTAACAACATACTAAATTCCACCATGTGACTGTTCTACATTAAAACTTGAGGCCGTATAAAAAACCTGAAGTCTCCAGAGGAATATTGAATTCTATCTGAAGATAGTCATGAGACTTAAATTGTCATATCTATTTCATTGTGAAGATTTTGGGCTTGCCACTATACACACCAACACATACACCCACACAACTCACCTTATTAGATGTATTTTTCTAGAGAACAGTGATTGTTACAGAAAAAAAATACAATGATTATAGAGAGGCACACTGAGGTAAATGTAAATAAATGTAAGTAGATTATACTTATTTAATACTTATAATGAATACTCAGATCAAGTCAACAGCCAGTTGAATGCAGCTAAATTGATGCTGCATGTTGCCAAAGATCCAAAGGGACAGACCTTGATCTGATCCAACAAATTGTGAAAATCAGATATAAATCGTCGCCCTTTAAAAGTCACTAGGTTTGAGAATTATGGCAGAGCATTGATCTGTGAACCTTAATTCTCATGTCTGCTCTTTCCCATTCCAGTCATGAACTTAAGTTATTTTTAGTCGTTTAATTCAGGAGAGGCTTAGGTGAGCCTATAACTGAATTTTCTGCACTTCAATTGATGAAGTGTTAATTTCCTTAAAATCAATTATTTGGGCTCATTCTGATCATTTGTGGATTTTTAAGAGATATACCTATGTGGTTGTCTTATAGCCTTAGTATACATTTAGAACTTTGTTTTGAGAGAGAGAGAGAGAGAGAGAGAGAGAGAGAGAGAGAGAGAGAGAGAGAGCCACCAACACCAAAACCAAAATCCCAACTCAAACAAAACAAAAAACATGAAAGGAAGCAAAAACAAAATTGAGGCAAAGGTATTCTATAAGTGAAACAAAGTTTAATCTCTTCTACACAAAACCCTATGGGCCTCTAGAAGCACTGAGTCACAGTAAATTCAGAAATTCATTGGAGTGCATAGAGGTCTGCTGTAGGTTTTGCCAAGTCACTTGATGCTATGCAAGAGTTATTGGACCAAGCCTTACACCTCAAGAAAGCATTCACTGTTTGTGAATGGGCATTACTGTGGATGCCTTTAAGAATCCCAGAACAATGAGGTCAATTAAACATTCCCAGCACTGTCTGGAAAATGTCACGCTGCAACTATCTAGAGACTCAGGCTTTGGGCACAGGTAGCATTATAATATTTGGCAGACCATAAAATGGAGGCAGGAGCCCTGTGCAATGCTGCTCAGAATAAGAATTTGCTGTATTTGGGTGCATGCAACTTACCTGGCTATAAAAAAAAATTACTGTATCTGAGGGGGTGTGTTTACTTGTTTATATAATGAGTACTAATATACTGACCTCATTAGCAGACTGAAGGAAAAGCTGAAGTGAACTTTTCACTCAATTTTATGCAGCTCCTATAATGGAGGATTGAGAATACTAAGTAGACCTGGCATGTATGCTCTTATCTCATAGTCTTCCTCTCCTAAGGGGAAGAGAGAACAGGGGTGTCCCATTGAAACACATGCTGCCCATGGAGCTTTATATTTTGTATCATTAAGACCCACTGTTGTATTTGTATTTGTCAAGGATTCACACCGGAATGCATACCTACAATCAGCAAACTCCCAGCTGTAGTTCTGCCAAAATGTCTACCTTGGCTACGGAGAATCACGACTGAAAATGCTGGAAGTTGTTTCAGCAGCTTCATTCTCCCTAGAAAGAGTTAACTTTAAAAACAGCATGAAAAGTTTCTTCTGATAGATACCTCTGCCATCTCTACCAACTTCTGAAGTTCCTTATAATCCCTTTGATAACAATAAAGTCACAGGGTTTATTGAAATCCTATAAAATGAAATATATTTCAGTGGAAGAAATGGGGAAAAATTGAAGATATGGAGTGTTCTTAAACTCAAGAATTTTATAATCTTTTAGATAAGATCTTAAAATGCTTCTCTTTAATCATAAGCCAATAAAAATTACATGGACCAATTTCTGCCAGTATGACCTCTTTCGATTACAGAGATAGAGGACAAGTCCCTGAGAGCACCCTGTTGCCTTGGCTAAGCAATCTTCGCCCTCAACATTGCCTGCTCAGTCTGTGCTCACAGACTCCAAGCTGAGCTGAGAAGCTGGCAGCCCCTACTCTAAGTGTCAACCTGTGTCAGCCACCAACTGCTATTTGGTAATTACTTATTTCAGTCTTAGCAGACTCCCAGCACACACTCCAGTGATCACTCTGAGTCATACTATTCTCTAGAATCTCCTCTTTGTTTTTCTGGGTGTCTAAAGAGGAAGGCACTTCTTCCTGGACCAAGTGGGAACTGTTATACTTAATCCTTCTAAGTCACGCCTGGCGTTGTCCCGAGCTCTCTCCCCTTTCTCCTTTTAATACTGATTTCTCAACACACATAGAATCCCATTCCTGCTTGTGAGTAGGTCTGTCAGAGTCATGCTCTACTGATTGTCCCTTTCTCTCTAGCCTGGGCAGGTAGTGTGACAGCATGGTTAGATGTCTACCTCTTTAACATGTGTGCTTTAAATCCTGACACCATATGTGTCTATAGGAACTCTCTCTGACTTGATTTGCTCATCCAAATACAGATGGTAATTGCGAGGCATTCTATGGGCATTTTATGGAGATTAGATCAGCTAAATTATTGTGGATGCTATTCGCTATTTAATGTTTTTAAGTATATATACTTAATATTACAGTTTCAGTTAGAAGTACTGATATGATATGCATGCTTAGAGCAAAAGCTCGTAAATAAGAGGAATTCAAGATGAAACTTCCCAGTGCCTAGAGCAGTAGCACTAAAAATATTTATGGCTATTACTATGATCTGCTCTCCTTAAATTCTTTTTCTATTTCAACAATTTTCTTAATTTCTTCATATTTTTTTTTCTGGTTTAGAATTTTTATTTACATTCCAGGCATTGTCCCACCTCCAGGTCCCCCCTCCCACAGTTCCTCAACCCATTCCTCATCCCCCTTCATATTTTTTTTAGCATCTTTATTATGATCGTTTTTTACTGCAATGGCAATCTTCTTTTGAAAGAGTTGTCTCATATTTTCTGTGGTGCCTGATCATATCTGCCTGATACGACTCCTGGTAATCTGGGCAGCAGTCTCCATGCCCATACCTTCTAAGAACATGAGCTCCAAAGGGCTATTCCTCTTTTCATCCTCCTATGTTTTCCCACTGACCATCAATTTCCATTTGGCTTGTTAAATCTCCATCATTCTGTATGTGCCCCGTCTTCTTACTTTGCGGAATTCTCTCTTTCTTTCCTTCTCCATGTCTTATCTTTCTACTCACTCTTAAATCGTTTGTGTTTCTCATACTGTGTGTGTTATAAGGATCAGTGTGCAAAACATGTATTCACCCTTAGGGTTAAAAAGAGGTATGTGAGTAGCCTGTGTACATATACAGTGCATCAGCTAGACTGCCCTTAGAAGCAGAATCAGGCTATTTGAGGGCATCAAGTACTCTTAAAACTCTATTAGCAGAAGATATCTACCTGTGCTAAGAAATGGAGACATGTGGTACTTTAAAGCTGGGGAAAACCAAGTATTACTATGGCTCTCATTAAATGAAAGGGTGGGGCCTTCTCTCAGTAATGGCTCACCAGTCTATTTTCCCACAAACAAGCTGATTTTCTTAAAAACTGGAATTTTTATTTCACTATTTACTAAACACACTCCCAACCTATAGCCTTTGCCTCTCACAAATGTGATCCATTTCCTGCCACAAATGTACTTGAGCTATTCTTCTTTTTGTGAATATGAAAGCATGCTTAGCTGTATGATCTGAAGCCCATCTGAAGATAGAAGTCTAGAGAATATGACATCAGAGAGCTAGGGATCATTTGCTGTTTAATGTTTTTAAGTATATATACTTAAAATTATAGTTTCAATTATAAGTATTGATATGATATGCACGCTTAGAGCAAAAGCTCGTAAGTAGGAGGAATTCAAGATGAAACTTCCCAGCAACCTTGAACTATGGAATGGATCAGAGGGATTTCATCCATCATAGCTTAGTCCCCAATGAAATGAACAGTGACGCTTGGTAACAAATGTGCAAAGTACACTTTGATGCTCACATAAAATATGTTTTTAATCTCTGTGAAAGAAGGTGAGCTTGATTTGACATCTGTTGAACAAAAAAAAATCTGTCAAATAGTTCCATAATCCATCTCATTGAGATATGCCATTTAAAAGTTTCAAAAAAAAAATTTAAAAGTGAAAGGTGAAAGTGAAATTTTCCTATAATCAATGTTTCAAAAGTATAATTGAAATGACTTTAAAACATGATACTGAAGCACCACCAAGGTTATCACAGAATTATGGAAAGATGAATGTATTCCTGAGAGAGAGAGAGAGAGAGAGAGAGAGAGAGAGAGAGAGAGAGAAGATTGCTGTGCCATGCAGTGCAGTCTAGACACCTGGATTCTGATTCAGGAAGAGGCAGCTGAGTGGGGAAAAAGTTCATAGTGATAGAAATAAGATTATCTTGATTTTATATGATATTAGGATAACAAAGATGTACTTTAAAAAATAAGTTAGCTACATTCATAAAATCACCCTGCTAGATGGTTGCTGTTGTTTTCAAATATACAGAGTTGGCAAAAATGACCATTATGAACATTTTGGATATCATACTATGAACTAGACAACAAGTTGAATTCAAATCTATGCTACGCAATCTCTGATGTGCATCAGTATGCACCAAAGACAATCTGCTCACTACAACAGCAACAAGTGATTTTGTTCATTCATCCAAACGTCCGTATAAGCATCGACTGAAAGCAAGTACTACACTACATCCTGACAATTCTGGTTAAAGCAGACATAGACTTAATCTGAAAGAGTTTGCATTTCCCAAAAGTCTTCCCCAAAGAGATTTTGGTTTTAATTTGGTTTTTCAAAGCATGTACAATGAAATAGAAAACATTAAGCACGCCATTCAATTGGTTGTTCCATGCCAAATGGTGAGCCCTCCAAACATACATACAAGTAACATAATGGACTGAGCAGTTTGTATTTAGGAATGTGCATGCATACACATATATCCATGTAATGACATTTCATGTGAAAAGAGGCTGTGAATTTAAAGAAGAATGGGGAGGGGTATATTGATTATTTGCACATTTTAAATAATATTAGATATTATGTAGATTCTTAGGTTTTTGAATGAACTTATAATCAGAGTTTTCTATTTTAGCCATATAAGAGATTGTTCTCATGTCAGTTACAGACATTATTATAAAATGAGAGAAAAGTCCTAGGTATTGTAAGTTAATTTATTTGTTTATAAGTGTAACAGATTGGAATTGTTCAGTTACAAGATTTCCCTCCAATGTCTGGACATTCTCATTTTACTACTGAAAGGAAAACATGCGATAGTTTTGATACAGGGTGATATAGGAAGTGGAAATTCAAGTGTTAGATTGAGCTATCAACTGTGACTGTGGGATGTAGTCACAGGTGACAAAAGTTATAATGCCATGCATGGAACAAAAATGTGCATTTTCCAAAATGGAGATGATAAAGAAGGGAAGGGGGCATGAGACGAAGATGGGCAGCTGTGGGAATATGGCAAGCAGAAGGAAAAGAGTGAGCGGAGCAGAGACTGACAGAGCAAGCGGACAAATCAGTACTTTGTTTGCATGCATGAAGATCGCATCAGGACACCCCATTTGTATATTATTTATACACGACTATCATGTATGAATAAAAAGAATAGAAAATACCCTTTCTGAATATTTCTATGTGATTGGTTAAACCACAGCAGCAGCAACAAGGACAAAACTCTAACCAGTGTGTGAGAGACCCATCTGATTTAGTACTGAACAAGTAGATAAGTATGTTGGTGAGTTAGCAGGAAAGAGATACCTGACAACATGGTGACATGTTAACAGCTGCGATGCTGGCCTTCTCCTAGAATGCTATTCACCATATACATCATCTTTTAAAATATTTTAGCTTTTGAGACAAGATCTTACATAGACCAGGCTTGCCTAAAACTCATTATGTTGCTGATTATGGCTGTGAACTTCCAAATTTTCTGCCTCTCGAGTACTGAGATATCAAGTATAAACTTCCTTTTGACCAGTTCATTAATTTGACCTTTAAGAATAAAATCTTTCCAAGACACAGTAGTACATGGTCAGTGGTACTGATCAAAATGTATTGTTCATTAATTTTAATGGAAGCAGATGACACAGAAGAGTAAATGTCTCAATGAACAAAATCATGAGGCTATCGTTGGTCATCCTCTTGACAGCTACAAGACTCCTCTTGTTATTTTTTCAAGTTTTCTTCCGGTCTCCATGCAACCCACTTTCCACACAGCAGAAAGAGAAAACCACTTAAAACCCTAAATCAGATCACTTGGTCTTCTCGCTTAAAACCCTTAATGACTAGCTGTATAGTGTAACGTAAAATCTACTTTTTATACTGTCTGCCAGGGCCCCGCCCACTATTTTAATTTCATTCTGTATTATGCTTTCTTGGTCTCCTTTTATACCCTATATCTCTTTCCTTGATCTGAAATGATTTTACACATGTAATGTTTTTCTGCCCAAATGAGTTGCTCATCTCTTTGTACAACTGTATCCTCCTTATCAAGGGCCTTCTCGACATGTTGCTTTATAATGAAATTTCTCTGATCTTCCACCTCATTTCCCCACCCCTCTGGGAGCATTAGTGTTTTCTTCCCTTGTACTTATTTTCTGTGATATCATCAACTTATTACTTGTCTACTCTCTTCCTCTCATTAAACTGTTGGCTTTGTGATGGTTCTAGTCACAGGCGTGTTCTTAGTATCTGGAATCGTTTCTAGGTTTAACTCTCTGAACCCATGAGCCCCATGTAAATTCTTCTGTGAGTTTCTTGCATCATGAGCATCTATAGCAACAGAAAAGGAACAGTGACACAGGCTATGTCAATGCTCTCAGTTACCCTCTAGAATTTGATAGTAAGACCCTGTTGCTGAAGTTACCACATAGCTGAAACATAGAACCCAGATAAATCAAGTTGGTATTCACTTGGAAACTTCATCCTCAATGACTTGTTTTTATAGTGCTAGAAAGTCCAGAGGATAAAATGAATGACAAGTCTTACTCATCTGTGAACTCTGTGATCTACACTAAAGACTGGCCTACAGAGACATAGTCATTGGCACAATAGGGGCACAAAAATCATGCCATTAAACAACCATTTCCTCATTGGCTTTAAGGACTTCTTGTTCGACTGAAAATTTCTTTATTTTTCATTAACCCCTCAACAGTTCATACAGAGCCTGGCACGATGAGGTACATATGCAGTAACAGCGTGCATACAGCCAAGGCAGAGGCAGAAGGGTCAAAGGTCAGAGAACCTAGGATACATGGCAAGACCATGTATCTAAACATGAAAACAAACAAACAAACAAATAAACAGCCTCACGTCACTTTGCTTACTGTAATGAGGAAGAATCTGTGTGGGTTTTCTTTGAATGGGAACAAAGTGGTAGACAGATAAGTTACTTATGTGATCTTTTTTTTTGACATATAAATTTCAACACTACCTTTAGGGACATAGTTGTTCCTTATGTTTGCATTACTATTTCCAATTTAGAAAGCCCCCAAATCCCAAGTCCATCTAGATATATCACCAATAATCTCTTAGACCACACATACCAGACACCATAATCCCTCTAATCACCCTTCATAAGTGCCAAAAAGCTCTTGGAAGGGTCTAGAGCAATTGGTGTAATCAATTTCTATGTCCAAAGACATAAACAGAACTTTTCCCAATAACCATGACCCACACATTGTTGAAAGTGTAGGTTAATATTGAAGGCAGGTAGACTGAAAACTCTAAATTAGTATTTCATTCTTATGCTGAGATTAAAATTATGCAGTCATCTTAGAAAGTAGTTATAAATCAAACTTTAAACAGCTGCAGTATTTTAAAATCAATACACTCCATATGGCATTCTTCATCATGTTGCTTCCCAAGACTCAATACTTTTGGGGAAAATGGCTATAAGACACAGTAGAACCTGTAGCAAACAGCTCAGACCCCTTGTCTTACTTCTGAAGAGGGTGTTTCCTTCCATTCTGTGGCAGGCCTCCTCTTTGGCAGTTCCAGCATCTATGAAATTTCTCTTGGTGGAGGGTTAAAGAGCATTAACCAGCCATTTTTGAAAGAGTTGTGCTTTATCTTACAGATACCAGAAGGAGCTTTTTGATTTACAAGCATTAATTATTAATAAAAATATTTAAGGTCTTTCACAGGCAAGTAGATTTTAAAGGAAATCAAATACAACAGAGGCTATTTGCCTCCCTTTTCCTTCTAATCACGGCAGTTCCTAGCATATCCTGCCATTATAAAATAAATCAAAACAAGAGCCAGGAAAACACAAGGCCAAAAAAGTAAAAAAAAAAAAAAAAAAAAGATTGGATCCTCAGTGTAAGCTTGTATGCAACTGTAGAACTCAGATTAACAGCATGCAACACCTAGCCATAATTCATATATATCTATCTTCCCTGAGACCTGAGTCTGAATGAAAACCAAAGTGGATTCCAGTAAACTAATCCTTCTCCTTGAAGATAATGCATCTACATGCAGCATTTAAATTAATCCTTTTTAAGCAACTGCTAAACCAGTGAACTTTTTACTGCAATCACACATTTTTTTAAATTTTATTTTTCCATTTTTTTTTATTTTACACCCCACTCACTGCCCCGCCTCCTTGTCACCCCCCTTCCCACAATCCTCTCCCACCCCCTACATCCCCTTCTCTTCTGAGTGGGTGAGGGCTCCCTGGGGTATCCCCGCACCCTGGCACATCAAGTCTCTGTGAGGCTAGGCTCATCCTCTCCCACTAAGGTCAGACAAGGCACCCCGCTAGAAGAACATATCCCATTTACAGACAACAGTTTTGGGATAGCTCCTGCTCCAGGTGTACAGGACCCACATGAAGACCAAGCTGCACATCTGCTACCTATGTGCAGGGAGGCCTAGGTCCAACTCAGACAGAAGCAGACACCCATAACAAAACACTGGATGGAACTTGGGGACTCTTAAGGAAGGAGTGCAATCACACATTTAAAAAATGGAGATATTTCTGAGTAGTCAACTATTGAAATACTTACTGATGCTAAGCAAATGCTATGAGAGAATGGAATGTCCATTATAGTTTAACATGATGAGTATTCAGTCTAGTGAGAAAATTGTCAAGGCTGGTGATAAGAAATATTATAAAATATACTTTTAGTGAGTTTGATGAAAATTATAAGACTATCAAGGACTTAGTTTTACTCTCAAGCTATTATCCTGAAGGGCTTTATGGAATCACTTCACTATTGAACAGTAAGTGCAGTGTTATAAAGGATAATTTTAATAGAGCTTTAAAATAAAAAAATGCATAACTCATGAAAGGGCAACAAAAGCTTATTACAGATTAAGCTAAGCTCAAGAAAAATGAAGACTGTAAGAAATATAATTAATGACTTATTGAAGAAAATATGAATCTCATCATTCTTACAGTGTGGTTAGTTAGCATTTATTCATTTAACTTGATCAATATCTAGAGCCATACTGAATAATTCATGGTTTTTACTTTGATGAAATTGGTAATGTAATTTCTCCCCCATGGTGCTCTCCCCTCTAGATTTAAAACTCTATTTGCTTAACTTCTCTGCTGGTCCTAATACACTGTTTTCGGAGCTACGTTAGAACTCATCAAGGTAAGAGATTTGTATTAATTCCACTTATTCCAGGGACATGTTGCGTGTGTTTAAAGCACATTCAAATTGTTATTTCTTCCAGAAATGTTAATACATCTCTTTGAGTTGGTAATGTCAAAGTATGAAGCAATTTACTGTGACGGAGAGTTGTGAGAATTCACTACAATAATATATGTAAAACAATTGTCATTTTTTTTTTTGCAGAGTGGTTGTTAAAAACCCATGCTTTCGTTCCTCTGTCACATGTCCAGCATCCTTTTAAATAAAGAAATAATGTTGTGAAACAGAGATGTTACTTGCACGTGGGAAACTTTGCATCTAGAACTCCTAAGAGGAAATACACTAATACAGTACAATATATCCCAAAGTGATGCAACATATCACAAAAACTGAAGAGCCGAAGTCCTATAAAAAACCTTTGTTTTGTAATATATAAATTTTTATATAGAGAGACATATATAACATACATATGTCATATGTATGTATGAAGCATCCTTGATATCAAGAATATATGAGAAATTCCCCAAAGTTAATATCAAAATAAAAATGGACCACTTAAAACCTGGGCAATAGATCTAAATAAACAATTGTCAAAAGAGGGCATGCAAATGTCCAGTAACAAACAAACAAACAAACAAAAAAACCCACTAACCTAGGAATAGAATTAAGACCAATGACTTAGCCAAAGAGGAGTGACTGGTATCAAGAAGACTCATGTTATGAAGGCTTTTGGGGATGTGGAAAATAATGAATTGCTGCACACTGTTGGAAATACAAATAAGTGTTGCAATGGAAATTAGCATAACAGTGTGTTAGAAACATTAAAAACAGAAAGCAACATATTGGGGAAGGACAAGAGAGGGTAAGAGGAGTGAATATGATAAATGTACATTTGTGTATTAAAATATAATGAGAAAACCCATAATTTTGTCTAATTAACATATGGTAAATTTTACTGTATGTGTGTGTGTGTGCGGTGAGGTGTACATATTTGTTAGTGTAGGTCTATGCATGTGCACGCCTTTGGAGGGCAAAGGTTGGTATAGCAAGCCTTTCTTCAGGGACTCTCTACCTTTATTTATTCATTTTTTGATATTGGCTTTCTTAGTGAACCTGAAGCCCATTGGTATGGCAGACATGTTGGACATTGAAGTCAGGGGTCTGTCGGCCACTGTAACCCCTCCCCATAGCTAGGGTTACATGGCTTGAGCGCTGTGTCCAGCTTTTGACATGAGTTCTGTGCATTCAAACTCAGGTTCTCGGGCTTTTGTCCCAGGCATCTTACCAAATGAGCAATGGCCTTAGCCTGGATAGGAATGGATTTTTAACGTAAAATGATCTCAAAATCTCTTACTATGAGCACTACCAGAAAAAAAATGGAATCAGTGTGAAAAAGCAACATAAGTTTTGTTCATCTCAGCAATGTTCATAGTAGCCAAAAGAGGAAACAACTTAATTGTCTATTGACTGATGAATCTGTTAAAAATGTTGGTGTATGTATACCACAGGATACTCTTCAATCATTATATTAAAAAACCAAAATTCTGTTATTTGTGACACCTAGAGTATAAGTAGATCATTATGTTAAATGAATTTATCCAAGAAAGGCAAGAGTTTCATAAACTTAATTTATATTTTCTAAAAACAATGATCTTGTAGAAATTGTGAATAAAATGGTGGTTAACAGATGGACGGTGAGGTGGGGGGGGTGGAAGTGCTGAATTGATCTAAACTGCAATTAAATTGGAGCAAAAAATGCCAATATGCTACCACAGTGCTTGGCTATAGGTAAGAACTTATGTACTTTGTACCTCAGAAAGCTAGAAGAAAGGATTTTGAAAGGCTCTAGACAAAACTAAAGGATAAATATTTAAAATAAATGTGTTCAACTCAATTTAACCACTGCATAATTATTTATGTTTTAAATATTATTGGGTGCCTGGTTATCAGTTTAAGACAGATATGAACATAGAAACTTCACTGAAGCATTCGAATAAACAGATGACGGTAACATGGACACACATTTATGAACTCAAAAACATTAATTTAACTAAAAACTAAAGTAAGGAATATATCAAAAGAAAAATAAGGTAGTCTTATTGTGTGGTCAAGTTATGGCTGTCAACATCAAACAAATTATCTTTATATTAGCAACTGGCTCTCCTGAGAAGCCACTCAGGACAAAATGCCACTTCAAGATAGTGATGGCTAATCTTGATGGCCAAGTGGATGGGATCTAGAATCAACTAAGAGACAAGCTTCTGGGTTGGTCTATAAGGACATTTCTAGGAAGGACCAACAGTGGTAGAAGCCCTTCTTGAGAACGAGTGGACCACTCAGCAGGTGGTCCAGTGATACAGGGATATTAAGTAAAAGCAGCCTTAATTTTCTGTATCCCTTATGTAAACCTTTCTAGTAAAACAATGTCTCTATTTTATAGTCTATCATTTCTGTTCTTCTAATACTTAAAGTAGTTATTCAATAGCCAGGTCTGACTATTTAGTTGTATGTTGAAGTGGTATATAAATTTCTTCAGCAATTCGTTTCTTATAATTACCTCATAGATGATCTTCCTTAGTTTGAAAAGCTTTGAAATTGGGAATTTGAAGGAAAAAAAATATTCAGCATTCTCACCAAAAGCCACTGTTGATAGTTCCCCAAGAAGAAAGATGTGTGTTTATCCTACCACCTTCATAATTGAGGGATTTGAAGCAGACATTCTAGAGAAGTGTTTCTTAAAGTGTGCATCTTTATCATATCAGAAAAATCTGCCTGAATGGTTCTAGCTACCTCTATAATCTTAGTGCTAAATGCCAAATGTTGCCATTAACGTTTGCTGTTAACCTCAGTTTTAATTGTTTTGACACGCCCCTCCCTCCCGATGACATCATGATAACTTAGCTATTCTGCCCACTCAGCGTATTAAAAACAGAAACACTTTGGAAAGAAGCATTGTAACATCATATGGACAAGTCCAAGAACTAACACAGCTTTCATTGCGATTTCTTTTTTATTTTTCTTTTATTCTTCTTTCATACAATGCAATCTGACTACAGACTTCCCCCCTTAACTCCTCCCAGTTTCTCCCCTCCACTTCCCCCATCTTCCCACTCCTCCAGATCCACCGTTCCTCTGTTTCCCTTCAGAAAAGGGAAGGCCTTCCCAGGATATCAAACTAACCCAGAATAACGAATGAAATAAGACCAGGCACAAACCCTCATATCAAGGCTGGATGAAGAGCCCTGTAGGAAAAAAAAAGGTATCAAGACCAAACAACAGAGTCAGAGATACCCCTACTCCTACTGTTAGGAGTCTCAAAAAAGCCCCAAGCCAAACAACCACAACATACATGCGCAGAGGATCTAGTTCAGGCCCATGCACACTCTGTGATTGCCTCTTGAGTCTCTGTGAGCCCTGTGAGCCCTGCCTGGTTGATTTTGTGGCTCTTGCTCTGCTGGTATACTTGACTCCTCTGACTCTTACAATTCTTCCTCCCCTTCTTCCAAAGATTCTACAAGCTCTACCTAATGTTTGTCTGCGATGCTCATCATGACTTCTAGCTCAGTTTGGTGAAAGCAAAGTGCAGAGAGGAACCTGACCACAGACAGGAGGAGAGCAGAAGTTGAATTTGCTTCTAGTTGTGTTTTTTTTTCCAATAAAATCACTTCTAAGATATAATTCTTGGATGAGCTGTAAGAAAATCATGCTGTGAGCAGAATCCTTTTCATGTGTTATAGAAAAGTGCCACAAAGTTTTTAAGGAATGTTTTTTTTCTTCTTTTTAAAAAAAAACATTTATTATTATTATTATTTTTAAGGTGTGTGTTTCTGTACATGAGTGTAGGCACACAGAATCCAAAGAGCCGAGCCCTCTGGAACTGGAGTTACAAGTGTTAGCTTCCTGACATGGGTGCTGGGAACTGAACACATGTGCTCTGAAAAAGCAGTATGTACTCTTGACTCCTGTACCATCTCACCAGATTCATTCATTCTTCCTTCCTTCCTTCCTTCCTTCCTTCCTTCCTTCCTTCCTTCCTTCCTTCCTTCCTTCCTTCCTCCTTTCTTTTCTTCCTTCCCCTCCCTCCCTTTCTCTCTCTTCCTTTTCTTCTTTTTATTTTTTTAAGGCAAACTCTTTTCTTGGTTGATCTTATCCCTCAAGCTCTACCCATGGGATATGATGGAATTTGGTGGATGGGGAAGATCTGAGAACAGCAATGATGCTAGAATTCAAAAGGAAGTAGGGGAACACACATGCAAAGTCAAGAAACCATCAGTGGATACAGCTTCTGTAGCTGGTAAAGAGCACATCCTAGCACCGTGGGCTGGATATCTCCTGTTGCTCTTATAACCAATCGTGACAAACAAATTCAGTGGCTTGAAATGCCACAAACTTATTAGCTTAGAGTTCAGGAAGTCAGTTGCCTAAATCTGTCCTCTGGACTAAAATCCAGATGTAACAGGATTGATTCTTTTTAGAGACTCCAATGAGGGGATTCATCCCTATTGCCCTACAGTTTCTCCAGGTCACCAGCAGTCCGTGGTTAAGCACATCAACACGATTTCAACTTGTGTTGTCATGTTTCCATCTTGGGCCTTATTTTCTTGCCTCTCTCTCTTGCCCTTGTGATCATGAAAGATCACCTCCCTTCTGGATAATTGAAGTGAATCTCTCTACATAGAGATAGTTAAATCGGTTCATTTTGTAATGTTATTAGTTAGCTTTAAACTGTAGTATAAATATATGAGATAGTCAGCTAATACAGGGTTTATGTTAGCTCATGGTTTTGGAGGTTTCTGTCAATGGTCTACTGTTCTGCTACATTTGGGTTTGCATCAGCCAGGACATTATGGAAGAAGCACAAACCACTCATCCTGAGGCTAGGGAATGAGACACAGAAAAGGAAACATTGGAATTCTACTCCCTGATACTGGGTCATATTCCCAATGCCTGAAAAGTTACGTACCAGATACCACCTCTCAACATTTGCACCATCTTCGAGTAGTACCATTTTGGGGATCAAACCTTTAGCATTCAGACTGTAGGGGATACTTAACTAAACAGCAGAGGCCATATCAATTTACATACTCACAGGTTCTAGGAAACAGGGCATCTTTTCAGGGATCATTATTTAGCCAACATTGGATAACTAAAAATAACTTATAATACTATTTATAATATTCTGTGCTATACTAATATTACTACGTTATTAATTACACGACTCAGTTTAGCATCATTAAATAGCTAGAATGTATTGTCTCTCTATACATAGTGTGGCAATAAAGATGAGTGATATTTATATGTAAAAATTCTATCCCCAGGTAGTAAACCATTTGGCTGGACTCTGGATACATTTCTCTCGGTCTCTTAGCTGAAAACTGTCCTTCAGCTGGATCAAAAGAGTTGCACACTTGAAAGTATCAAGGCAATGCTGTCCATAGTCTTGCATCGTGACCAGTCTTAGAGTTAGCTTTCTGAGGCAGGCTCTCCACCAAGCATTTCACACACATTATGGAATTTATTCCTTACCTTCATCTCCTAATGGTTTTATTATTGACCCTTCTGTTTTCTAACTTGCCAGTGTATATACATCTTGTTGAAGGCAGAGCCATGCCCTGTAATGGTAAACTCCTTCCTTCCAGTTTTAGCTCATCTGACTTAAAATCTGAAATAATAATGTAATCCATGGATATGGAAGAAACATAAAACCAATATAACTATCAGTGCAGTAATTTTAAAATAACATCTTGAAAACATTGCTTTGGGCTTATTCTCAGTGATAAAAGTCAAAGTGAAGCCACCCTGGCTCCCAGACTGAGAGGGGTCTATTATTATGTCCGATGACCAAGTGAGCTCTTGGGAGGAGGCCAGAGCCCTGCTCATTCATTTTATTCAAATAACACTATTGCAAGCAGTCTCAGAACACCATGTGGGGCCCTCCTAAGAATTTGATATCAAGTTCAGGGCTTAGCACAAGAAAATCTTTGGTCATCTCACATCCCTGCCCCTGGCTTTTCTACCCCTGGGTTGTTCCCAGGAGATTCAAGCTATGAATCTACAAGAAATGCAACAAAAATAAGTTAATTGAACATCACAATTTTGTTTAAGCATATAGAAGGTAGACACCAAATATTAAACAATGACTGACTAGCTTCAAAATAACAATTTTACTTGACTATTATAGCCATAGTTCTTCATAATTATCTAAAACATCACAAACAAATGTATACATGAGACAGGATTGATTTTATACTTAGGTTTCTCAAAAAAATAAATGTAAGAAATCAGTTGCCAGATAATGAAATAGACATAACTCAAAATATCTAAGCCAGCATGCAATGATGAGATTAAGTAGCCTAAAGCTGAAACATGCACGCATGAACATAGCCACAACACACACCCGAGTAAGAGTCCTCTGATCAAGCTACTCTGAGGAGCAAGCTTTATTTTCTCATTTTGGCCATGTGCAGCCCCCTGATATGTGGGAGTTGTTATAGCAGAGAAAGGAAAAGTACGTGAGCATTCCATTGTCAGAGTGAATCACATTAACAGAGCCAGGATGGCTGTTGAGATGGCAAGTTTACACTGATTATTCCTCTAACAATTCATTCACTGTTTCCAGAAGAATCTCCATGTGTGTTTTTAAGAGGTAATGATAACACCTGAATTTCCTTGATACCCTGACAGTTGGTTTAAAATTTATATTCTATGGGAAAATAAATAAACAAACAAACAAACAGGTGATCACTGTCCTCCCAGTGGCTCCTTCGTGTCTGTCCTCTCAGGCCTGGATCATCTATTTCTGGGAGTGAGTTAGACCCAGGAAATGAAGCCTGCCTTGGACACTTCAAGTTCTATAGCAGACTCAGGCTAACTAGTGTTTGTTCATTAATGGTCTTAGGATCACATTCATGCTCTCTGTAGGGACAGTAAGGACACAAGAAAAGGATAAAATCTCAATGAATACTCTTAATAGATATTTATCTTATAGGAAAGAGTATCATCACGTCTGATTGCAAGAAGGGTCCCCAGTGTGATATGTTATCAGAGATCAGAAGAACTAGTCTTGCATCAATTAACTATGTGCTTGTTAATTCAGAGAGGATGGCCATATGGCTTTCTATTACAGAATGAAGTCAGGGCAAAATATAAATGGATAACACTATTTGGTGGGCTCAAGCATAGGGATAATAAGCTACTATTTAAAATCTTAAAAGTTTGGGCAATCAGCAAAGATTATGAATGTGTTAAAGTGGCTAGCTCCTGTAACTTCCCCTTTTGTGGATACATAAAGCATAGAGCTACAAAGCCATTTGAAGACTTTTTTTCCTAACCCACTTCCACAGCATCTCAGGGAAGTGAAAGGAAGATCACCCTTATCTTTAATCTGTTGGCATTAGGACTGGACAGTCACTTTAGGGTTCATGCATGTTCTTGCCAATTTCAGCTTCAATTAAAGATTATTTCATTGGCTTATAATCAACACTCACTGATATTTATAAATTATCCATTTTAGTTTGGAATCATATGCTCCATTGCTTCACTCAGTCACCGATCCTATAAATATTTATGTGCCAACTACTGAGTCATATCAATAAAAATTCAAGGCAAGCAAGAGCAAGCTTAATAGAAGTTCATAAGGCCAAAAAAGACAAATTAGTACAAAATATTTAAATAATTATGTTATAAAAGCACGGGACTCTTGTTTAATTTGTATGTAGTGCTTTTCAATGAAGAAATCAAAACTTGTTCTTAAATATAGAATATAGGCACTCAACTTTATTATGTTTTTCAAAGTTCTAGTGATTTCTGAAACCACTGAAAGATACTAAGATGACAGCATTTTTATTAGTCTTCTGCATGTTTTTTGAGTCAATAAAAATGATATTTTATGTTCAAAAAGTAATAAGAGTGGAATTTTGAAATATATAGTTTTGAATATATATAATATGAATATATAATTTTGAAAGTGATACATCAAATATGTGAAATTTTTTTTTTCTTAAAGGTCATATGCATCAAGTTTCTATGTCCTCATAGGATTTAGTGTCTTGTGTTTGAGTGATAATATGTTGGGTTTGGAATAACAAAATTGAGACTTAAGATCCAAGAAGACATCCTTCAGAGGATTCTGGAAGGTTTCCACAGGCTGATGGGCCATGAATTTTAGGCAACAATTTCATGCTCAGTCCATACTGCTTCTCCTCTTTACCCATTTAAATACATTCCTATTCACTTCAAAAAAAAAAAAAAAGAAACAAAACAACTCTGTGGTGTGTTTGAAGTATGCAGCATGGTGTTATAAGATGCATTTATACATAAACACACTCTATTAATGAGATCGAGACTTCAGTTGTAAAACTAAAAATATCTCTCATTTTACATAACCATTGTGTCCTTATGACTGGGGAAACTACCAAGCATGAAACACAATCTGCGAATCCATAGAATTGTTAAGTATAGTTTGATCCCTAGGCTAGTCATCCCATTTACCTGCCTTATCATTTGATCTATATTTCCCCACATCTCCAGTTGTGTGTGTGTGTGTGTGTGTGTGTGTGTGTGTGTGTGTGTGTGTTTGTAAGTGTGATTTGATTAATGTAATTTCATACTTTAGTTTAATCTACACCAAAATATCAATTTATAATTTCTTGGCTCTAAGATGGTTTTTAGTTTTATCAGAAGGTAAGGCCTTACCACACACAAGAACTGCACAGGTTCAAGGCAGACAAAAATCTCAGTACTGAGAAGGGGAAGTTGAAAACAAACTTTCACTCCTATCCAAATAGTTATTAGCAATTGACACCTCTGAGACAGAGAGAAACTCAGTTTTTCCAGTGGAATGTCACTGTTTTCGGTTTTGTTTGTTTGTTTGGTTTGGTTTGGTTTTGGTTTTGGTTTTTATTTAGGAGGTTCTTTTTGTTCTTGTTCTTGTTCTTCTTGTTCTTCTTTTCTCCTTCCTCTCTTACTCCTCCTCTTCTTCCTCCTCCTCCTTGGCTTAAAAGGTTTGTTTGTCTGTTTTTTGAGGTTTCCTCTTTTCAAAAGAGTTAGAAAGAACATAAAGTTTGGTGTTTATGGATATGGGGAGGATTTGGGAGTCACTGGGGAAGGAAAACAAGATATTTAGTTTGAAAGTAGAATGTTTAAAGGAAAAGTGTAGATAAGGCCTTTCCCTCAGTAGCTAAGCTGTAACAGACCAGGCAAGGAACTTCTGCTATTGTCCTTGGGTTCCTTTCATTCTCCTTTGGATGGAGACAAACAGAGCCTGTGACCACACAAATGACGTTTAAGCTTCCCCACTTAACATTCTTGAACACGATCTGTCATCAAAATAAAGTCTGATTATATTGTGATCTATTTTTATCATTTGTTTAGAAACAGGCTTTAGAATCCCCATCCATTCTATTTACCAAACTGGAGATGTTGCCTTTGGAATCTTCCCAATTTTGTTTTTTGAGGAAAAATGCTTTAAATTTACAAGCACCAAGTATGCTGGATGCATTTATCTATCTGCAGCCTCGCTTGGCCACAAGCCAAGGTTTTATTAGCTTCTAAGCAAAACTCACTTTTGATATTTTCAAAAATAATGACTTATAACTCACCACAAAAAAAGCACCATCTCCTTTTATGGTGTGTGTTAATATATAGAATGGCCCAGGGACTGTCACATTGCTAGTTGACATGAGCCCTGAGTGGCGTTTCCTGTGGCTGAACTGAGATACTACAGTTTTCTGTCTTCCTTTTCTCACATTACCCTTCATGAGTCATGAGAAGGCACCTGTTGGTGTGCTGGTGTAGAATCATATTTTCTCAGGGTAGGTGACCCTACAGTCTCTGCCACTCACTTCAGTTCCATCAGTTACTTTCTGCTTGTTCCTGATCCATTACCACCCAGAGCTACCACCCAGAGGTGCATAGCTCACATAATTAACTCCATATCTCTAACCATATGCATTCTTGGCAGGAGGCATTTTTAAAACAAAATGACCAATTATGACCTACACACATAATTGATACTAGGTATATATGTGTACATACACATAAGACAAGCAATCAAGAAACCCTGATGTCACCATATAATGATTTTTTTTACTGCCCAAATTGCATTTAAGTATTACATTAGCCAATTGGTAAATATTAACTATTTTGCTACAGCAAATTTATATACTTGTCCCACTTACTACAAAATATATGCAGCCAGTATTATTTCAAAGCCTGGGGACACTGCTCTCTTAAGATTACAATAATTAGATAAAATAGATCCTTTTATATGAGAAAAAACAATGCTTCTCTGTATCAATGCAATATTTATATTATTCCAGCTGCCCCAAACACAAATATACAAGAGTCTCACTCATTCCTAACTCATCTGCCCTGCTGAGTTTTATAATTCCTCTACTCTGGTGCTAGCTCTTGCAGAAGTATCCACTACTAAGTCATAAAGAACCCGAATTTTATTTGGAGAAGTAATGATTCCCAAAATCTCTGAAAATGTTTGGTCTACAAAAATAGGCTTCATACCTTGGTGGAACATGAGTAAAATTTCTGCCTATATGCCTATGGGTTGCTTGATTTCTGTGGTTTTATGGGTATAATCAAGGTTCTGCAGTGGTTTTGCTACACTATTGTCCAGACTCTCTATTTTTTTTTCCCTGGGTGAAAAACAAAATAACAATTATTTGTTCTTGTCACATCTGTCTAGCACGAGTCATCTATACAGCAAATCAGAGATGATCCTCGCAGGCAACAAGAGGTCCTTTGCATCCTTTTGTGATGCACGGATCAATGGTAATTTTGCAAGGAGTTTAATTAAAAGCTAAAGGGTGCCTATATGCGTGAATTTTATTTGTTGTCTAGAAATAAGCGTGCGCTCTCTTACCTAGCTATTTCTGCCTACTGGGAAAAAAAACCCTAAAACTTCCCCCCAAACCAAACCAAAACAAACATCAGCGGAGGGAATTAGGTATCAATGTGTGTCTAACAGATCACTCAGGAAATTCTGAAGTTTATTTCTTACCATAAAGTGTCCAGACAGCTGCACTTTTCACAGACAGCAAGAAACAACGGGACAAATAATAAAGACAATAACAGCTGTGAGGTCATTAACACAGGCTGGAAGAAGAAGATTCAACTGCTAGTACATCACTAAGATCAATGGCATCAACAGGCGCAGCCACCTGCTTCAACTGCACACAGCTTAGCAGATGGGCACTGGTAGGTTCTAGAGGGCGGGACCCAGAAGATTGAATGCATTTTGATTTATCTTATTGGTATACTGCACCATAGCTGGTGAATTGTGACTATCTGTTAAGTTCATTATATAAGGGAAAATAATAACATGAACACACACACACACGCGCGCACACACACACACACACACACACACACACACACACACACACACCCCTCATTTCTTGACAAATGAAGTCTCTGTTGGCACACAGTCACTTTCCTTCTCTCTTCTGCCTCATTAAATCTCCAGGCTTCCAGGAAAAAAAAATGGCAAGCTTACACAGATGCCTGGGCTCCTAGAAGTAAGAGGGAGCTGGGCTGGCTAATTTTCTCTAAGGGTTAGGCATTCACTGTAGTTGATTTTCTCATAGATTTCTTTAAAGCCAAACATAAATAGGAAAATTTGTTTCAAACAACCAACTCTTCTACTTCTTAGCATTTAATCATTAAGGTATACATTTAATATGATAGAGGAAAAAAATCAAGGCTTCATTGGGAAATATATACCTTGGAATGGCCATTAGTGTGAAATGTATGTATGTATGTATGTATGTATGTATGTATGTATGTATGTATGTGTGGGGCGGTGGACTGTGACAGGCAACCTGGCCCCTGAATGAGCACAAGCTTAACCCCGGGCAACCCAGTGGGGCTTGCCCTGCAAGGGACCGGAAAGCATTTTGCCAATGCTCCCAGGAGACCCTTGGCTCCTATCAAGTAGCTAGAATCTCTACAACCCCCTGTAGAGAGGTCTGTCACTTAGGAGCAGCACACCAAGCCCTCCCACATGCAGAAAAGGTATCCCAAACTCTCAGACCAAGCCAATGGGAAGTACCTGTTGTCAGACCCCTGATCCATCCCAAACTGTATATTAGACCATCTCAAACTGTATAGGAGAGATGTCAGCCAGAAGGAATAGAGGTATGAAAACTACTCCGTTTTCTGAGAGCTTCTATCATAAAAGCTGTAACATTGCTGCTTGAGAAGAGATCTGCTCTCTTGAACGCCACCAGAAGCTTCCCACACTCCTCGCTAGTTGGCCTCTTGTGGGCTCAGCCCAGACCAGACTCAGCACAGGGTGGGGGGACACAGCATCTTGGAGCAACTGAGGCAGCAACTGCGGAGACTGAAGTGGAGGTGACTCCTGTCCCTGTTCGCGCTCTCCCCTTTGCCTGAGCCCTCACACTTGGCTGGGCCAGAGATCCCTATGGAAAGCCTCCAGCAAATAGGTCCATGTGTATGTATGTATGTATGTACGTATGTACGTATGTATATCTATGTGGGGTGTGTGTGTCTGGGGGTATGTATGAGGAAACTTGCTTTCTCATCTAAGCACCATTATATATTATCTCACTTTATTGCCATGAAAACTAATCTATTGAAAATATTATTCTTCACACCAAAGGTTTTAAGAGAGTAAAGTTCAGGGATCTGCCCAAGGTGCCCCAATTAGTAAGAAGCTGAACCAGGTTCAAAGCCAGGTGTCTGGAGTATAGAGCTTGTGCTCTTAACCTCTGTTTCATAATCTGTCTACACCACAAGATGGGGGAACCAGGGACAGTTGTAATACAAAGACATCAAAAATCACTTAGGAAAGAAATAGTCAAAGGAAGGAAAGTTCAAGAAACAGACCACAACAGCACCAACCTCACAAGGTCAAAGGTGAAAGGCAAGGCAAGGGCAGGAAAGAAAAAGAAAAGGAAAAAGAAAAAAACTGAATATCAATGACAGGAAGCATGAAGTTGGGTGTGTCGCCAGTTTCCTAATGAGACTGGAACACCAGAGCTGCCACAACCTGTACACTACCTTTTTTCTTATCTAAGCAGAAGACTCAGTAAAAATCACATCAGAAAAGCTCATAAAAATTCCAATTTACATATGAATAACACTTCTAGAAAAATCACGGACTCTCTTCATTGTACATTAGTGCTCCCTTGAAGAAACCCATTGAAGAAATCCCATTATCTATCTCAGTTCAAACTCAGATGCAACTGGTCTCTATTGACACCATCTCTAATAGCAGCCAGTAGGCTATGCTGGAAACCAGAAGCACCAAATCCCAAACAGATATTTACCAAGACTCTTACGAAAGAGGAAAAAGTACAAGCCAATCTGTAAAAAAGCACCTCTGACCACAGCGGCAGTGTGCAAAAAGCACCTCCAACCACAGAGGTCAGGGAGCTTGTGCTCAGTGGACCTACTATACAAATATGTGTATATATATATGGCAAGGGGCCAAAGTTCAAGGCTCCATTATAATACATCTTAGGCAACCAACCTTGCCTTTTGGTCCTGAGTTTCATTCCTATTTTAAATAGATTCCATTTCACCATTTTTTATATATGATATTCTGATAACAGTTTCTTTAATAATCACAATTTTGCACATCCAAACTAATATGTCTATATAGTGTACATTCATATTCATGCTCATACACACACACACACACACTCACACACAGACACCGTATCTGGTTTGATGACATTCTGATTTTCTACTTCCAAGTTCACTTACATTAAATTTTTTCAAGATAAGCAGTTATCTAACTGAAGATGCCTTCTGATGGAACATTTAATACCATGCTAGGAAAGCTATTCCAATATTTAACAACCCCAGCTACTGAAAAATTTTCTCACGTATAAAAAAAGTTTTAGAGTTGGCATTTAAGTCTCATATTAAGGGAGAGGAAAGTGTGGAGTTCCTTCATAACAGGCATGTAATTAAATTCCATCTTGCATGTGGTGAACCTGAACTCTACGCGGAAGAAACTGTAAACTTAGAGACTTCAGATAATGAAAGTCAAAGCTATACTAAGTCAAGACAAACAGGAAATTTATTTTTTTTCAAAATACAAAGACAGGTAACCACGCAGCAAATATCTGAAGGCTAAATGTGAAAAGTTACAAAATCCAAACAAACACTGGGATGCGCCAATCTTCCTCTGACGTCACCCATATCAGCCACATAGGATCACCGGAAAGCATGTGAGCAAATCCAAACACTGGGATGCGCCAATCTTCCTCTGACGTCATCCATGTCAGCCACATAGGATCACCGGAAAGCATGTGAGCAAATCCAAACACTGGGATGCGCCAATCTTCCTCTGACGTCATCCATGTCAGCCACATAGGAACCCCGGAAAGCATGTGAGCGGAGAGCACTAAAATAACAGTTCTCAACCTGTGGGTCTCCAGACGCTTTAAGGTGTCGAGTGACCCTTTAACATCAGAAAACACAGATATTTGCATTACCATTCATAACAGCAAAATTAGAGATATGAAGTAGCAATGCAAATAATTTTATAGATTGGGGGTCACCACAATATGAGGAATATGTCACAGCATTACAAAGGTTGAGAGCCACCACACTCAGTCATGGAAAAGTGACATCTACACGGATCTCCCTCATACATTAACGCACACCCCCAATTCTTCTGAAGCACCTCCTCTAGTGTCTATCCCTCACTCGCCACCAGCCCTGCTGAGCCATCGCCTCACCTAGACTTTGTATACAAGAAGGTTGGCTTCTTGTAACTGGGAGTACCACAGTGCTCACCTCTATAAATATTGAGCTAGACGATTAATTTTATAAATGTAATACCAGATTCCTACCTCTAGTGTTCAGTCAGTGTTTGTGTAAGCTTGACTCACTCTTGGGAAGAGACTTAACCAGACTCTCCAAAATCTAGTATTGCATTTTTTCATTGTTATTGCTATTCTAGTTCCTGTTTAAAGAGCAAAAGTGATAAGAAAGTACACTATGATGACCCTGAATTTCATCAAGCTCTTTGGAAAAGGAAAGTATCAGAAATGAATATTTAAAGGAAATATTTTAAAAGGTGAAATTCAATGGAATTTTGTTCAGCCATGAAGAAGAATGAAATTATGTCATTTTTTTTTTTCAGGAAAAGATTGAATTGGAGATTTTCAAGCCTGGTGAAATATGCTAGACTCAGAAAAGCAAGTACAGTGTTTCCTTTCATATGAGGAACCTAGATTTTAAAACGAAAGGCATGAAAATAAGAAAGAAACTGTTGAGACAAGGGGAAGCAGAGAGGGTTAGGGATGTAAAAGAAGGTAATGAGGGAAAATAAGATCAAAGCACACCATACCCACATATGTAACTTACCAAACTGAAATTTGTTTTGTGCAATCAACAGATTCTCATTAAAAAGCTGTGATATTTTTAAAGATGTATTTTATTCCTAATGTTTCTATGTGTCTGTGCAAATACAGACACATGTACAGGTGCCTACAGAGACCAGAAAAGGGCGCCAGATCCCATGGTGCTGACTGTGAGCTTCCTGATGGGGCTGTTGGGAACCACACTGGGGTCTTCAGGAAAAGTGGCAAGCAGTCTTACCCGTGGAGCCAACTTTCCAGTGCCTGAAGCCTGGCTTCTAAACATAAATCAGCTTTTCTTGCATTCTGAATCTATAACTAAAGGTCTGAGAATTTTGACTTGGTCTTATTGTCCTTCTGGTAAACTCATCAAAACCTCTAAGAAGGACTGAAATAGGTAGTGCACTAAACCCAGACTCTCTCAGTACTGTGTATTTGATCTGCTGGCTTTATATTGTGGGAAGAAACTATTTTTGAAAGCAGTCTCTCAAACCAAAATAATGAATACAGAAAGAAACAATGTCTTCAGAGTTAAGTAGTAACATCCCCATAAGGGTGATTTATGCCTTACCCATGCAACTCCCTTTGTTTCGGAGTTTTAGGACTGCTGTTATAAAATTGTCTATCTAAATTTATAAAGATATAAATGAAAGTAATATCCTCAGAACTTGTGATCTATGCTCTTAACTTGTCTCCTGGGGAAGCAGAGATGAAATAAAGCTAAACGCTGCTGGAGGTGTTTCTTTAAGGAGCTCTTTCATGGAATAAAGCTAAGTAAGAGCTGATAAACGGGAGATTGTGGAGTTACAACACCCCATAATAATGTGCAAGTTTAGCGTTAAAATACAGTAAAAAGACAGCGGGTATTGCTCGTCTCTTGTTCTTTCATAACATACTAAATAAAAAAGGAAAGAACGGTTATCACCAACCACAGAAGAGATAAAATATGAGGACATCATAGGAGAACTCTTCTGTCCAGTTTTACAAAATAAAAAACTAACCAAACAATAACAGTAACAAAAACCTCAAACAAATAAGTTATTTACTTTTCTAGAAGTCTAGATAGTTAAATAAAATACAACCACCAAAGAACAACAATAATAAAAACCCAACAAATCAAAATTATTTACTATTCTAGATGTCTGGATAGTTACACAAGCTCAAACCCTTATGTTGAACGTGCACTTGCTTTATAGACAGGTATTACCTCTTCTAAGGCTTAGTTCTGGTTTCTACAGGAAACTCCCAAGTTCAATAAAACGGGAAGCTCTGCCTGTCTGGCATTGGCAAGTAGGTTTTCTATATAAGTGTGATTTCTCAGCCAGGTGTGATGGTGTACTTATACAATCCTAATGTATGGGAAGCTGAGACCCAGGATTATGAGTTCTAGCCCAGCTTGAGCTACATAGCAAGATCCTGTCTCAAAAACTAAACAAAAACAACAAAAGATTATTCTGCATGACACTATGATTATATATCCATGATATTGGCCTAAAGTGTGAGAATTTTACTGAGAATTGTCTCATTTTGATTTTTTGAGCACCTTAGAACTACAGTGGTGGCTGGTTGTGATCTTTGCTCTTTTTCTTTTCTTTTTTTTTCTTTTTGGTTTCATTTTTTATTGGAATTAATTTTTTCAAATAATTTATTCTGATTAGTTTTCCCTCCCTCATCTTCTCTAATCCTTCTACCTCCTGACTCTTCCAACTCCATGTCCTCTCTCTTGCTCTCTCTCTTTCTCACAGACAAATAAAGAACAGAACAAAATAAATCAAAGAAAAAGGATGAGAAAAACATATACAAGTACACACACACACACACACACACACACACACACACACACACACACACCATAAAAACAGAAAAATGAAAACATAATGTATAAGCAAAAGACCAGAAAGGTTAAAAAAAAAAAAAAAAAAAAAAGCTCAAACCAAACAATATGAAACAAACAAATGAATGAATGTAGAAACATCGCTATAGGATTTAGCTGAATTGCAGCTTACCTGGTCATCTAACTCCAAGGTCTTGTAATTGCTAGACTTCTCATTACCTGTGGCATAGAGTCCTGACCTCTGTGAAACACACAGTGGCTTCTGCTCTTTCAGCTAACCTGCTCATATGTATTTATTCCTCACCCATCTCACATGCTCCTGAGTAGAAGGGGGCGGGAGCGCAAAGCTGTGATGATAGCAGGAAGGAGCTTGAAGAGCGTCCTCAGAGAATAAAAGATTTCAGCAGATGTACTAAAGAAGCATAGAGTGGCTAGAATAGGAGAGGACAGGAAGAGGTGGTGAGAGGGGAGGAGATGGAGACAGGAGAGGAGCGATTACCTTCAGCAACCAGAAAGGCTTAGAGTGCTGAAATGGCAAGTGTAAATATGTCAGGACCATGAGGTATCGGGAGATGGGGATCTAACACTAAGCATTAAAACCTACAATTCTCTATATGTAGCAGTAGCGACTGTCCTCTGCAGCAAACACGATACTTGATTCAGGTTTTCCTGCGATAAGAAATATTTGACAATGTTTTACTGAATATAAAAACTTTGCTAAAATAAAGATCAAAAGCAATAGTAACTCCATATAAAATGATTCCCAAAACACAATCCCCTAGTCAATTAGTCAATTCACACCACTCTAGAGCAAATTGCAACCAAGTTGTGTATTCCTTAACCTTGAATAGAAAGATAAGCGTGCCTCATGAGAGAGCTGAAAAGAGATCGCCTAAGAATAGACAGCCCAAAGAGCATGAACTAGATAATATAACCCTAGATGAAGCACAGATAACTTAGAGATGTAAAAACAATATGATTACGTAAGCAAAACAATCAATGAAAAGGATAAACGATCAAAGAAACGCAGTATGAAAACCTGCCATGTTGAAAGACCCAAGTGCATGACTGAGAAGATCTGCCACAGGCCGAGAGGCTGTGACTAAGCTATGGCAGCTGCAGGCCTGAAGCTGCATCAAGGGGAACCATCCCAAGCACAAGACCAAGCCACCCCAGGTATCACATGGAAGACTGCTTTTAGAGCACCCATTCTCATGAGCTTAATTACAACCAGCATATGACGCTCCCTGAACATGGTGTCCCCACTTATAACTTATATTCCTCTATGACTGTTCTTTCTGCCTATCATGGGAAAAGAGCAAATTGTGTCCACAAGGAAAGCTCAAAATTCAGTTAGAGCTTCATCTTTGTGGAACTCTATATATACAGATATACTCTATAACACTCTATATACATACAGATAAAATGTATCTGTCTGCATTCTATACAGATAAATGCATTTTATCTGTAGCATTTTAAATTCTTTAAGATCTCTTTAAACGGGTCTTCCCTAACAACCATGTCTAAGCATGTATTTCAATATCAATCTCTACAGTTAGGAAAAGTTTATTTTTACATTATGTGTATGAGTCTTGCACCTGCGTGTACCTCACTTGCATGTGAGCTGTCCCCAGGTAAACCAGAAGAGGATGTCTCAGACCCTGACTGCAGTTACCTACGGACAGTCAGTTCCTGCCACGTGCAGGCTGAGAGTTGAACCTGGGTCCTCTGAAGTAAGTGCTGCATTGAGAGAGTGGATGAATATTGCTTCCCTTATTCTTTTACTTTTAATTAATTTTAGATCTTTATATTTCAATTTTTAAATAATGGCTTTTTTGATAACTATCTTACAAAATTCCCAAACAATTAACAGCTGACTCTTTGAACCGGCTCAAGCAAACCATTAATAACACAATTTAATTATCCACTGAGGACTCACTCCAACTGCACCTAACCATTTAGACATATCTCCTACCTCGTGCACTCTTTCTTAAGAAAATTCACTGTTTTGAAAGCCTAACCTTTACTATCACAAATTTACATAGGAAAGAAAACACAAAGATAAGCCACTATGAATATGTACTTTCATCATCAGAAGCAAGCATTACCATAACTCAGGACCTTTTTACCATGTAGTGTGATGGACATGCGTGGATGGAGTTGGGGAAAGAAGGAGAGAGGAAATGAGAATGGAGAGAAGAGCAGAGGGATTGCAATTTAGTTTATTACTAGATAAGATAATTTGAGGATAGAATGTTTAAACTTTGAGGTAGTATAGCTGAGAAAGTCCTTTCAAGTTAAAGATAATGAAAACATTGAATATACTGGGAAAATGTATAAAAGTATTTGATTGCCTCTGTTTGAGCATCTTAGAATTGCTCCATTCTGTCTTCTCTACTTTCTCCACACCCTCACTTCCATTGTTTAGTCTTCATTCCCAAGAATTACAACTTTTCATTCTCTCTGGAGAGGTGTGCTTGGGCTGAGTCCAGTGGACATTTAAATGAGTTTAACCCCCAAGCCTTCATGTGCAGTTATTAGTAAGCATGTGTCTTTGCCCCAAAGACTTTAAGGTCCATTAAGGCAGGGACTCTCTTACCCTGTCTACCACTGAGACACTATACCTCAAGTAGTGCCTATTGCAGAAGTATTCAATAAAACAATTGATAGAAGAACAGGCAAGCGTTTCAAGAGTCCCATGGGATATAAACAGAGGATAAGGAGAGGATTCAGAAGGGAAAGCCAACATCCTGCAAGGCATTGTTCTCAAAGTGTGCGAATTATGACAGATGAATGTCACAGATCAATACTATGTTTACTTTGTGGTCTAATGGAATAGGGGTCAGCTGGACATTGTTCCCTTGGGCTATGGCACAATATGATTCTATACACTGTATTTCATGTATAGAAAAGCATTTGGAAGAAGAATTATACATAACATATAGAATTATATCATGCTACTTTTCAAGAAAGTTGGTATCAGAGGGCAGACTGATTTTTCTGCCTTGTAAAAATGCACATGTAAATTGTGTCTAGCTTATACGATTGATTAACAGATTAAGGGGCTCGGTGCATAGTGTTGAGAAAGTGGTTGCCCAGAATAAATGAGATAATATCAAAAGGTAATTTTGTTCTTTGTATTTTCTTCTACATTCATAAAAGCATAAATCAATTCCATATTCAGAAAATAGTATTCATATGAAAATGTTGCATTCATAACAATGAACACTTGTGGAGAACTATTTTCTAGAGAAAAAAAAGGTTCAAGAAGGTAATATTGATTCATCTCATATTCGAAAAGATTCTATGAAAATGTTTTCATTGACCTTTATTTTTGTGATTGAGAAAAAATAAGAAAAGGATATTTAAAATAGTTTGTACAGGTTCACCCAGATAGGAAGAAAACCAACCCGCCTGGCTCCGGAGTTTATACCACTGTGCATTCTCACACTAGAGCAAAACTCAGAAAATCATTTGTCTGTATAGCTCACAATTAGCAGGAATATAGGCAGTGACAGGCATGGGCGCGCTCCGCTTTGCAATCTTCTTGTTTTCTTCTCTCCCACTTACAGAATTTAATGGGATCCAATGAAGACCTTTGCATGTATTCATTTGGCTGTAACTACCAGCATCAATCCACTCACACAACTGTGCATGTGCCATTTGAAAACTGTGAAGATAGAGCCTCTTGAATAAGTTTCATGTGAAATCCATTCCCTCCTGTATTATTTCTCCATCTTCTTCTCTGAGATTAAATCAATGGTTAATTCGTCACCTTGCCTTAAAGGGGTGTTTCAAAGCTCTTCAATTACACTGGCATTTCTGTTCCCGTTATAAATGCCATGCCTCATCAGGGTCAGGTAATGAAATGTGATGTCATCTATTTGCCTGAGTTTTCAAGGGCAGTTCGTGAGACTGCTGCTGTATACACCTTATCCATCATCCTACACGGCCTTGACTAAAACAAGAACAGAGACTGCTGGGAATTCTTACCCTCTAGGCAGAGCCTACGGTCAGTGTAGAATAGAGAAATGAACACAACAGAAAAGCATTCCTAAGAGATCTTGAATACACAACAGCAGGGTAACTTCTGGGTGTTTCTAGTTCTCTTATCTTACTCAACACATAAGAGTTCAGAAAAGCAATTTGAAATGTTTTTTTTTCTTAAGAATCTTTACGTTCTCTTTTTAAGAAACTAGGAAATTGTAGAAGTGAGATAGAATTTATGGTTAATCCAGATTCTTTGACTTAAAGACTATAGAAAACAAAGTGTGTGTTGTGTATGTGTGTGTCTGTGTTTTTGTGTGTTTATATGTGTGTGTGTTTGTGTGTCTGTGTGTATATGAGTGTCTGTGTGTGAGAGAGTGTGCATGTTGCCCTTCTTTTTATACGGATGAAATTTTCAGTGCATGTAAACATTTCACATTATATCAATTGTTATCTCTTGCATGCACAAACTACATGATGATAGTGTTGCTACTGATAATTTTGAAATGTATTTTCTTCAAAATACATATGCTTGCTTGATAATTCCATTTAATACAGGGAGTGTTTCTGAGTCATCTCCTGTTACTAGAGGAGAGTTTATACAATCAACTCCTCTGATTGCAAGACTGTAGAATGTTGGTTTGGAAAATGAAATGAAATATTAAATTTTCTGTTTATGATTCAAGTAACCATGTATTTGTTAACTATTTTATTCTGTAGTCTTAAAATTGTAACTAAAGTGGAAAAAGCATTTCAGGAAAATAACATAGGAAATCTAAGATGTAGCAACAATTCTATTTTCTCTTTCATGGTTTTGTTAAGTGAGTCATCTCACTTTTAACCATGCCCCACCTTAATCTATTTTATTTAACCTCCTTCCTTTAACCAGTCTTGTTTGCTTCCATCTATTTGTGCTGTGCACTGTTTTCTCCTGAGACACAGTGGAAAGGGAACGCGTGCTCTGATCCGCTCATATACTCTATCCGGAGCGCAATGGGAACTGCATACTCGTAGTCACGGCAGCCACCACCACCTACAATGATCCAGAGAAACTCTTCTGCTTCCTCCACGATCACAAACAACAGAATAATAAAAGAGGGGAAAACGCCTCAGAAGAGAATACAATAGGAGGATGACATTTTCTTCTCTTCCTTCCCATGGCTAAGTCCCCTGAGGTCCTTACTGCTTATCTATATTGGAACCATTTTTAGTCCTGCAGTCTCCCAAATCTAAGGGAGAAGCTGAGCTGCTTTGTGGTCTCAGTGGCCAATCACAGTCGCTGTCCTCGTTCCCAACAGATGAGATGCAACCCTCCAGGTGAATTGATTGTCTGGCTATGAAAATAGGAAAGAAGAGGAGACTAGCCTCCACACCTTTGTAAACAGAAAGCAGAACTGAGAAGGGGCCATGGGGTAGGATCAGTCTGTTTTCTCAAGCATTTAGGACAAAGATATACTGGAGTTTCTCTGTAATATATTTGTCAATTGTGACGGACTGCAAAATCATAAGTGGGCTGTTGTTACCCACGCATATAAAGAAACTTAAGAAATTGCCCCATGTTGAGAAATTAAATGGTGTTTCAAGAAAAGAAAGTACATTAGAATTCTTCTGTATCTTTATTTCTTGTGTTGAGCACACTGAAATTGAAATGAAGATGTCTAGCAACTTCTCCAGTGGCAAGCAATGTCTATAGGTGACAGGAGCATGGTCACACAAGAGATGGTTAGAGCTCATTCACGTCCACCTGGCTTAGGGCATGGCTTGATCGTGGACTTCACCTTTCCTGATCCAGCATCATTGTGCTTTTCCAGGCTGTGAACTGGGTATAAGTGTGAGATCATGCAGTATCTGACCTCCTGTGATTCACCATTTTTGCTCAGCAAAGAATTCCCAAAGTTTGTCCATGTTCTGTTTAGGGAAGAAATGTTTTGAAGCTGCATGCTATTATATGTATCATCTACATTTTTTTATCTATTCATTTGTCAAAGGGATAAAGAAATTGATTTTTTTAGATGGGGTACTGATCAGACCCCTCCCTGTGCTGGGTGGTTCCTCCCATTTGTTTCCAAAGGAGTTTGGACAGCAAGCATGTGCCAAAACATTTGTGTTTACACATTTCTTGTCCTGTGTCTCCTTTGAAATTGTTCTATTAACTTCGCTGAGCATCTTAGTGAAGACTTATTTCTAATTTTTGTGCAATAAATTAGATAACCCCACTTCATGAGGGTTATGTTGGGGTTAGTGCTAATGCTTTGAATCTGCATGTCCGGATGGTGAAGACCCTTGCCCCTGATTAGTTTTTGATCTAGCAACAAACATGCCAGTGGTAATGGCTGGGCATAGGGCGGGACACTGAGAGTTGTAGGGGTAGGACACAGAGGGAATCAGGAAGACTCAGAAGAAGAATGGGACACAGTAGTGGCAGGAGATAAAGCCAACCAACCATGTGAGTTTTCAGAGAAGTGGCCAATGGCCAATGGGCCAGACATAGCAGGGGAAGGTTTAGTAGTGCCCAGCCCTTGAATTAGCCAAGGCATTTTAAAATTGTGTGTGTGTGTGTGTGTGTGTGTGTGTTTCCATTCACGGATCCAATGAGAGCCTGGAAGCACCGCCTGCCCAGAGCATAAAATGGGGTAGCTAAAAACTACATACAACAGGGTTATTTTGTACAAACTTTGCTTATCCCTATCTGTGGAGCATCTGTACCTAGCTCTTTATATTCATAGATTTGTGTTGTCTGTGTCCTTGACAAAGGAGAGGCATCTCTCCTAGTCCTTATGAACCAGTCTTGCACCAATTAGCTCAGATAAGACTCTTGGACCTCTATCAGCTTGTTTCCTTCCCAGCAAAAGCAGATGGTTCAGGGTTTCATATGTCCACTCTGTGCTGAGTCATCTAGAAATCTATGGCAATCATCTGCTCAAACCACTGCCTACCTTCTTCCCACCTCCTCCTTCTTTTTAGCTAGATTATGTAGACTCTTTAGTGTTCTTGGTCAATGAGATAATTGTTAATCTTCTGGGCAGTCCTGAAGAAGTAGACAAAGAGGCCCATGAATGATGTGTTCTTTCCATACTAGGAAACTGGGATTTTCTGTCCACTCAGTTTGAGACACACTACCACATGGAAAGACAGTGACATCAACATGAGGCAGTCAGAAGCCCAGGGCCACTCATTCCATCACAAACATATCTACTCAGTGGTATATTTGGACAAATTCCCTTTGAAGGAAATCAGAGAGCTCCATGATGCCAGACTACTAAAGCCAACGGAAAGAGAGGCACCACCTCCCACTTACTGAGCCTAGGTGAGGACAGTATGAAAGTAGACCAACCACAAGCTAGAAGAGAGTCTTCTTTCAGGAACTCAAGCTTGCTGGGCCCTGATCTCACATTGCCGATCTCGAGAAGTGCTAGGAAAAGCATTTCTGTTGTTTGAGCCACCTGGTCTTTGATATCTTGCTAGGGTCTGAACTGACCAGTACAATATGGATATGATGAAGGTTTGCTGCAGTGTCTGCTCTTTCTTTTCTTTGGCATTCTTATAATGGTTCATTTTTTAGGCCAAATAGACAGAAAAGTTAGAGCCAAATGATGAAGCAACTATGTTCAAACCAAAAAGTCAACATCACAACCTTCTAAGATGTCGGAACATTTAGGGTCCAGGTGACAGACTATATCATTCAGTTAGGGATAAAAGAAGTTGCTTCATCATCCCATATGTATCAGATTAGAGTCCACAGATGCATAGCTGGTCATTTGTGTCAGTGACCTCACATAGCATGTCTCTCTTATAGGCCTGAACCTGGATAGGGAGAAAAAAAATGACAAGCAACGCGAATATCTCCACTTATTTAAAATAAAATGTATGGTGGTTTAAATTAAACTGGCCCCCATATGCTCATATGGAGTGGCACTATTAGGGTGTGTGGTCTTGTTGGAGGAAGTGTGTCACTTGGGGTAGGCTTTGAGATCTCGGATGCTCAAGTCAGGTCCAGTGTGGCTCTCTCATCATGCTGCCTGATAATCCAGATGTAGAACTCTCAGCTACCTCTCCAGTACCAGCTGTATTTGAGTGCTGCCATGTGTCCTGCCATGATGACAAAGGACTAAGCCTCTGAACTATAAGCCAGCCCCAATTAAATGTTTTCATTTATAAGTGTTGCAATGGTCCTTAGCACACGGGATTCCTAGAAATAAAGGAAAGACATGCTGGCAGAAAGGGGATACAAAGAGGATAGAGATAGCAAGTGGTTGCAGCCAAGCAGATGTGAAGGTAAGACATGGTGCTATTGGAACAATGGTATCAATGATTTCATTTGCAGCCACTGTCTTTGTAAGGCCAGGCACTCCATTCACACTGTGACAGGTATAACTTACATAAATGATTGATGTTTATAGAATATAGCATATTACACAGACTTTTATAAGCTTGACCTTAAGTGTAGCAATAGTGTCCTGATACTGAAGTTAAATAATTTTTAAACTTCATTTCCCTTATTATTTTTACAGACATCATAGTTTTCTCATCCACATTAAGTAATTTTGCCAGATATTTTTAGGAGAACCTCTGACATTACTAAGCAAGCACACATTCATATTTTAATTTTCATATAAATGTTTTAGCTTAGTCAGATACACTTCTGTTGCTACAAGTATGAATCTTCATACAAAATGATCTTCCAAGGAAGAAAAAAATTACCAGAAAAATAGATTAAATGACACCACTCTGACAAGATAGATGTCTCTGGCAAAAGAGAGAGAAGGAATATGATAAATCACTGACCGATCCTTTAAGAAACACTCATAGAGGCAGGGGGAGGGGGGATGGGATAGGGGGTTTCCAAAGAGGAAAACATTTGGAATGTAAATAAAGTAATAAAAAATATATATAATAAAGAAATGTTCACTAAGAGGCAACTTATATCAGATTTCAGACAAACCTGGAATCACTTTTGGAGCAAAAGACCCAAGCTTTCAGCATACTGCATAGGCATATCCCTACCATAGCTAAAATATACTTATTTGATTGTATCAAACAGGTAGTCATACACAGGAAAACAGTGGCAGAGAGAGCTAGTACAGTCCCATGTATAGAGAGTTCTTTCATTATGTAGGACCTTACTGACTGAAGAGACAAGCCTGCCCAGGGCAAATATAACACCATAAAAGAGCTGAAAATTGGACGGTGATGCTAAGGCTTCATTCCCAGTCTTTCCCACACAACCTGAGGATCTTTACTTGCCTTATTGCTATGTATGTATGTATGTATGTATGTATGTATGTATGTATCTATCTATCTATCTATCTATCTATCTATCTATCTATCTATCTATCTTATGGCCTTATCTTACTTTCTACTTAAAACATAAATTCCATTTCCCTTCTAGTCTTCTCTATGTTATGTATTTTAAGTTGAGCATAGTCTCTTCTTTTTGTAAGTTATTGTCAGCAAGGTTTATCTCATTGGACCTTCACTCTGATCACAGAGGCCAGCAGCCTTCCCTTTCAGGAACCCCTTCCCACCTTGATCCCTCCATGCACCTTTCAAAGTATATTTCTTCACATTTCTAGTCCCCTGAGGTTCAAAGCACACTGGATAATATTTTCCCGAGGCTAGAATTCTGTGTTGACTGTTTAGACCACTGTAATTTCATGCTGTCAAGTCTATACCTTAAATGTAAAGATTTCCAGCATACCCATGACCAGGTTTGGATAAATGGTGCTTATATTTAACCACATTGTATCTGACTATTTAGAAGCCAAGGTCATAGGTCGTACCTGAGAAAAAGTCTTCAATGCCAATGACTCTCAGACCCTTTGATTACACTTTATATCTAACACAATTTTAAGTTATCCCTCCATATATTTTCCATCAGTATTTAATTTTCTTTTTAATTTAGTTTAAATATTTGTATAGGGTCAGTCATACCATTATAAAATTGTCATTTAAAATAGAATTGTTAAATCACTTTTTAAGTTAAGTTAAATTATACAGTAATTGGGAATAAGCTATTGTCTATTGAAACATGAACATGTATTTGTAGAAGTTAGGCCCAGTTTTTCCTCCCAGTCCCATTTTCACAAAAGTAAGACTTAGACTCAATACACACACACAGACAGACAGACAGACAGACAGACAGACACAGACACACACACACACACACACACACACACACACACACACACAAATACCTTGGCCATATAGCTAGGCTCTTCTCTGACTAGAATCATAACATCAAATAACCCATTTATTTGCATCTACACTCTGCCACATGGATGGCTACCTGTACTCAGGTACCATGTGTCTGTCTCATATTTTTCCTGGAGAATCTGCCACACCTGGCTCTATCCTAGAATCTTTTCTGCTTCCTGGATGTCCCACCTCCCTTTTTCCCCTAAGCCATAGGCCATAGGCTTTTTAATTGACAAGTGATGAATTCCATACAATATAAAAGATATTCTCTCTACATTTATTCTATTTTTGTATTATTAATTATATTCTTTATTTACATTTCAAATGTTATCCTCCTTCCTGGTCCCTCTTCTACAAGCCTGCCACCCCCTCCCACTGCCATTTGCTTCTAAGAGGGTGCTCCCCTACCCACCCATCCACTCCGCCCTTGACCCTTTAGCATCCCCCTTTTCTGGGACATCAAGCCAACATGGGACCAAGCCCATCCCTTCCACTGAGGCCAGACAAAGCAGCCGTCTGCTACATATGTGGTGGGGGTCTTGGACCAGCCCATGTATGCTCTTTGGTTGGTGGCTCAGTCTCTGGGAGCTCTGAGGGGTCCAGTTAGTTGACATTGTTGTTCTTCCTATGGGGTTGCAATCCCCTTCAGTTCCTTTAGTGCTTCCCCTGCCTCTTCCATTGAGATCCCCAAACTCAGTTTAATGGTTGGCTGTAAGTATCTGCATATGCCTTAGTCAGGTCCTGGCAGAGCCTCTCAGAGGACAGCCTTGCCAGGCTCCTGTCTGCACGTACATCTTGGCATCAGCAATAATGTCAGGGTTTGGTGTTTGTGCATGGGATGGATACCAAGGTGGGATGGTCTCTGGATGGCCTTTCCTTCAGTCTTTGCTTAATTAATTTGTCCATATATTCCCTTTAGATGGTAACGATTCTGAATTAGTTCTATATGAAGACACAGCTATACCTCTCCTGGGCATATATCCAAAAGATGCTTCAATGTATCACAAGAACATATGCTCCACTATGTTCATAGCAGCCTTATTTATAATAGCCAGAAGTTGGAAACAACCCAGCTGTCCCTAAGCTGAAGAATGGAAACAGAAAATGTGATACATTTACACAATGGAGTACTACTCAGCTGTTTAAAATGGAGATATCATGAATTCTGCAGGCAAATGGGTGGAAATAGAAAATATCATCCTGAGTGACATAACCCAGACACCAAAGAACATACATGGTGGATATTAGCAAAAAAACTCTGAAGCTTAACAAGAAAGAAGGCCCAAGTGTGGATGCTGCAATCCCACTTAGAAGGGGGAACAAAATAAGCACAGAAGGTAGAGGGAGAGAGGGACCTGGGTGGGAGAGGAGTGAGGGAGGGAAAGGGGGGTCATATCAGGTATGGGGGGAGAGAGGAGAGAAGCAAGAAGGCCAGGAGAATGAATAGAAATATGCAGTAGTGTGGGGTGGGGAACAGGAGGGACCACTAGAAAGTCCCAGATACCAGGGATATGAGAAGTTCCCAGGACCTAATGGGAATGACATTAGCCGAAATGCCCAACAGAGAGGAGATAACCCTGAAGAGACCACCTCCAGTAGACAGACATGGTCTCCAGCTGAGGGATGGGACTGCCATCTCAAAAGTTTTAATCTACATGTATTCTTTAACACTTATAAATAATGGTTAAGATTCGATCTTAAACTCGCATTTCTAGTCAATTTTCTTGGAGAAAATGTTATCAAACATGTTCAACCTTGAACAGGGTTTAGCTCTACTCTAGCTCTCTGCAACACACACACAAAAAATGTACACTGAAATTTAAGTTTTAAAATATGCATCGTCATCATCACACTGGAATTTCATCTGTCTTAAAAGAAAATTTAAATCATGATATCTGCAGGTAAACTAAAAACTATACTGAGTGAGGTAACTCCTGTTGTCCCCTCCCCTTTAACTGTAATATCCTAAGAAAAGGGCTAAGGTTCATTCTGCTCATGGAAGTGACTATATCTGATACCTAATGAGCAACTGCACACTGCACATCCATAGAATAAATAAAGAACTCAGGATTTCTAGCAGTTTGACCATACAAACTTTTAGAACTGATTTTCTATCTTATATTTTACCAAAATGTTTTATAATGTTAGACATGTACAAGGAGTTCTGTTTAGAAGTGCCACAGGAGGCAGAATCAAAGCAGGATGGAAAAGATAGGGCAAAGTGGAGTATAAGGTTCTCATAGAGAAATGCAAAAGATGCAGTGCATGATTTTACTATAAATTCATTACATTTCATGTGCTTTCAAAAGAAACATAGAAAGAATTTTATACAGGGAAACCTGATCAGTTGGTCATCAGATACATCTAGATATTACAGCAAATCAAGTTACAGACTTTTATAGCAAGATGTAATATCCAAGGAGCTTTATTCTTTTTCTCAAAATTAAATAATCGGCCTCAATTTCCTAAAAAGTTCTTACTCACTTACTTCTGGGTCTCACAAATGTTCTTTCATGTTGAAGAGACGACTGTAAAAGGTCTTACAGTGGAGAATTCTAACAGAGCTAGATAAGGAAGGTCCCATAGAACTCTTTAGTATCAGCTCTAATAAAGGACTTAAAGCCCAGGACCAGATGGTTTTAGTGCACAATTAAGCCAGACTTTCAAAGAAGAGTTAATGTCAATACTTCTCAAATTATTCCACAAAATGGAAACAGAAGGAACATTGCCTTATTCATTTTATGAGGCCATAGTTACCCTGATACCCAAACCACATAAAGAATCAACAAAGAAAAAGAATTACAGACCAATTTTCCTCATGAACATTGATGCAAAACATAGTCAATAAATAGAATCCAATAACACATCAGAAAGATCATCCATCATGATCAAGTAAGCCTCTTTGCTTACAAAGATTTGGGGATAGTTCACTATATGAAAATCAGTAAATGCAATATACCATATAAACAAACTGTAAAAATTAAAAAAAATCACATGATCATCTCATTGGATGCAGAAAAGGCCTTTGAAAAAATCCATCACCCTTCAGGATAAAATTATTGGAGATATTAGAAATACAAGGGACATATTAAAAATAATTTAGAGCAAGCCTATAACCAACACCAAATTAAATGAAGAGAAACTCAAACAATTCTACAAACCTTAAGAACACGTGAATGTTGTCCATGCTCTACATGTCTATTCAATATAGTACTTGAAGTTCTAGCTAGAACAATAAGACAACTGAAGGAGCTCAAGGGGATAAAAATTGGAAAGAATTTAAAGTGTCATTATTTGGAGATGATGAGATAGTATATATAAATGACCTGTAAGTTCCACCAGGGAACTCCTTCAACTGATAAATAATTTCAGCAAAGTGAATGGATACAAGATTAACTAAAAACAAAAATTAGTAATTCTCCCATATACAAATGACAGACTGAGCAAGAAGTCAGGAAACAATGCCTTTCACTATAACATCAAATAATATAAAATACCTTGGGGGTAACTCTAACAAAGCAAATGAAAGACTTGTATGACTAAAAACGTCAAGACTTTGAAGAAAGAAGTTGAAAAAGATATTGGAAGATAAATGATCTCCCATGGTCACGGATCAGTAGGATTAACACAGTAAAAATGGCCATCTGTGGCAGGAGACCTCTGCCTGGACCACAAGGGCTCCCTAGCCAAATAGCGCTGGGAAAAAGTTAGCCTCCCAGGAGTGTGGAAAAGCCAGTGAGTGGGGGTAAGATGAGCACCACTGCTCAGCAGGACTTGCCTGGAGTCCTTGGGACACAGGGACTGAGGAACAGCCGGGAGAAGGAGCCTTCTGGTTTCCATCTGTGGCAGGAGACCTCTGCCTGGCACCAGGGCTCAATAGTCAAATAGTGCTGGGAGAAAGCTAGAGTCCCAGGAGTGTGGGCAAGCCTGTCTGCTTAGAGGGACCCACCCGGAATCCCAAGGACATAGGGACTGAGGAGTGATCTTCTGGTTTCTTTCAGTGGCCAGGGAGCAGAACCTGTGACACAAGGCACCACACTCAAATAGTGCCAGGAGAGAACTGGTATCCCAGGAGTGCTGACACACCTTCGAGCACAGGCAAGGCTTCTGTTCAAATTCACTGCATCAGGAGGGACGCTTGCAGAGCCATCAGGACACATGAACCAAGGGACATCTGGGGACTAGATCCTTCTGGTTTCTGTCTGCATCCCAGAGCTGACCTTTCTTGTACCACAGCTCTCCAAACCCAAATTCCTCTCAGAGAAAATTGGTCTTCAAGGAGTATTGACAGCGAGGCTTGCAGGAGGGACAAGCCACAGTCAAAGAGAGTAAGATCAGCTAACACCAGAGATAAACAGATGTCGAAAGGCAAGGGCAAGAACATAAGGAACAGAAACCAAGGCTACTTGGCATCATCAGAACCCAGCTCTCCCACCACAACAAGCCCTGGATACCCCAACACACCAGAAAAGCAAGATTCAGATTTAAAATCACATCTCATGATGATGATAGAAGATTTTAAGAAGGAAATAAATAACTCCCTTAAAGAAATACAAGAGAACACAGGTAAACAACTAGAAGCCCTTAAAGAGGAAACACAAAAATCCCTTAAAGAATTACAGGAAAACACAATCAAACAGACAAAGGAAATGAACAAAACTATCCAGGAACTAAAAATAGAAATAGAAACAATAAAGAAATCACAAAGGGAGACAACCTTGGAGTTAGAAAACCTAGGAAAGAGATCAGGAAGCATAGATGCAAGCATCACCAACAGAATACAAGAGATAGAAGAGAGAATCTCAGTTGCAGAATACCATAGAAAACATTGACACAACAAAGAAAACGCAAAATGCAAACAGCTCCTAACCCAAAACATCCAGGAAATTCAGGACACAATGAGAATGCAGAACCTAAGGATAATAGGTATGGAAGAGAGCAAAGATTCCCAACTTAAAGGACCAGTAAATATCTTCAATAAAATTATAGAAGAAAACTTCCCTAACCTAAAGAAAGAGATGAACATAAATATACAAGAAGCTTACAGAACTACAAATAGATTGGACCAGAAAAGAAATTCGTCCCGTCACATAACAGTCAAAACACCAAATGCACAAAACAAGGAAAGAATATTAAAAGCAGTAAGGGAAAAAGGTCAAGTAACATATAAAGGCAGACCTATCAGAATTACACCAGATTTCTCACCAGAGACTATGAAAGCTAGAAGATTCTGGGCAGATCTCATACAGACCCTAAGAGAACACAAACGCCAGCCCAGGCTGCTATACCCAGCAAAACTCTCAATTTTCATAGATGGTGAAACCAAAATATTCTATGACATAACCAAATTTGCACAGTATGTTTCCACAAACCCAGCCCTACAAAGAATAATAGATGGAAAACGCCAACTCAAGGAGGGAAACTACACCCTAGAAAAAGCAAGAAAGTAATCTTTCAATAAACTCAAAAGAAGATAGCTACACAAACATAAAAATAACATCGAAAATAACAGGAAGCAACAATCACTATTCCTTAATATCTCTTAACATCAATGGACTCAATTCCCCAATAAAAAGACATAAACTGACAGACTAGATACATAAACAGGACCCAGCATTTTGCTGCATCCAGGAAACACACCTCCATGTTAAAGATAAACAC
>CM052716.1:41333391-41372811 GCA_028551405.1 Uromys caudimaculatus
ACACTTCATCCTCATCAAAGGAAAAATATATCAAGAAGAACTCTCAATTCTGAAAATCTATGCTCCAAATGCAAGGGCACCCACATTCATTAAAGAAACTTTACTAAAGCTCAAACACACATTGCACCTCACACAATAATAGTGGGAGACTTCAACAACCCACTATCATCAATGGACAGATCTTGGAAACAAACTAAACAGAGACACAGTGAAACTAACAGATGTTATGAATCAAATGGATTTAACAGATCCCTATAGAACATTTCATCCTAAATCAAAAGAATATACCTTCTTCTCAGCACCTCATGGTACCTTCTCCAAAACTGATCATATAATAGGTCACAAAACAAACCTCCACAGATACAAGAAGACTGAAATAATCCCATGCCTCCTATCAGATCACTACAGATTAAAGGCTGGTCTTCAATGGCAACAACAACAGAAAGCCCACATACACATGGAAGCTGAACACCGCTCTACTCAGTGATAGAAAGGAAGAAAGAAAGAAAGAAATTAAAGACTTCCTAGAATGTTGGGAATTGATAAACCTCAAAACCTAGCTATACCACTGTTTGGCATATGTCCAAGGGATACTTCGTCCTACCACAAAGTCACATTCTCAACCATGTTCACTGAGACTTAATTCATAATAGTGAGAAATAGGAAACAACCTAGATGTCCTTCAACGAAGAATGGATAAGGAAAACATGGCACATTTACACAATGGAGTATTACCTAGCTGTTAAAAAAAATGACATCATACAAAATTCAGACTAATAGGACTTGAAAAAATGCATCCTGAGTCAGATAACCCAGATCCAGAAAAATAAATATGGCCTATATTCACTTATAATTTGAAATATTCATTACCTAAATTGTGAATTATAACCTAGCTCCAATCTGTAGACCCAGAGAGGTTAGTTTAAAAAGAGGGTTCTTGGGGACGGCAAATGCATGGATATCCTTGGGAAGAGGAAATAGAATATATTTTTATGGCAGAATTAGAGTGGATAAGGATGGGAATGGGAGGGTAGGGATAGGGTAGAGAGATGGGGTGGAGGGAGAGAGTGAAGGGAAAGAAGGAGAGGCATTTAAGCAGTGGCGTGAAAACTTAGTGCAATGAAATCTTTCTGGATTCTAAAGATGATCCTAATGAGGAATCCTAATGGGTAATACAGAGCCTCAACTGGCCATCTTTCAGTCAGGTAAGGCTCCCAGTAGCAGGACTGGGTTACATTCAATTGAGTTGTTGGCCAAAGGAGTCCCATGGAAATCTCCAAAGCAAACCAGGATGTTGCTAAAGCCAAAGGTTGCTCTCCTCAAAATGACAGTGGGGATCCATTGCCAAGGACAAAATCCACACAACCCATTGAACATGGAGATGTTGAGCTGGAGCCTACATGGAGCCCTAACCCCTTCATTTTAGTTTCTTTGGTGTAGTATTCTGAAGGCTACCAAAAAAAGAAATGTGGACATCAACCCAGTCACAAAACCTTTGACCTATAATCTGTCCTGACTGCAAAATATGCTAGGGCAATGGTGGCGCAGAATTTGAAAAAAAATAGTTAACCAATATCTAATTTGATCTAAGGTCCTCTCCACAAGAAGAAACCCACACTTGACACTGCTTGGGTAACCAAGAATCAGTGACTAGATATCCCAGAGACCTAGGGTCAAAACAAACATGGCCGGTCAAAAAAAGTTAATGAAATGAGTCCTAATATTCTGCTATACTCAAAGATCAGTGCCTTATTCAGTTATCAGAGAGACTTCCTCCTGCAGCATATGGGAACAGATGCAGAGCTCCACAGCTAGGCATTATACACAGAGAGAATGTAAACTGGAGGTCTCCATCAAATACTTCCCCTCAGAATTCATGGAATCTCATAGAAGAGGGGACAGAAAGAGTGAAGAGCCAGATGGGATGGAGGGCACCAGGAAAACAAGGCCCTCTGAAACAACTAAACAAGGAACATATGAGCTCACAGAAAAAGCAGCAAATACAAGGCCTACATGAGTCTTCACAAGGTCTTCTGTGTCTATATTATAGCTACTAGCTTAGTATTTTTATGGGACTGTTAACTGTGAGAGTGAGTCTCTGACTCTTGTGCCTGTTTTGGGACTATTTTCCTCCTGTAATGGCTAGTTTTGCATGTCAACTTGACACAAGCTGGAGTTATCACAGTGAAAGGAGTTTTCAATTGAGAAAATGCCTCCATGAGATCCAGAGGTAAGGCATTTTCTCAATTAGTGATCAAGGGTGGAGGGCCCCTTGTGGGTGGTACCATCTGTGGGCTGGTAGTCTTGGGCTCTATAAGAAAGCCAGCTGAGCAAGTCAGGAGAAGCAAGCAAGCCAGTAAGGAACATCCCTCCATGGCCTCTGCATCAGCTCCTGATCCCTGACCTGCTTGAGTTCAGTCCTGACTTCCTTTCCTGATGAACAGAAACATGGAAATGTAAGCCGAATAAACCCTTTCCTCCCCAGTGCTTCTTGGTCATGATGTTTGTGCAGGAATAGAAACCCTGACTAAGACACCTCCTGTTGAGTTGCCATGTCCAACTTTGAGATGAAAGATATTACTCTTATTATTTATTACCATTAATGTATTTCCTTTACATCTTGATCACAGATTCCCCTCCCCCCTCTCTTCTAAGCCCCTCCCTTTCTCCTCCTCTCCCCATACTATTATCTTTTATGTTGTCATGTTTAGTTGTTATCTTTTTGAGGTCTGTTCTTTTCTAGTGAAAGACAGAAAAGGAATGGATCTGGAGGGAAAAGGAGACAAGGCAGTACTGGGAGGTATAGAGGACAGGGAAACTATAATCCGGCTATACCATCTGAGAAAATAATCTATTTTCAATATAAATAAAATGAAATAATGGGCTTATAATCATAAAATAAGCAGTCCAAAGGGGGTGGGGTTGAAACTGAATAGAGTTTACAAAAAAATCTAGTCAACTTCCAAAAGTTCTTGACACCATTAACCAACAGAGAAATATAAACTTAAAATACTTTCAGATTCCACCTCACCTCAGCCAGAAGAGCTATGCTGAAAAATAAAATCAAGTTCACAGTAGATTCTGGTAAGCTCATGTGGAAATGGAAACCTTTATTGACTGACGATGGAAATGCATGTAAACTGGTACCACCGCCGTGGAAACCACTGTGGCAGTTCTTCAGGAAATGAAAACCAGAAGTGCTGTATGATCCAGCTATCCGACTCCTGTATGCTATAGCAGAGGTACCTGCACACTCACGTTTATAACAGCTTTATTCACAACATTTAGGAGGTAGAACTACACTAGATGTCAATCAACTAAGGAGAGGAAAGTAAAAAAAAATACATATATACATTGTAATTCTGTTTGGATGTGAAAAAATAATGAAATTTGTAGGAATAGATGAATCTTAAAAATAACTGTGTTGAAAAGGTAACCTATATATTATGTTATATAGTTTCTCTCCTGTGTATTTCTGTGTCAGATTTAGAATTCTATTTATATTTGAGTTAGTGTCTGTAGAGGTCAGGAAGTAAGAATGCATAGATAGGAAACAATCAAAAAACAAATGCAGCAAAAGATCCCCAACAGGGAATTGTTTTGTGCCAATTATCTTTAGAAAGTCTAAGGGTACAAGTCTGGCCTGACTGGAGCCAATGGGTAGACTTTACCATTTGTCAATGAGACAACTTTTGACTTTTAACCTTCTGGTATATTAGACATTCCCTAGGGATTCTAGGCTAGTATTGGTTATCGTGAATTGTGAATTGAAGCTTCTCTGGCTATGTGTCATGGTAGAGGCAGATAAGCCTGAGACCTGATTCTTTTTCATTGAGCACTGTTTTATGCCACGTTACTTTGCAAAAAACGTTCATAAAAATGCAAGAACACATTTACATTTAAACATGGGTTAATATGAGCAAAAATAGCAATACTTTAAACAATCTCACAGAAAGAAAAATGTAGCTATGAGTGTAAATAAACAAATGGCGTTGAGGCATCAGAAAAGAATCTTAAGTTGTATTTCATAAGGATATAATGTGTCTCTTTTGTTTTTATTTTTTCTTTTAAAACTGTAGCTTAATGATTTGATAATGCTGTTATATAAACACTTGAAGCATTCTGCTTTATTTACAGAAACACTCCAGTGCTTTTTAAGGTACTTTAACATTTATACACGTTTGTGCACACACATGCACATGTATGTGTTTGTGAAATGAGTCTATTTACAAATTTGGTAAAGAAAGTGGTTGATCTTTGTCTCACATTTCAATAAGCACACACTCCCATCCCAATAGAAGTATCTAATATTTCAAGTGATTCAGTGGTTTCTCTGAAATACATTCAGGGAGAGAAAATCAAAGAAACTACAGAATGATTGGTAGGGAAAGGACATCATTTTTGGTTTTGAAACATTGAATCCTTTTAAAGCCAGATAGGCAAGATTAATTCTGTCAAGTAACTGCTAATCCCATCACCTAGATAGCAACCGAGGTTGGAACGGTTAGTAACTTCGAAGTGGGAGAGACAGAACTCTAGGGTTGCCTTTTGTCCCTTGAAAGAAGATTTTGTCCAAGTTTCTCATGGTTGGAGCTTGAAAATATTGCTTTGAGGTTAATTTACCAGTGGGAATACAAGAACTGAGAGTTTAAGAATGGGAGTTTAAGAAGAGAACACTGTGGGAGGTTTGGGGTAAGGAGGTAGGGAAGGGGCCTTAAGCTTAGTGTGCACATTTATGACAGGGGTTTCTGACTCCTTTACATACTTGCCATCAATCAGTCCATAAGGGTCTAGTAGGGACCCTGTTTCTCATATCCTAGCCACTCATATGACTCTTGTCCTATTAGCAGTAATGTGTCTCGGGAGTAGATATAAAAGCCAAATGATTAACCAGGATTCTTCCCTGGGTTGAGGTAGATACACACAATATAGACAGGAAGCTCATTTCCTATTAGGCTGTGTGGCCTTTGCACGTGCAAAGGACTCTGGGGATGAAACCAAGAGAGAGAGAGTAATGGAATCAAAAGTCACATTAATCCTAAAGGTGTCCTGAAGGTATTAACTCTCTGGTTATTTCACTTATTAGTCTTCAAATATCTTTTTAGTTAATATAATAATTTATCAGTATTATTGCCATGGTTTAAATAGTTTAACATAATTTGATGTCAGTTTCTTTCATCTGCAAACAAAAGTGTTCTGCTTAACATGGAAGGTGAGGCTAAGGACCAGACCTATTTTTTGTCTAGCATTTATTTTATTTCATTTTGATATTATAATTTATTTTTTATTGGTTCTTTGTAAATCTCACATCATGCACCCCATTTTAACCATCTCCCCATTTCTCTATATTCATCCTCTGCCCTTACAACCGCACCTCCCCCCAAAGCAAACAAATCACAGAAATCTCACTGTGGAAGCTGCAGTATGTCACGGTGTGTCACACAGTATATCCTTTCACCCAAACAGCTTTACTTACAAGTGTTCATTTCAGTGAGACATTGGTCTGGTTCCCGGCCTCTGGCTTCTGCTACACTGTCAATACTGGATTCTCACCATGATTCCTCTCGGATATCCTGTTGTTGCCTTGGGTAATGGAGATCCTACAGCTTTGGTTCTGGAGGAGCAGGCTTTTGCCAACCATGGGGTGGTTGTTGAGGTGGCCGACTCAAAGCCCTGTTCTTGAGTAGTAACAGAGTTGTTCAGCTCTCCTGTGCTCATGCCACCAAGGCCAGCACTACTGTGGCGCCCAAGCAAGGTGCAGGCCCCCCTCTCCCAAGTGCTGTGGCTAGTGAGGTCTGGAGTCAGCTCACTAACCCTCATGCCCTCAGGGCCAGCTCTTCCAGGCTGCTCAGGAAAGGGGTGGGTCAGCTCTGTAAAGCCATGGGACATCAACATGCCCTGAGAAGGCAGCCCAGACCAGAAAAATCTGCATGGCCTTTGGGTTAATAAGGACCATGGGCATCTACATGCCTACTGTGCTTGCAGTTGCTTCCCTTGGAGCTCCAGTTCCGCCTCTCTTCAGTGTGCACACACCATTCTGTGTCTCTTTTTCTTCTACCTCTCCACCATTTACTGGGTGGGGATCTGAGATCATAATTTAATTACAAAACTTCTCCCTTCAGTTTCCTCCTCCCAAACCTTTCCAGGTACCTACTCTTTCAAATTCTAGACCTCATTTTTCCATTAATTATTATTGAATGTGTGTGTGTGTGTGTGTGTGTGTGTGTATGTGTGTGTGTGTGTGTATATATATATATATATATGTATATATATATATGTATATATATATATGTATATATATATATACATATATATATATATAATATGTGTATATATAGTCCCTAAATATAATGCATATTTTAGTAAGCATACAATGCTAATTTTATGTATATTTTAGGGCTGGATATTTGTTACTGGACAACCAATTGGTGTGCTACGCCTGAAGGAAAAACAGCCCTCCCATTCCTAGCTTTCCTCGGTTTCCTTAGTACTTGGTGTAGATTTGAGGCCTCGTGGGCTTTTCTCTATACAGTTTAGCATATCCATTGCTATCACTCTTGTTCTGCTCATATTTGGGTAATCATGTTGGTGAGACTTTATGGGTGTAGCTTCTGATATTACTAGGAGACACAATCTCACAGAAAACTATGACTCTCTGGCTTTTACAATCTTCCCTCTGCCTCTTCTATAATGTTCACCAAGCCTTAGGCATGGGAGTGTTTTTTTTGTTTTTTTGTTTTTTGATACTTTATTTACATTTCCAATGTTTCCCCTTTTCTAGGTCTCCTCTTTGGAAACCCCCTATCCCCTACCCCTCCCTGCCTCTATGAGGGAATTCCTCTTCCCACCCACCTGCCCACCTATTCCCACCTTGACATTCCCCTTTACTGGGGCCTCTAACACCTTCAGGCCCAAGGGCCTCTCCTCTCTCCCTGATGGCCATCGAGGCCCTCCTCTGCCACATATGTGGTCTGAACCATGGATCTCTCCATGTGTATTCTTTGGTTGGTGGTCCAAACTCCAGGACGACCGGGGGGGGGTTCAGGCCCATTGACGCTGTTGCTCCCTCCATGGGGCTGAAAACTCCCTCAGCTCCTTCAGACCTTTCTCCAACTCCTCCATCTGGGACCTCACTCTCAGTCCAGCGGTTACTGTAAAGTGAGACTTGGGCATTCTGATTTTTTGGGCTAATATCCACTTATCAGTGAGTACATACCCTGTTCGTTCTTTTGTGACTGAGTTACCTCACTCAGGATGATATTTTCAAGTTCCATCCATGTGCCTGCAAATTTCATTAAGTCATTGTTTTTAATAGCTGAGTAGTACTCCATTGTGTAGATGTACCACATTTTCTGTATCCATTCCTCTGCTGAGGGACATCTGGGTTGTTTCAAGCTTCTGGCTATTATAAATATGGCTGCTATGAACATAGTGGAGCATGTGTCTTTATTACATGTTGGAGCATCTTTTGGGTATATGCCCAGGAGAGGTATAGCTGGGTCCTCAGGTAGTATTATATCCATTTTTCTGAGGGTCCGCCAAACTGATTTCCAGAGTGGTTGTATCAGCTTGCAGTCCATGGGAGTCCTTTGAATATGGATCTGTTTGGACTAGGTTCTACAACTCTGTTTTTTTTTAATTGATTTTGGTTTTCAACAATAGCTAGGAAACAACCTAAATGTCCTACACCTGATGAATGGATAATAAAAAATGTGATATGCACTGTAGAATATTATTTTAAAAGATATATTCATTTTCTTTTTTTCTGTATAGGAGTGTCTACACATATAATTTCTGTACTTCATGAGTACCTGGGGCCTATCCAGTGCCTATCAGAAGAGGGCATGGGATCCCCTAGAACTGGAGTTATAGATAGTTAAGAATCATTGTGAGGATGTGGATGCTGGGAACTGATCCTGGCTCCTTTGCAAGAGCAGTAAGTGTCTTAACCACTAAGTTCCTTTGTTTTTGTTTTAGAGGAGGCATGCATAAGTAAAATGCAACTATTATTATGTAACAAAGTACTAAAGCAAAAGTATAGATCAGGTCGCCAATTTTAATTGAGTGGATGTTGCAACCACCCACACGTGCTATAATAATGGGTTAATTGCCTTTTAATTGTTTCATGATTAAATGATATAAAGACACTTACTTTGCTCAGTGAAAATATTCTGTTGTCCAGAGATGCCATGTTTACTTCTAGTCAAAAATATGCTAATGCACTTTAGTTAAATGGTAAGGATAATAAGTACTTACTTGGGGTAACAAGGCCTTAAATACAATCAGTGAAACTATTAATAGAGGACAGCAGGAGAGAACTATCCAAATGAATTTTCAATACAGCCGGACACGTGGGGGCTTTATTTAGGCTTTCTGATGTAAAAGCGACCGGTAGATTATTGCTCTGATTACTGAGCGATCTCTTACTTCAGAAATAAAAAGACCCCTTGGCAGCATAGTTCTTTAACATGACAACTTCTCGCATTTATGAACCCGTACTGCAGCCTTCCTACTGGATGGCAAAATCAAGGGCCTGGGGATTATTTTGTTACTGTTTGGCCTCTGTCTCACTATTTATCCCCTGGTACCTCCTGCTCTCTACTACTTTTGGGTTTCAATTGTTTTTCTAATAACATCATTAGCTTTTTATTTTGCTTTGTGTTATTTATTTATTTTTTTGGAGATCTTTCTGATTTGTAATGTATAATTCCTATATCTATCAATGTTTCACTTTGAATTATATCACATAGATCCCAAAGTTTCTGGTAATAGGTGCTTTCCTTTTCATTGGATTCTAGAATGTTTTAGGTTTCTAATTTTTTTTTTAGTGATCCACGGGTTGTTCAAGTGTACAAGCTTCAGGACCCACGCCTTTGTGTAGTATCTAGAGATTTACTCACTACTAGGAAAAGGGGACCCCTCATCCATCAACGGTGGGAATGTAAACTTCTGCACGTGCTTTTGAAAGCCGTTCAGAGATTTGCCAAACAAGTAAAAATAAAGATCATGAGTAATTTTATGAGCTTCCTTTTCAGCTAAGTTCTTCAGCTCCATAGCACTGACTTAAAGGTCTAGCCTTGAATAGGATGTCCTTCGGGAAGAGATGGTTCATCACAATGACACGAGAATGGTAAGGAACTGCAGTGGTCCAGGGCTGTAAGGTAGATAGATGATTTGTGGTGGTTCCTTTCATAGCTTGGATGCAGAGAGGCAATTGAAGAAGGCTAGAGGGTAGGATTGCATTCTGGAACTTTACACTTCAAAAAAAAAAAAAAAGCTTTATACTGCCTCAGAAGAAAGAAAGGAGATGGAGATCTGCCCACTCTTTCTCATAACAATCTTCTTTATCTCTACTACAGGGCAGGTCAAAAGAAGATTATGAAGTCCATGTCACTCATCCCTGGAACTGTCAGGTATTAGAATCTGAGTAAGACTTCAATCTACAGTGCTCTAAAGGAAGATCAAGGGTGGGTCATTCTTTACTCTTTTGTTTTATTTGGTTTGGTTTTTTTACTGTGTGTTGAATGAATTCATGTGTACCATGTGTGTGCAGCAGCCTGCAAAGGCCAGAAGAGGGAGGGCATTGGCTTCCTCGCCAATTGCCCATTGCCAATAGTTGCAGGTAGTTGTGAGCTGTCAGTTGGGTGGAAATCAAACGTGGCTCTTCTGTAAGAGCAGCAACTACCCTTAATTGCTGAGCCATCTCTCCAATACAAGATTTGTTTTTACCTTATGTATATAAATAATTTGCCTGCATGTATGTATGTATATGCATACCGTTTATATGCCTGGTGTCCAAAGTGACCAGAATAGGGTGTCAAATCCTCTAGAACTGGAGTTACAGATGGTTGTATGCTACCATATGCTACCACCCAGGAGTCAGATCTGGGTTCTATGCAAAAGTAGCAAGTATCCTTAATTGTTGAGCCATTTCTCCAGCTTTTAGGACAATTTTTAATAGCACTGTCTGTATGAGAACAATACCATACTCTTACCAAATGATCTCTTGTAGGATTCACCACACAAGATTACATGACTCATTTAAGCATGTCGTTAAATGGACTCCAGATTTGATTCACCACAACAATACAGCCAGTAAATTGCAATTGATTAAATACTTGACATTTTGAGCGCATGCTTGAGGTGATGTAGTGAGGTGAACTGTATAATTCACACAAAGCAATGAGTTCGACAGGAGTCAAAAATCACTTGAGATTTCCTCAAACTAAAAAAGTCTTTGAACAGCAAAGGAAATAATCCTCAGAGTAGAGGGATAATCTACAGAAGACTAGAAAGTAATATCAAATTCAGAACATTTGGGGAGCTAGTAACACTGTGCTCACAGGATAAATAAAAAGAACTTAAATATCCAATTTAAATGTCAAAAACAAATAGACATTTTCAAAAGAAAATAAAAATGGATAAGAGGTTCATGCAAAAGATATTCACCAACAGTAATCACCAGGAAAATATAGTTCAAAATCTTAGCAAAATAACACTTCCCCCTTTTAGTTAGAATACTTATGATTGAAAGACCAAAGCTACAAAGTATTAACAAGGATTGCAGAAATGTACAAAACCCTTCCCATTGTTAGTAAATAAATATATAGATATGTGTATACACACACACACACACACACACACACACACACACACACACACACTAACATAGCCACTATGGAAAACATCATGGTCATTACTCCAAAGCTTAAAGTAGAGTTACTATATAATGTAGAAATCCCACTGCTGAGTATACTCCCTAAGGAAATGAAGTCAGTATGTTAAAGAGACATTTGCATATGCATGTTTGTTGTTGGATGAGTCACCATAGCTAAGAAGTAGAAATTTTCTGTGAAAATGAAATGCTGTATCCATAAATGAAGGCATACCAGCCAGAAAAGGATAAAATTTTGCCATTTACGACAGTCTAGAATTGGAGAGTTTTAGGGTGACTAAGCCAGGAATAGAAAGACAAATACCAAACAATCTCTCTCATATGTGTTTTCTGAAAAAGAAGTTGAGAGTAAAATTAGAATTACTAGAGGCTGGAGAAGACAGAGGGAAGGGAGGGTGGAGAAAGGTTGACTAATTCACAGAGACAAATAGAAGTAAGAGATAAGTTCTGTTACTCTATTGCATAGTAGGGTGGATACAGATGCAAGTAATGGAATGCATTTCTAAAGGACTAAAAGCAAGAATTGTGAATATTTTCATCATAAAGAAGTGATACCCAATCGTAGAGACAAATATATGTGACATGATTTAAACACTATCACAGTGTACTTCATTTTAACATGGGGTCTTATTACACTGCCCAGGCTACCCTTGAACTTGGATGTTCAATTCATCATTTTTTTTCTCAGCTTAAAGAGTGCTTGTATTCAGTTAACACAAGTTTTATGTGCCACCTACAAACTCAAGAAGAAAAATATTAAAAACTAAAAGTAAAGAGAGATGAGGAGTCTGGTGTGGAAGCTGTCTTAACAATTCAGATCTCTAACCAAAAGGGGGAATTCATCATGGATCCTGTATTCTTTTCTGAGCTTGAATTATGCAGTGTGGTACAGGTCCTCTGACCATTCTTTGGAAGAAAGGATTTAGCAATTCTGTATCTCTTAGATATATATGGTTGTGGTGGACAAAATATTCTTCTGGGCTCTTCACTTTATATTCAGGAAAGTGACCAAAGCAGAGCCAAACTAGATAGAGAAGCTATCTCTGATTTTCCCTGACCTAGTCAATTTTTATTAGGATGCATAACTTCAAAAATTGTCCATATATAATATATATTTATATATTATAAGCATATATGTATATATACACATATAAGTACATATATGTGTATATATGTAATACATATACATACATGTAAGTATATATATTTATATTTATATGAGGAAATGGACAACCTACTTACTCATGTCTGAGTAAAAGTCTCAGTGTGAGAAATTAACCACAGAATTGAATAAAGATATTGCCTGTCCTGTACTCTGCCTTGGATCATTCATCTCTTAGAACTCTACAAAATCCAGTGAGGAAACTGAATCCCATAGGCTTATAAACATTCCATCTAGAAGAATGAAGAGATAATTAAACAAGAGTTCTCCAGTAAGATAAAAGATGCTTTGTAATCAGACGGGTGATCTGAAAAGTGATTCAGGTAAAGAATCTGTAGCGTAAAAAGCTCTCTATGTCATTCTACAGCTGAGTGAACGTGAATTATCGTGACATTTTCATGTGGTTTTTGTAAGAATTGCAACCAGTTAGTGAAATTTTGGGTAATTTAAAAATTTATTTCCATATTTCCTCCTAAGTTTTATGGTAAAGAAATCAATACTTTTATTAAAAAGATAAGCATAAAATATCCATTTGAAAATAAAATACTACTAACCATACATAGTAAATTAATCTTGGGGACCAAGGGAATATACATTTAAGTCTTTGCACTGCCCATACTAACTATGTAACAGTTCTTATCCAACAAGAAAACAACATATATATTACACTGAACTGCTGTGAAATAACCTGTCAGCACTGAAAAGTGGGTGACAAAAGGCATTCAGCCACTTTTTTATCCAATATTAAACACAAAGTTGAAAGTAACTTAAATGTTGATAAAAATACAGAGGATTCTTTTAGACTACCTTAAATAGCACACATTATAATAGCATTGTTTAACATTGCAAAGGCTTGACTCATGACTAATGCTTATATTCAAATGGTTACTATGACAGGCTGAATTGTATCTTTCCCAAATTCAAGAGTTGGACTTAGAATCCATGGTCTATTAGAACAGGCCCTTATTTGGAACTTTGGTCTTTGCAGAGGTAATCAATTAAAAGCAAAGCTGGAAGGTTGGGCTCTCATCTCATTTGACTGAAGTATGGACTTTGACTAAAAGGTGGAGACAGATGGAATGATGGGAAGGAACACAGAGAAAAGTCATCATGCTGTAAGACCAAGAGAGAAGCCTGGGCCAGCTCTCTCCCTGGCAGATCTCAGACAGCACCATTGATGTGAGCACCTTCTTTACAGCTGCGTAGCCTTCGGAACACATTTCTGAATGTAAGCCACCCACTACAACATTGGTTTGGCATTCCTAGTAAACTAACACACTTGCTCTATTCCACATTGCATCTGTGTTTGTGTGTTGTGGTCAACATTCACAAGAGGGAGTATACCACCTCAGAAAACATTTGGCTTGAATCAAGAAGATAAAAGGAATCATATCATGGAACTTTTAAAAGATCATCATTGCCCCTGCTTCTCCACAAATGGGACCTCTGAGGGAGATGTGGTCTTTCTTTCCAAAAGAGGAAACAGCTCTAAATGTTATAAAGATCATTGTTCTGTGACTCAGGTTTTTCTATATATTAACAATGAGTAAGACTTTATAGGAAGAATGAAGGTACTGTAAATTGTGTTTCTTATCATGTCATGCATTCAGCTGATGTTCTCTATTCTGAAAACATTGTTTTAGCACCAAAGAGGGAAAAGTCACTTCAGTTTGAGACAAAATTTTTGAAAAATTATGGAAGCAATTGGAGCCCTAAAGGAAATAGGCAAATATCACCATCTAGAAGATAGTCTACTTTTACAAAGCACTGACGAATGATATGCAGTTTTGGTGAAACTATAAACATGATGGCCATTGCAAAGCCCCTGAATACTGATGGCTAAGACATTTGGAAAGTCTCCTGGAGTAACAATGGAACTCTGGACCTTTAGAGTGCTTAACTGCATAGTTTCTAGGCCATTGTGTCTATTGTTATAACTTTGAGTAGACACAGTGCTTAGAGGCTCACTTATAATTGCTTCTCACCTTGAGAAAACTCTTAGTAAAACTCAACCCACAAGCTATGCCATGCAAACATAAGGTAACATAAGAAGCAAATCAAGGCTTACTAATTAATAAAAGTTGAACTGGAGGCAAAGAATCAGGCTTGATGTCTTCCCTGGGGCTCCTACGTTCCTTACTTTAGTGGAATGCTGCTACAACATTATGTCACTATCAGGTCAGTTCTTTGAACTTTAGTAAAGTTTACTTTTATGAGAAGATAATAAGACTAATGTATGAATAACTCACAGAATGCCATAATAGTATTAAGGGTTCTATAGGTTACTGCATACTCATTCTGACAAAAGAGATTGAGGAATGAAATCATATAAGTGAGCAACTTGCTATTTTGTTCTTTATTTCTAAGTATTTCATTTTATATCATATTATAATAAAATTACATTATATGTGCATATTATTTTATATGAGATGTTATACTATTAATATATAATAAAATACTGGATTTTTTTTAAAACCCAAGAACAAATTATTTCTAGACATGGGTATGGCCAAAAGATTGAGGATCAGCCAAATAGTTCCACACAGTGGCTGGCTGTGGGCTTTGAGCATTCACAGTGTAGAAAGGAACCAAGTGGGTTCATTGGTAAAAGTCTGGATGCCGAGGGCCAAAAGACATCTGGTGGCACAAAGTTTTGCTGATCAGGAGGGGAAAATGAGCAATGAGGATCATTACCCAATACTTTCGGACCTTCTTGCTGTGTCCATCTCAAACTCATAGCTTGGGAATTACCAACCCACTCTAATAATACATCTTATTCTAAAACACAAAATTATGACCTCAGTGTAAGACACAATATGAGGAGGGAGTAAAAGAGGGGGAGAAATATCTCTGCAGAGGGAGGAAACGAAGCTGAAAAGAATGTTTTTGCACTGAAGATGGAAACCATCACTTTAATTTGAGACGACATTTTTGAAAAATTATAGAAGCAATTGCAGCCCTAAAGGAAATGGGCAATAAAAATATGGAATAGTGACTAGTGTATTAAAGGTGATGAAGTGGAACCCAAATAACAGATACACATGGAATGAAACCAACAGAACTAAGGGAGGAAATGAAGAAAAACAGAAAAAGCCATCCTGCTTACACATATCAGTATGGACTGTCACATAAAACAGGCGTGGTGAAAGCCGTATTACACATAGAAAGAAATGCGGAGAAATCAAAAGAACAAGAAATCAGAGTAAAGAAATGGCCTTCAAATAATAGTAGGGAGGTAATGAATATGATAGGGAGAAACATTCAAAATTAAAGTCATTATAGAAGAAAAATACTGAAGTGGTGTATCATAATCGTGATTACAATATAGTGTATGCAAAATATATTTTCAGTTAAAAAAAAAAAAAGGAAAACACAGCAAGTTTGAAAAAAAAAGATATATCACATACTTGGAAAAAATTTCTAGAATGGCCAACATGCTACTAGCCTGCTAAAAGTGTAGAATGACAAATAAAGAAAGCATACTTTGGCTATGTAGGGAAAACTACCCAGTAGTTATTAAGAAAAGTAAAATGCACTTTAAAGCTGATTTTGTATTAAAGACTCTCAATGTAAGAAAATGGTAGAACAATATCCAAAAATTGTTCAAGATACAAAATGCGATCCAAACTATTTTTAAACATGAAAGTCTGGACTGAGAGTATCAGTGTACACATGTTCATTGAGCTCTTTTCTTTTGAACCTTAGCTGACAAAAATGCTCAAGTAAGATTTAAATCTTGGTAATGGTAAATTATAATCCATGACTACACTTAATTATAAAGTGAAGGGGAATAAATGTAAGACAGTGGAATGTAAATGCAGCGTGCTTTAAATGTGGAAATAAAGCAAACAAATATGGAAGGAAGAAAGCATAGAAAGAGCAGTCACTGACCACCTGCCGTTTATTTGTATTGTGGAAAATGTAGGAGAGGAATGATAAGACCATAAGGACCCTATAGTTTTGTGTTTGCTTGGAGTTGTATATAATACATATAAACACCTCTCTCTCTCTCTCTCTCTCTCTCTCTCTCTCTCTCTCTGTGTGTGTGTGTGTGTGTGTGTGTGTGTGTGTGTGTGTGTGTGTGTGTGTGTGTGTGTGGTGTGTGGTGAGTGTGCTCGTGTACATGCATGTGTGCACATACACATGCATGTACCATTGTGAGTGACATAACCTTGAGAGGGGTTATGTCACTTGGGCTGGTAGTGTTTTCCTACAAGAAGCATAGACTGACAAAAAAAAAGAACCACAAACAAACAAACAAAACAGTAACAAGCAAGCATGGGAAATCTGCTCTTGAAAATGTGGTCAGGGTGATCCAGGTGATTTCCAAAATAATATCCTATACTGCTATCACTCCTGTCTTTCAGGGGTTGAGATTCAGCCCTTGTTGCTATGGACACCACATGCTTAGGTCATGGGGCTCAGGGTATTCAAGTGAGATCTAACCGAAAGCCTCCTATTTGTGATCTAGCTTCCATGGTACCAGAAGGTGCTATGCAAGCTGACTAGGGAGGAAAACAGTCAATAGTCCAACCTAGAGTGACACCTAAAATCATGACAATGACCAGCATGACAAGATATCCATAAAGAAATAATTTTTGGTACTCATGTGTTGGTTGAAATGAACAGATATCTAATTGGACTTAGAGCTTATTCAACAGAAGAGGAAGCTAAATTTCTGGGACTGGTATTATCATGGATCTTGAAACAAATCTGTTAACAAATCTGTTTAGTTAAGCATAATGCTTAACTAAAGTCTAAATTTTAGCTTTATACTCACTGATAAATTTACCTATCACCTCTCATTAGAGAAGCGTTGATTTATAGCAAATGAAAACCATCCTAGAAAACCACGCCTGGGCACAATGCAGAGATCAATAGAGTGTGGGGACAGACCCTATGAATACATCTACACCAAGCTCCTGCATCCACTTCTCAGACAACATTGCAGAAAAGGGAGCAGAAAAATTGTAAGAGCCAGAATACCAGGATATCTGGTATGAATCAATCTCTTATAAAAATAGCTACATAACTAAGACCTGGAATCATCAGGAGATGTGCTAGCATGGAAGTGGGGGGGGGGCGGCTGGGGAGACAACTAATGACTTCTGAGAATTAGCCTTTCCCAGGGATGAGCCCCCTATCCGATTCAAAGTACTCATCTCTGAAGCCATATTCATACAAACAACAAAATAGAACTCAGTAGGTTGTATTCATATCTTTGTGCATATATATACACATATATGTATATGCAACACTAATAACCAAAGAAAAGGGCTGTCCGTTTGACCATGCGAAGGGAAGATGAAAGGAATTAGAGAGAGAGGACTCAGAATAAGCTAGAGAAAGGAGGAAGAAGAGGGACAGTGCGTGATTACATTTTAATGAAAAGATATAAAATAAATATATGTATGAAGTATTAAAAGAGAATAAAGAAAACTGCTGACCAAGAAATTAGCAAAAAAATACCATTAACTAAATATTTTGTTATCAGTTGTTTTTAAAGGAGAAATTCTATCTACATACAGCAATGAGACACAAAATATAAAAAATTCAGTTGCTGAAACCATATTCATTGCTGCTTTAGTCACAATAGCTATAAAATTAATTCAGCCTAAATGTACATTAATGAATGAATAGATAAAGAAAATTGGTACAAATATACAATGAAATGTTAGTAAAGAAAAATGAAATCATGAAATTTGCAAGTAAATGGGTGGAAATGGGAAAATTATACTCACTGAAGTACCACAGGCCAGAGGACCAAATGCTACGTGCTGTCCTTCATATTTGGATCCTAGAATCTAATCTCTAGATTTGTGTATTTAGCTTGGAATACTGGTAGAAGTTACAGCACTAGAAAAATAATCATTGGGTCTCAATGGAGCAGCGATAGCAGAATGTAGATAATATGAAAACCCAGAGGGAAAATAGTCAAGGGTATTTAAGTGGGGATGGGGAGAGGGACATAGTGGAAGTGAGAGAACACAGGGGAGGGTTGATGTGAGTGAGGGACGCGTTACAAAGGCACGTGGACACCTATTACTTTGTAAGCAACTAAAAATATTAGAGTTGGAAGCCTATAAAACTAAATAGTGCTAAACCTAAAAGCCAGGAGTTGTTATACAAAACTTGTATAGCCAGAGGTAGGCCACTATCTTATGATATTATTGGCCAAGGAGGCTCCAAAGGCTTTCTCCAAATTTGTAGGCTTATGACAGTCCTCAATATTGCTCATCAGAACTAGGAGATATGACTCCTGGCTGAAAAGAACACAAATCTTGGGTGTAGGATACAGAGTCATCAAACAGGAACTCAGCTGGAAACTTACTCCATTCTTGCTAGCTTTCTTTAGGCCTCAGTCAGCAATGCAGGCATCGCTTTCTCTCCTTCCTCCCTCCCTGTATCTCCCCTCCCCCATCTCTGCATGTGTGTGTGAAGGTACACATACTCTTCCCCAGCATATATTCAATGGAGAACCCTATGAATCCCAGTATCAACACACCAGGCAGAAAGTGCTCACGAGTATAATTGTGGCACAACAGTTTTGGGGGCAACCAACTGCTCTGTGCTTGGTTTTAAAGCCTGGTCTACAAAAGAAAATCCATTTCTGGGACTGTAGAGCAGTTAAACAGCCATCATGGAGGAGGTATTAGGGCCTAGGGAAAGTTAGTGCTATTGTTAAAATTGACACAGCATCATATTGCCTCCTAGCATGTATTTCTCTTTACACTCAGAGATAAAAGCTACTCTTAGTCTTACTCAGCAAAACTTCTGTTCTCAGTGAACAACGGTGAATGCATAGACCCTCACTAATCTGAGAATAAGTAAAAGTTTTTGGTTGAGCCCTAAACAGGATTTTTATCCCTCATCCTATAAGTCTCAGGGAACAAGGCCAAAACGGGGGCTAAAAGATATATGAGCCAAAAGACAAGAACTATGAACTGGCATCTTCTGGGTATGATGCAGCTAATGCAATTAAGTTCACAGCAGTGTCTGCCTGCAATTTGCCTGCAGGAAGCTGGACTTTTCAACAACCAGTACTAGAAGGGTATGTGATGAAACCACCATGCTTTGGTGAATGGTTTCAAATAAATGGTCACACAGACAGTGGTGATTAACGTCCACGGGTCACAAGACAAAACAAGAAGGCATGAATGTAAGAAAGGGGCCAGTAGAGATGGGGGGATAATAGCAGTGAGAGGGAGATGGGAGAAGGCGTGTGCCAATAAATAGAATTCAACTGTACACATACATGCATACATATATATGAATAAAACTATCGATTAACAAACTTAATAAAGAACAAAAATATTAAAATGATTCACTAGCAATATGTTTGTATATACTAGAATGTATACAGACAATGAATGTACTACAAAATAGTCCAGTGGAAGGGCCTCCTACATAGGTTTTCCCAAGGGACACATCCATGGATGGCTTCCAAATTACTCTTGCTATAGAAGATCTGGGTGGTAAAGTCCCCTGATCTGCCATTCTGTTGGACAGCACTATGGGAAAGAGGGCCTCGAGAAAAAACTTCATCAACTTTCTCAGCTTCTACTTGAATATTCACAGCACAATGATATAGCTCTAAACAGTTATGAACTTGTAAATATGCTTTCTACTATGCACTAGGAAAGACTCTTTAAATAATAAAATAATACCAGTGTCAAGTTAATTTTGGAACTATCTTAACAATATGTTGCGCACACCAGGAATAATATCAGTTATTCACTGTAATAATATTTGTTCACCAAAACAAGGGGGGGGTCACATGTTCTCTAATAAGGAAGTATTTAACCACAGTAAACAAAATGGAATATTATACAAATGAAAAGGCCATTCTTTATTGTTGGCTCACTCTGCTACATATGGTTACAGTTTATTATGTCCAGTTAGCTTCTCTGAGCTCAGTACAAAATGGAAGACTTATTTTCCCAGAAGGGCTTTCTTTTCTCTACCTTGTCGGGGAGCCCCAACGTCCATACTCTACCTGAGGAATGCCAGGTAATCCTTGGCAAAATTACAAGTTCCACTTCCTGGAACATGCCTCTCCATGCAAATGAGGTGTCCAGAACCTTAAACATCAGCCAATGAAAGAAACATCACCCTAAGGAGAACCTCTTCTCACTTTCCTAGGTTTATATAGATCTTGTTCACCCCTAATAAAGTGTATCCACACAAACTGTTCTGCTGAACACCGTCTGAGATAGCTGTTTCACTGAATGTCATTTGAAAAGAGCTGTAACATTAAAGAGCTGTAACACTGAGATCTTCAGAGGAGACCTCCTACCTCTGGCATTCACTGTGTGGCCGAGATTCTGCTGACCCACCCATTCTGGGTACACTTAGGGTCCAGACACTGCAAGGGAAGATTGTGGATCATAGAACTCTGTTTCACTCCATCCTATCCTGGTTGGTGTGCAGTGGCGCCTGGACACCATAAGAGAAGAAGTGGAAAAACAGAAACACACTTCATGGCTGATATAAAAACAATCTAGTATACATCATTAACTAGAAGGAAGAAAGTTTGAGTGTAAGATAGTAAAAGAGAAAAGGGACTGGTAAAAATGGGAGATGGAGTGCAGAGAGGAGAGATACACGGCGGGTAGGGCAGAGGGATGGAGGGAGTAAGAGAGCACACATGCTTTTAGTCTGAAACTATTAGGTAATATCAGATGATACTGATATCCTTATCAATTGTTTATGAAGATTTAGTCACAACACCATGTTACTCTAGGATATTTGCACTGGAATTTAGTTCTCAGCCAGGCTTACTGAAATAGCATTAGTGATCTGGCAGGCTCTGAAGAATTTTGAACAGAACAGCTGAAGATACGACGCTCCTATCCCTGCCACCGATGACTGATAATCTCTGGCTTCTTTGACTTTACATTCTGTCCTCTGAAATATAAACTAGATTGCGGCTAAATTATTGCTTTCCCTGAGAGCATCTGACAGGGTATCTTAGTATTGGTTTTGGCGCTTCTCTTCAGCGTGCATCAGCTCTTCAGAAGCATTACACTGCTGCACGTCAGTGGATGAAGTACACCCCTTGGCCAAAGCTAAGACCTGAGATATGCAAATCCTGTTGGCCTCCCACTTGTCTCAAGCAGTCATGCCAATTTGTGAGAGGACATCAAAATTTATTTTGTTTAAAAAGGTGGTTTGGAATTAACAGCCTTCTGTGATTTGGAGTCTGGCACAGACTAAACATGTACAGATTGCCAAAGTGGTCATGTTCCTAGAAAATTAGCATCATTGGCAGCAGTAGTGTTAGTAATAAAATGGAGGTCGCACTGTGGGATTGATCATAATACGACCCAAACTCATATGGCTATTTGTGTGGTTCAGCAAGCAGACAGAAGTCCAGACTTTTTGCTAGGTAGAGCCTTGGTAGTCTAAAGTGCAAGCAAACTTGGTATGTATCGAAACTTCACAGAGAAAGAGGAAAGCAATCTTTCTAGAGAAAAGGAGAGAAAGAAGATTAAACACCAAACCTCAGGAGAACTGACTCACTCTGTAGTTGTATGGTTACATCTTCAGTCATATGAACTTAATACAATGAAAGTTAGAAACTTTATACTGTATTGGTTACATTTCTTGTTGCTGTGATCAGAATCCCGGGGAGTAACTTAGGGAAGGGAGGGTGGATTCGGGATCAGCATTTGAAGGTCTCATCTCTTCTGGTTGAGAAGTTATAATATTTCTAATGTGTAGACAGAAGCATGGACCTGCTGACTCACATCGGTCTAAATAAGGAATCATAGAAAGGAGACTCCCTTTCCTTTGGCTTTTGTATTTATTCTGCCTGTTAATGGACCCATAAGATGCCGATACCCCCAAATCAGGTTAGGTACCCAGTGCTCAGCTAATCCTCTCTGGAAACAGCCTTGTAGACAGATTTCCTAATGTGTCCAGGTTGACGATCAAAATTAAATATTATGAAAAGTTCTATAATAGGGATATACTTGCTTTGAAGTCTAAATCTCAGGATACAGCATAATGTATGAACTCATTTTACAAACCAAGCATTGTGCTCTAGATTAAAACTCTCACACACTTTTTAATAATCTCCAAGGGGAAGTTGTGTACGTATAGTCTTTCCATCCCAGTAGGCATTAAACTTTGGGACTATCATGAGCACTTTCTCAAGAAGAAGGAAGGTGAAGAAGGAAGAATGTATTGAAGACAGGATATTGGAAAGGTTGAGGTGGGTAAAATCATTAATTTGGGCTAGAGGCTAACAGATATTTTCATTCTAAAGTATTGTTGTACTGTGTAGACAGGATGCCTTGGAATTAAATGTCTGATCTACCTAAGTTCAGCTTTGGAAGCTAGGAGCTAAATCCTGAGTCATTTAATAGAGCAATTGTCTCTAAAAATGCTAATGGAAATTCACAAATGCTTTCTGCCACACCCACTCTCTTTCAGAGAAGACAGGAGAGTGTAGATTTGTGGTAATGGAGGAAGCACTCAAACATGCAGCAGTTTAATTTTCCTTTATTATTATATTTTTAATTTACTGCAGATGACTAACGCTTATTAGTATTCTCTCTGCCGCCACCAGCACTGAGAGCTGCTTTCTGTCTGGGTCTTGCCAAACTATGAAAGTAAATAACCCTTTAAAACACATTCAAATCAGTCCCAGCAAACTGGAAGGACTCAGTTGAGTCCAGAGGCACTGGAACTCTGATGGATTTCCCATTCCTCTCAGTAGCCTGATCTGTATAAGATATCAGGGAGACAAAAATTAATTTTTAGAACCACAAAACACTAAAAATAATCTAACTGATCTCTGATGTCCAGATGGTTTTTAATTTACAAGCAAACTAGATCAGTGAATGTCTGAATATAAACCAGGGCTTTCGAACGTGAACTGTGAACAGGGCTGCATAAACTGTTTAAGTAGAGCTCAGATAAATATATGGGATTACATTTTCACACTTCCACTCCCTTCTAGAAATACAGGACTGAAATAGCTACAGAAATAGATTACCGAGATCCACAATCCACAATATTCAGAGACAATGGTGGAATGAACATAGAGACCTATTACAAAAGATAAGATGAAGGTAATGACCCAGAAAGCTGAGACACAAGTCAAATAAGAAGCTTGTCCCAAAGCCTACTAAGCCCAGGAGGAGACATAACTGTAAGGTCACAATCAATATATTTTAAAAATCAATATTCTTGGACATAAGCAAAGGGAATGAAGTCCATGAAGAACTTGAAGGTGCATGCCCTGTGAACAGCCAACTGATCACAAGTATTCTACAATCCTGCCAGGAAAATAAATCTGCCCTATCTAGTACCGCCTTTGGATCCTAAACCAACAGTCTTAACTTTAAATAAATAAAAAGTAGGAGAGAGAGAGAGAGAGAGAGAGAACGAGAGAGAGAGAGAGAATAACACATAAACCCCTCCCCGTACCAAGAAAGGCAGAACTTTGTGTTAGAGGACAATTTCAGAGCATCCTGTACCATGAGTGCCACTTATAGTGGGCAGATGACAGCTACAGCCCCTAGATAACCCCATCTAGATCCAGAACACAGAATGAAACATCTGCTGACTCATTGCTCAAAAGAACAGAGCACCCGAAGCCAAGGCAGTGTCCTGGTGTTATATTTTACACTAGAGATTCAGACGCAACACAGCTAACAAAGACAGAAGCTTCATTGTTCTCTAGACGGACATGAACTGAATAGGAATTTCAAACATCTGAGTTCATCAACCGATAGCATCTTACATTGGAGGTATATAAAATAACATGGGGAGAATAAACAAAGACAGCCTTTTTCCAGAAGAGGAGAATGTTTTCCACACCAGGATTTTAAGGTTTTATGACTAGCACACACTTGGGGTCAAAGCTCATTGATCAGAAATAAAGAACTTACAGCCAGGTCCCAAACCGCTGCTGAAATCCATACAACTCTGAACACTGGGAGACTTCCAGAAGTTTCTTTGTAGAGGGAGAAAACAGGAAGAAATTACACGTAACAAAACAAAGCTGGGCCCACTAAACATTATTTAAGACTAAACCTTAATTTAATTTCCACAAAGCAAGAGTATTCTAGAGTGAAGCCTTCTATCACTCCTGTTGAATTAAAAGAAAACATGAAATATTAATAGAAAAAAGTGAAATTTCTTACATCTAGTTTTAGATGTATATTATAATGTGAGTTGTACACTTCAAAAACATGTTCTTTATACTTAGTTGCCTTGCTAGTAAAGGACAGTGGGAGAAATATATTCCGAAGCTGTAGTTTGAAAGGAAAAGGTACACCTGAAAAAGACACATGTTTATTTTTAAATGACAGAAACAATATTAAAATTATAAGCACTAAACACAACAATCCCCAGAAAATTAGATGGGGCATCAACCCAGGAAAAAAACACTGTGTGTATTTGTTAAATATCCTGCCTAGAAATACTTTTTATTTGAAAACATTTCTAAAGAATTATAAATTTGTTATGACTGTACATGTGTGTTTTTCTTCAATGTTTTTCCTTTTTTTTTTTTTTTTTTTTTTTTTGGTTTTTCGAGACAGGGTTTCTCTGTGTAGCCCTGGCTGTCCTGGAACTCACTCTGTAGACCAGGCTGGCCTCGAACTCAGAAATCTGCCTGCCTCTGCCTCCCAAGTACTGGGATTAAAGGTGTGCGCCACCACTGCCTGGCCAATGTTTTATTTAGAGAAAATGTTGTAGACATTAGCTTTTTGCATTTAACTAATTAGGACAAGAATTGTAATACAGGGGCTGTGGTGGTTTGAATAGGTTTGGCTCCCATAGACTCATGTGTTTGTCCCATGGGGAATAACACCATTAGGAGGTGTGGACTTGTTGGAAGAAATGTGTTACTGTGGGGTTTTCTCTGAGTTCTCCAATATTCAGTTTCCACCCAGTGTGGAATTCCAGTCTCCTCCTGGCTGCTTGCAGAACAAGATGCAGAACTCTTGACTCCTCTTGAATCTTGTCTGCCTGCACAATGCTAAGCTTCCTGTTATGGTGACAATGGACTGAATCTCTGAAGCTGTAAGCCAGCCCCAATTACGTATTTGCCTTTATAAGAGTTGCTTTGGTCATGGTGTCCCTTCACAGTAATAAAACCCTAATTAAGACAGGTGCACATGTTATCATTTTACTTATGCCTTACATAGAAACATTATTAGTTTTTCTATGAAGACATGTAATAATGAAAAATAATCCTTGACATAAGTATATAGAATGTGGTGAAAGTATGTAATAGAATAAGAATTTTAAATGAACAAATCATTAGTTTCATTTCATCTGCTATAGCAATAATAAATTGTTTTTATTGAAAACTTTATTTGGCTAATAAAGTTGCCTTTAATGAAAATATAAACTTACATCATTATTCAAATATTAGTGTTATTTAACTTGATCACAACATATTTTATCCAGCTTTATATCTAATTAATCATATGATTGTCCAAAACCTAATTTGGGAAATGTCCCTAAAATCACAGACGACTCTTTCATGTTTTATGAGGAATACCCAAATGAACTTGTTTAAATATTAACCAAGCCAGCTGCCTCAAAAGATTACAATTGATAGAAGACAATGAGCACATTTCTGTGCATTTGATACCAGCACTGACTAGTGTGCAGGGAACACGATGCTTAATAATCCAAAGAGTCTATTGTTCTATTCTGAAACATCCATTATTCACTAACAAAAATGCTCAATTTCTGACTTTATAGCCAATACTAGGCATGGCTTTCTGCATTTAGCATCTCCATAGAGTGAGTAAGCAGTACTCCTTTGAACTCTGTGGGATTGGGTTTGGCAAAATTTATGAACTCTACATGATAAACAGTATGACTCACTTTGGTTTAAGGTTGAGTTGTTTGCTTACCTTGATTTCTATCAGAGCTTTCATGCTCAGTATGAGTGAGACTGTTCATTGAGGGTCCAATGTGCATATACTTGAAAGAAAGTATATTCTTTTCAAATATATACTTTATCAGCAATCTGAACACCAAGCCCATAGCAGAGAGGGGAGTTTAAACTATAACCCTGCCTTTTATAAGATGATCTGAACAGATTCCTTTCTTATGAGTATACTCTGAAGAAGGCATTGATGCCTACTTCATAATTTTCAATCCACTGAGGACTCTCAGTACTGACCTATAGTCTTCAATATACAAGTATGTATAAAATACAGAGTTAGACAACCCTGCAATTCTTCATGCTTAGAAACAAGAAGAATGAGTTTGCTTCTTCCACATACTATGCACTCATCCAACACCTCAAGATGAGCATGCCCATAAGGTCCTGCTTCTGTTGGCCCTAAGTCCTCGGCAAAGTGGTTGCAGGGTGAGAATTAAACACTTGATATAGAGAGTTAAGGCATAGATCGACTTCATTTATACTGGTGTCATCGTGCTTGCTTGGCTTAGTGTATGGATAGCTTATTAATGTACTTATAAACCTCTTTAATAGTATAGTAAATAAAACTGGTGACAATCTTCAGAATTTTTTGTTGATTCCTACCTAAATAATGCTAATATGCATCAACTCCTTAAAATAATATTCATCCCCAAGCAAAAGAATGAGCATTATCTCCTCTGCTTGGCATCTCCCTCCTTAAGAGTCAGTATGCTTCATGCCAAGCTCAGTAAGCACCGTATACACACTTGGTACCAACAGTGTAAAAGAGTGAAATAGATGCAATGAAGACCAAAACGATGCACGTAGGATGCACTTTCTTCCCAACAAGAGCTTTTCAGATGTACCTTCCCCACATAACTTCAAGCCTTCCTAGTATCCTTGTGCACTGGTCCTGTTAAGGACTCATGGCAGCACCATCTCTAGGGACCACTGGAGACCTACATGAGGGACATATCTTGTCATGTCTCATTTCTTTGTTCTCCTGCTGCATTCACTTCCTATGTGTCAGTTCCCCAGGGTCATGCATGGATGTTGACTCCTGGGTTTCTTCCTTCTCCCAGGACAACAAAAAAGATTTTCCTCCATAATAAAAATTTCATCTCAAAATCTGTTCCAAGTCTAATTCAGTTCTTTATATCCAGAGCTCTTTTATGACAATCAACTTTTCTCTCTCTCTCCAGATTTCAATTTTTCCTTCTCAGCCAGCTATTTTTTAAAAGCATTTCAACAGACATTATCAAACAGGAACATCCTCCCCATTAGGTGTTTGGGGGAAAGAGCCAAAAGGCTAAAGGCTTCCATACTCAGCAAATGTGGCTGTTATATTACAAAAAAGGCTTGTGAATAAGCAATTGAAGTCCATGGGAAGTGCTCTTAGTACTCTGGTTCACCAAAACTCAGAGAAATGTTAGGCATTAGGCAGCCAATAAGAGTTATGGGTGAAGGTAGAATTTTGTTAGTCTCTTACAAGCTTAACTACTCATATGTCACTGACTTAGTAAATAATTGTTTATAGTAGATCTTTATGGATGTTACTTATAAATGGCAAACATGAATTGATTTCTGAAAGATGACCATTTCATTTCTTGACTATAAATGATGGTGTGGAAAAGGGTTATGAATCTCAGAAAACACCTATGATGGTCCTTTGAACATATGAATCATTTTAATGAAAATTTCTCTAATTTGTAATTGTTTAATTTTTTTTATGCCAGTGGCTAAGAGTCTATCTATATCTAGTTCTGACTAGCCAAATGCAGAACAAAGGCAACCTCGATTTATTTAGCTCTCCAGATTTCACAAAACACAAATAGCGTCTCTCAGGAAACAGGCTGGTTATGGACTCGAGGTCAAGATATTATTTGGAGGACAAATCAAAGAACATAATTATCAAATCTGGGTCTGGTGGTTTATGAGGTATATTGAAGGAAAATAAATGATTGATTCTAAAATCCCATCCCTTATTGTCCCAAAAAACTTTAAATGGAAATAAAAATCTCATTAGGTTGGTTACTATTATCACCTTATTTTTAAAATCCAACTGTTAAAATAATATAGGATGATAACATGGATTGAGATATACTTAAAATAATATAGTAATGTTCCTTAATTCTTATTTAAAATGGATTAAAAATTATATGTATATAAATATATATATTTATATTTATATATAAGAAAACATGCACTAAACATATAATTAGATAAATACATAGAAGTCAACTAGATGATAGATGATTTATAGATTATAGATAAATAGATGATAATTGATTGATAGATTATAAAGAGATTGATAGATAATACTTAGCATAAGCTCATAACAGTTTCTTTAAAACTGTTAGAAAAAGACATTTTACTATTTGAAAATCAGGTAGATAATTAATACTAGGTTTCTATATGGTTTGAAGATGTTTTGAAGAAAGTTATCAGTATACAAATAGAATCAGCTATCTTTATTCATCTGTACAATTGCTACTGTACTATCCACCTTAAAGTAAATAGACTCTGCTTGATCCAGTTCATTTGTAATCCTGGTTAAGAATAGTGCAATCTTACCCTCCCGGGTAAGGTTACTGAGATGTGCCTTCCTGTACCATCTTCAGCAGAGTCACTCAGTGATGTCAGAATGATTCATAAAATTTAATTATAATTGTGTAAGAAAGTGATTAAACACAACAAATAATAGGGGTAATGATTTTTGGAATAATCATTTGAGGACCTATACACTAGACAAAGAAGTTTGCATGTATCATCTCATGTTATAACCTTATGACAAAAGTACTGCATTTAATTTTTATTGGGAAACTTAGGACTGTATCACATACCCTAAATCAAATAACCATTTATCAACAGACCTATATTAAAAATCCCCAGATCTTTTATCTTCATATTTCCAGGTTGAGAGTCATTAATTACTTGAGATCTAGAACTATGATGATTAAATATGAACAGCTTCAATTTTAATACTATTATTAATATTATACCTAGTATCCTGTAAAGTGAAACATTTACTTTTTGGGGAATGAAGTAAACAATTGAGTAGTTTATTGACAACAATATGCTGGTGGCAAACAGTGGTGCCACTCTGTATTCATCTCTGTATTCTCAATAAACTACAGAAAATTTACATTGGAGGGTAAGCTTTATAGTTTAAAAGAAAAGTAGATTTATGGATAAGAGACATGTCTGTAACAGAATACCATATGCTACAGTTCTGTGTGTATTTAACTCATTTCTAACATGGGCCTTTTACTTGGAATGGTCTGCAGTCTTGGTGCCACAATGCAGATTTATAGGACAGCATCAGTGAATTATAGTTACAACCTGACAAATGACACATAATCCAATCTCTCTTCAGTAGCAGCCATGCATCAGAGAGACGAACCCAAAGGGCTGTACACATATAAAATTTTATCTAGAGAAAACTAGTTCTAGAGTTCTATAAGGGTAGAATTCTATAATCATATGTAAAAATACATGTTTATTTCTATGCTTCTAGAAGATTTTAGTAATAGAAAGAAACACACACCCCCAACCTACTGGCACATCTGACTCCTGCATACCACCACCAGCACAACATAATTCTTTGGAAAAATAACAACCCACCTTTTCCTAATGCCATTTCAGGACTGTGTTGTCTCTGATAAGGACAAGTAGAGAGAAGAAATATTTTTTAAATTTGTCAGCTTTATAAATATCCAATAATGCAGAAATTAAGTGGAAATAATTAGGCTGATTATTTATGGGGAAATGGTTGGGTTAATGGGATATTTCCTTCTGGGAGACGTTGGTTGGCACAAATTTCTGTGAAATAGAAATAAAAAGTGCCTTAAAGATGAAAAATTAGAACATGAGAAAACGTATTCCATTTGGGAAAGTGCAAACTCATTGCCCACAGGAAGTGGCATCTGGAATGCAAAAACAACCTCATATATTATAATCAAATGGCCACCGGTTTTCATTTATCATATTAATGAGTATGGCCACCTTTGCAGAATTGTATGAGGCAAGCAATATTTTTTTGTTAATCCCTTTGCAATCTGCTCCAAAAAAATGTGGACCTAGTAAAAATCTCAGTGCAAATGTGAACTGATGTTTGCTATCCTTTAAAGATGCCCTCTTGCATTAAAATGACTAGTTATAGGAAAAAAATAAACTACTCTTATCAAAAAGTGTAATCTGAACAGCACAACCATATCTTCCTAATTGTACATATGTACAGGCAAGTTAAGATAGTATTTGTAGCATTGCTATGATTTTATATTCCTATTTTAGCATTTTTACTCATGGTTTGGGTATCAAGTTGTTTAAATGTAACTAACCCTTTTCTAAAAGAAGGAATGGTTACAGTAAAAGCGACACTATTAGTTGTTTTTTTCCTATTCATTAGCCATTAAAAATTAAATTCTTTACCATAAGCCCAAGAGTAATAAAGTTGGCAAAGAGAAGGCCAGTTTTCTGCTATGAAGTGTCACTGAGAATGTCAAACGCAGACCAGGACAGGTCCTCACCAGAAGTAGCTGGCCATCAGAAAACAAACTCCATGTTTGTTTCTTTGCTTCTTTGTAGGATTTTTGTTTTGTTTTGGCTTCCCCCTGTTGAATCCTTTTGGCGTATTGTTTTTGTCTTATTTTTGTTGTTATTCGTTTGCTTTGATTTTCATTATTTTTAGTCTGTTTGCTTTTGGAGTGTGTGTGTGTGTGTGTGTGTGTGTGTGTGTGTGTCTGTGTGTGTGTGTCTGTGTGTGTGTGTGTTTGTGTGTGTTTGTGTGTAGGATCTGAGAGTAGTTTAGGGGAGGGGAAAACATGATCAAAGTATATTATATGAAAAAATAAAGAGTTGAATCTATTTTGTCCTATTAGTCCTGCTAGCTCTTCATTTTCCTTACAAGACCTTTAGGTCACTAATTCAATTATAAAGTCAGCCAGTCCTTAACACATTCTCTGTAAAGTCCATCCTTCATTTGAGAGCCTCACTTTTTTATCTTTACCATATTATTTCAGAAACTACAATGTCAACATGTTATAATTTTATACATAATCACTAACTATAACCATAATTTTTGTATCCTCTTTTAAAGGACTAAATTAATTACATAAAGTCTGAACGAGACACCCCACTCTATTGCGCTGGGATTTGGTTTATAGATTTTTGCAAGACACTGGTGCTATGACAGGCCATCCATCATCACTTATCACCTCATTCATCACTATCTTGATTATTTCTGTATCCTCCTCTCTGGCATCCTCACTTCTCACCCTAGATGTCAAGAGCTGCCCTCCAGTTCGTATAAATGCCCATATTCTGACTGCTCGAGCAGCTTTTGCCTGCTGAGCTGCCAGGCTGGATTGCAGGAAATTTGACAAAATGCTGTCCTTGATAATGAACAAGTATTTAAATTCTCCTTCTTCATATTCTTTATTTAATAAAGATGCTTACCTTATAAGATTGTTTGGGAGAAGTTAATGAGGTAATATCACAAAGCATCTAAGAGAATGCCTAATGCATAATAGTTATATGTGTTGTTTAGAAACACATACAGTTATGGGTAGAAAAATTAGAGTTGATCTTTATGATAGGTCAGTATTTGACATATATTAATATGTAAATAAAAATCAGTAACTTGGACAAAATGTGGCCTTTGATTATATGAAAAAAGGTGCGAGGGTATCAATACATAAAGGGGTCATAAGGCCATGGGATTTTATGATTTTATCATAAAATGTAATTACATAAAAGGTGTAAGATAGAAGATATGACACAGAGGATTTGAGACAGACCTGAAAAGTAGGCTTTAAGAGTTTAGGGACTGCCAGCAGCAGTGGCATAGGCCTTTTATCCCAGCATTCAGGAGGCAGAGACAGGTAAATCTCTGAGTTGAGGCCAGCCTGGTCTACAGAGCATGTTCCAGAGAAACTCTGTCTCAAAAGAAACAAACAAACAAAACAACAACAACAACAACAAAAAAACAGAACAAATCAACCAACAAGCAAAACCCAAAACAGAGTTTAAAAACTATCTTGTTGAGTGGACTCAGAAGTTAACTGATAACTAAAACATTCAAATATAAAATAATCTATAAACACATGATTTTCAAGCAGAAAATAACATTGACACACATCCACTAGTAGTGTGTAGGACCATTATAATTATATACACGTCTAAAGCCTCCTAGGGAGATGCAAGGAAGGTGTTACCCTGAGAGAATTTATAACTTGCAGAACCACCTTCCTGTCAAACTATGCTCAGTGAGCTGTGACCATAGAAAAGTTTTTGTTTATCCTTTTCTCTTAGATAAGAGCAGAAAACACAGCCTGCTTTCCATTGCATTTGTGTCTACTCAGCTTTCCTGTGATGCCCTTCTAGGAGCACTTGGATTTTTCACTAAATAAAGCCCTGCAACATTTCAAATAAAGTGTATATCAATGATAATATATTTTTAATTTTTAATAATTAAAAGAGCTAAGTAGATTATTGGCATTCCTTAGCAGAGCACTTTTTTTGTATATACAAAGCCTTGAGTTTGAACTCCAGTACCACACACACACACACACACACACACACACACACACACACACACACACCACACAGCACTCAAGTAGTACCATGAAAGGGTTGTGGTATGACTCAGTTGATAAAGTGCTTGCGGAGTATGAACAGAAGCCAAGGATCCATCCCAGTACCACATAAACTTGATGTGGTAGTAAATACTTGTAATCACAGCACTCAGGAAGTGGAAGCAGAAGGATCAGAAATTCATGGTCATCTTCAGCTACAGAGCAAGTTCAAGAGCAGTCTGAGATACAAGAGACTGTCTCAAAGGGAAAGAAAGATCATTGCATCTTGCCATGAAAGTGGTCATACTGTAAAATTCCCATGATGTTGGCAGGATATTCTTCAAGATTTTGAACATGGGTTTTAATCAAACAATGACATTATTGGATCTTCTTGGTTCATCTCTTTTTAAGACAGTATAACACATGTTAAACATTTTAGTTTTGTTTCAGCAATTACTTGTATTTAATGCCATGCATATAGCAAATTAAGCATCTGGTTTATCCTTTTTGTAAATTTTGATGTAGTTCTTAGCTCACCCTAAACTTTCCATATGCTTGGGGTCCTTTTCTCAGAACCTTACAGCTCCCAGAGCTGTCCAGAAGTATCACATGTTTTCTAGTGAACTCCTACTCTGACTTGGAGATGGTGTTTCATGTCTCTCTCCACAGTTTCAACATCATCCTCCTGTGCTCACCTTTGCTTGATAATCTGGATCTTCCTTTGAAATCATGCAGTGAAATAGAAAATGATCTCCCTGAGATTCCTTCACATTTACAAAACTCTTCCCGTGTCTCCCCCATCCTCCCCTTGCACCTTGTGAACAACATTGCTACAATGACTGTACCCTGTCCTGTATTATTCTGACCTGGATCTTCACATCAGCTCCGCTCAGAACCAATCACTCCTCCTCTCTCTCCCATCTCCCTCCAACCTCTTTACCTTTTCCCTCTTCATCATCTTCTTCCCTTTCTTCCTCTTCATCCTCTTTCTCCATGTCTTCTTTGGAGGGCTGGATTTCACTATGTAGTCCTAGCCGTCTTGGACTCCCTATATATAGACCAAGCGGACCTTGAACTCAAAGAGATATGCCTACCTCTGCGTCCCTAATGCTAGCCTTAAAGGCACATGCCATCATGTCCAGCTCACCCTTTGTTTTTAAAACTCTGACTGCTAACACCCTGCTTGACTACTCTCAATTTAGATTGTCTTTCCACCATACTAGCTGCTCTTTCTAAGTATCCTTCAGTTTCCTTTTTTCATCACCCAAATCAAAACCCTGTATTGGCTTCTATTTATCTGCACTAAATACTTAGCATTAAAACCATCAGTGAAAGCAATTAGAATTGTGGCCCAAACTAAAGATTACTTGATTTGACTAAACCTTTCTATGGTCGTGTCTCATTGCATATAGTAAATTAGAGATGTAAAGTTGATACCCCTCCCAATCTCTACCTTCTCAACTAGCAACTCTACATTCTTAGACTAGAAATACAGTTTCTTAGACTAGGATTCATATCACCATCATGGTCTTCTCACTTTCTTGCAGCTTTACCTCAGTTGAGTTGCGAATTGTCTAAACATAGCCAGACCGTATCTTACTATAGGTGCAGATGTCTCCTTGGTCCACCATCATCACCTTCTAGTTGGAATGGTGCACCTGTCTTTTGTAGTAAATGTTGCTGATTCTCTGTCCAGACTCCTCTTAGTTTGGAAGTATTTTGTCTTTTGGATGTTATAAATTGATAAGCAGCTTCTAACTCCAACCCTGGAACACTACCATGGGAGATCCAAGGGGAACTTTGCCCCTGAGAAATCTACAAGGTCTACCCCTTTCCTCCCATTCAGTCAACAATGATTTACTTATATGAGGATACAGAACTCCGACCTTTCTCCAGAAGGGCAATTTTGCAGTCCCATTCATACTCCATTGCAGCCTATATGATCCGACAGAGTCTTAGCTTTATATGTAAGTACATTCCTGTTTCACTCCCTCACCCTGACCACCCCCACCGAGTTTTCCCACATTGTTCTCAACTTCTCAGTAGGTCTCGTACCGACCTGTTCCCTCAGGGTACCTAAAATATAATAGCCGCGTGTTACAGAGTAGACATTTTGTTGATAGTCCCAGTTTGGGGCACATAGTGGAAATAAAATATACTTGCTGTGTTAACGAATCATCTATTTTAATTCTCTTAAATGCATATCTAAGCTTTCCTGCCAAAACCCAAGTGAGACACAGAATCTTCTTTCAGGCAAAGTGTTAAGAATTGAATGTCAAAAACCATTCTCTTAAGTAAGAAAATAAAGACTATGCTTTCTGTTATTTTGAGCTTTTAAAAAAAGCCTTTCAATACCTCAAGGACCCTAGTCAAAGAAAAGCAACAGTTTAAGAAAAAAAGAATAATTTAAAACATGTTCTTTTGAGTTAAAGAGGCCTTTGATTATAATTTTACTCCTATTAACTTCAGAAGATTAGCTGCCCACATTAATAAAGCATCACACACAACCAAAGTTGTACTTATTCAACATTTGACTCAAATATTGAATACATCTGTCAGACTACACAGACATCCTGGGATTTGCTATAAAAAGTTGAGGGTTTAAAAATTGAGCTACCGAAAAGAAAGAAGAAAATGTTGAGCCTGAGGTCAGTAACAGAAGTTGCAGATGCCAGAGACAGTGCACTAACTACCAAGGAGGAAATATTTTACTTCTAGTCTGTAATAATTCTTGCTCAAAGTAAAAGCTATAATTTACATAGAATTATGGTATAAATATTTTATCTGAATATTTATTGTATTTTGTACCGAACTTCTACTCGTTTAGAAACAGGCAGATGGCAAATGAAATGGAAGGGGTGTAAATCAACTCGATAGCTTCCAAACTGTCTTAATCTATCAGTAAACCCTCCCCTTTCAAGAGAAAACTCAGAAGTTTGTCTGAAACAAAATGACACACTTGCATTTCATTTAAAACTCAAACTGACAAGGGCATCAAGGCAGTTTGATGAAGTATGTCTTCAAAATTGTTAAATTTAAATACTGGCTATTAAGCTCCAATTCGATTCAATGCACATTTACTTAGCCTCCATCTGTGCAAAGTGGAAAGGCATAGCTAGGGATCCAAAATGGAGAAACTATGAAGAACAGGGATACTTGTTGGCCATGGTGATCTCCCTGTCATTCTCTTGGGCATTGGTGACAACATGAGGAACTGAGGATACCGTTTGGTGATTCAGAGATATTAACCATTGTATCACACAATATGGTTAAGACACATGGCAACTACAGTGTAGAAGACACTGAGATGACATAGCAGTAAATAGCAGGCGCCTTCAGTTTGGAAAGCTTTTAAGACAGCTGGATTATGGAAGATGGGAAGGATGGGGAGGGATCAACTGTTCAGAAAAAAAATGGGAACATGAGCAAAACCCACAATGTATGGAGTGAAAAGCCGGTGGCATGATCTCTGAGGGGACACAGGGGCAGAAGCTTCAAGCTAACCAGGAAGGAGGAAGAAAGAGAGTGTTATTCTTCTCAGTATTCCTCCTGTGGCCAATCAGACTAATGGGGTCTCAATATTTTTAAGAATGGGAAACTAATAGTTTATATATACATTTAAAATTATTATTAATGGCTATATGTGTGCAGGTTTGTGCATGTGTGTGCAGTGCCCACGAGGGCTAGAAGAGAGTGCAGGATTCCTGTTGGGCATACAGGAGAGTGTGAACCATCCAATGTGGTGCTGGGAATGAAATTTGGGGTCCTCTGAAAGAGCAGTCCCAAATCTGGCCCCCAAATGATAGATTTTAAGGTTAGGTTAAGTGGTAAGAGATGAGGAAAGACTTCTGTTCTAAGATTTTTTTTATGATGCAATGTGGAGAACAGAGAAAATGAGGACAAAAAGAGAATGCCTGAAAATGAACCAAGGCAGCTAGCATCTGCAGTCAGGAAAGACACCAAGTGTTGGTGTCTTAGTTAGGGTTGATATTACTGTGATGAAATACCATGACCAAGGCAGGTTGGGGAGGAAAGGGTTTGTTTAACTTACATGTCCATGTCACTGTTCGTCATTGAAGGAAGTCAGGACAGGAAAGCAAACACAGCAGGAACCTGGGGCTAAGAGCAGATGTAGCAGCTATAGAAGAATGCTGTTAACTGGCTTGCTCATCAGCCCAGGGCTAGCTCCACTGATAATGGCCCAGGCCTTTCCTATCAATCACTAATTAAGAAAATGTCCTACGGCTTGACAACAACCAGATCTCATGGAGGTATGTGCTCAGTTGATTCCTCCTCCCCCGTTGACTCTAGCATATGTCGAGCTAACACAGAACTAGCCAGTACAACTGACCCCTTGTCAACGTGACATACAAACACATCACTGTTAAGCCACAACATTTTCTACCTTGCTCGTCTTCAAGACCATATCACACAAAACATTCTACAAACTTAAGTCCCACAGCCTTACAAATTTAAACTTTAAAAGTTGTCTCCTTAAAAATCTAAAGTCTCTGTAAAACTAATATATATATATATATATATATATATATATATATATATACACACACACACACACATATATGTGTATATATGTATGTACGTATATATAATATATTATATATACGTACACATATGTGTTTATATATATATATATATATATATATATATATATAGAGAGAGAGAGAGAGAGAGAGAGAGAGAGAGAGAGGATAGAATGTATTTTTTTCAAGAAGGAAGAACCAGGGCAGTCATAATCTGAACAAACCAAAACCAACCTCTCCAACTGTGTCACTTCTCAAGCTCTGCCCTCTGCAGCACAGGCAGGCTCCACTTCATTTCTGCTACTGTTCTTGGTGGCCATCCCACAATTACTAGAATCTGGAAAATGCTGTGGTCTCTGCTGCACCTGGGCTGCACTTTCACCAGTAGCCTCTCTGAGACTCTCTTCCTGGTGCTAAGCCTCAAATTCTCTGCGTGGTTCCTTCAATGCTGGACCTTCAACTGCTACTGGAGCTGCACCTTCAGCAATGGCCTTTCCTGGCCTCTCACAGTGCCAAGCCTCAGCTGCTCTCCAGGACTCCTTCACGCCTTCAAAATTAGTATCACCTGGGTAATTCTTACACTCCCAAGTTTGGCTGCCAGCCCAAGGTACAGCCTTGATCACTTCTGGAACAGATCTTCTATATGCTGACCCGAGGAAACACTTCCAGAAGACTTCACCTCAATTATACCTGTCTTTTCTTTTTAACGTAATATTTTATTGATTATTTGGGGTTTTCACATAATGTGCCTCAATCCCCCTTACTTCCAAGTTCTCCTAGTCCTGAACCTCCCAAATAAGATTTAATAAATGTCCCAATATTTTTTTCAGCATGGTCAAATTTCCAGTGGCCAGCTCTTCAAAGAAAAGTGAGTCCTTCCTCACCCCCACCCTGGCCAGAAGTCTGTAAAAGGCTTCATTTCTGCATCCTTATCACAATTCTCTTGAACACCCACTGTTTAGGCTGTTACCTTTCTGGGGAGAGGGCTTGTCACAGAAGCCTTCTATGTCCCTATTTCTCAACTGTGAGTCTGCAGTCATCGATACCACTGAAGAAGATGCTTCCTTGACCTTTAGAGTCAGCAGGAAGAGTTCCATATGGTATTTAGCAACAGCATGGACCATAGACATCCACCTGGCCTTTTGGGTCAGGACATTTCAAGGTCCTCAGCATGGTCTCTGGTGGCAATATGAGCCATGGTCACCAATATGGTCCCTGGTGGCAGCCTGTCCCATGGACATCAACATGGCTTTAGGTGGCAGCATAGACCACAGATAGCTGTATGACTTTCAGTAGTAACATAGGTCACAGACATCAACTTGGCCCCTGGCTGCAGCAGGACCACAGACCCCAACCAGACCCCTGACTGCAGTAAGACCAAATGGCCTCTTTTTAATCATCACTAATCTATGAGCACCAGATGACCAGTATCAATGATTCCAGCAAAGCAAAGTTTTCACTTTAGTGGTGCTGGGCTCTTGTTAATCACAGCTGATTCTTCAGCTCCAGGTGACCAGAATCAGAGACTCTTAACTCAAACTATTCAACAGCCCAGTTGGAGTCTCTAAGGGACTCTCAGGCTTCCCTCTGGAACTTCACAAGCCAGGCCACCATTGTCTCCCCTCCTCTCAACACTCTTATTTTTCTACCTTCCACAGAACAGTTCAGCAAGCCTTGAACACTTAATGGCTTTTCTAGCTCAATTTTACAAAATCCTTTCATAACCCTTTCCCAAACAACATGGTCAGGTCTGTTGCAGCAGTACCCCACTATCCTAGTAACAAATTTTGTCTTAGTTAGGATTACTATTGCTGTGATGTTTTATGACCAAAGCAAGATGGGGAGGAAAGGGTTTATTTGGCTTACATTCCCATATCACTATTTATCCTCAAAAGAAGTCAGTCTGCTTTCTATGGAATCCAACACCACTGGCCAAGGGTTGACGTCTGCACCTGACAATGTACTGGGCCTGCCCACCTCAATCACTAAATAAGGAAATGCCCTACAGACTTGCATACAGCCAGATCTAATGGAGAAATTTTCTCGACTGAGAGTCCTTCCTTTCTGTTGACTCTAGAGAGTGTTGAGATGGTGTAAAACTAACCAAAACAGCCACATCAGTGTCCAGAGAAGTACTATACATCATATAAGTGAAAGAGTCAGTTGGCTCAAGGGACCATGACAAGATCCATGGGATATAAATCAGGTCATGGTGGGGAGGATAAGAAAAGAACAGGACTGGGACACCAGGAGTCGGTAGCCAACGAGCGCCATAGAAAGGCGGAAACCTCTGTCTGTGCCGCCAGGAGTCAGTAGCCATCGAGAACCGGAGAGGGGTACCCGCCCAGGAGCCTGGAAAGATCGTGAGTGGGGTTGAGGGGAGCAGCACCTCTCGCCCAGACCGGCCCGGATCTGCCGGGATCTGGGCCTGAGAACCCGGGGACAGAAAGACTCCGAAACTTCCGGATCTCACTTGCAGGGGGAAACCTCTGCCTGGGACACCAGGAGTCGGTAGCCAATGAGCGCCGTAGAAAGGGGGAAACCTCTGCCTGGGACACCAGGAGTCAGTA
>CM052716.1:41373311-41389017 GCA_028551405.1 Uromys caudimaculatus
GGTGGAATTCCCTCCTAGAGGCGGGTTGGGGAGGGGATGGGGGGTATACAAAGAGGAGACTCAGAAAAGGGGAAACATTGGAAATGTATATAAAGTATCAAAAATAAAAAAAAGGAGGAAAAAAAAGAAAAAAAAATAAAATAAAATTATTATATTTCAAAAAAAAAAAAAGAAAAGAACAGGATTTCAGTTATGAATGTTTAGTATCTGAAGTGCTATGGTGTATATTGAGAAAAAAAAACGGATAAGGGTAAGGAGGAGGAGGAGGAAGAGGAAAGGAAGAAGAGGAAGAAAGAAGAAGAAGGAGGAGGAGGAAGGGGAGAGGGAGGAGGAGGAGGAAGAAGAAGAAGAAGAAGAAGAAGAAGAAGAAGAAGAAGAAGAAGAAGAAGAAGAAGAAGAAGAAGAAGAAGAAGAAGAAGAAGAAGAAGAAGAAGAAGAAGATTGTTAAGTAGCAGCAGCAGTTTATGCCTAAGATAAGGGAAGAATACCAGAGGCCATTGTAGAACCCAAACCATGAGGCTCTGTGAAGACAGACAGGAATGTGAAGTCTGGGACAGAACTTCACTTGTCAATTGGAGGAAATTAGAAACAATATGATTATATTTATGACAATATGCACAAAATCATAATAACCCTGAGTCAAGAAAAATAACCTTGGGATATATCAAAATCCACTAATATGGTCCAAAAGAAATACCACATATTATAGTTTCCATGAGGCTGCAACATACATCTATTAAGGATTATTAAAATTAATTTGGATATGGCACCATGTCAGCTGATGTGAAGTGCAGAGTGGCTGAGAGTCAGGAAAAAAAAATGTTTCTTCCCCTGGGTTCACAGCTAGAGCAAATTTCTAATGTATCTCATGCCACGTGTAAGGAAGCTGGAAGGAATATATGCCACCCTTGGGCCTGCTCATGGAAACATCTTCAGTTGCCCAGGTCACATACTGATGGGAGATACACCTGATATTGAGAAATTAAACCACCAAAGAATAAGAAGAAATCCATGTGTCTGAATAATCAAGTAGAAGGCATCAGGGCAACCACAAATATCAACTGACTTTGCATAAATGAGACAAACTGCAAGGGTTTAGCAATTGGGATTTTGGATCTTTAAAAGTCCCAGCATTTCATATTAATTACACTAAGTGATACACTGAAGCTGGTTACTCTGAAGTAACCCAGATGGGCAGGATTATGTCACAGCAGTCATCATCTTTCAGCCCTCATCGATTCACTAGTGAACTGTATTTCAGTGATGCACACAGAATATTCAAGGTCAAAGGACAGTTAATTTGGTCCTAAGCACTTCCTTAAATTTGAGGGGATCCAAATACAGTGTTTTTTACTTTTGATTACTAACAACAGTATACATTTTTGGTGCTAATTCTAGATGAACCACACTTTTGCTAGAAAGTTTTATTTTATGTCTTTGATTGATACCTCAATGAAAAGCAAACTAATTCTGCCATAAATGTTGTTACAATGATTTAAATAATAATGAAATGCAGTAGTTCCCTTAAAGTGCAAAAGAAAATGCCAAATTTTTAAAACACGTACTCTTTGGATAGAATGCTATGAAATTCATTAAAATGTGTTATATATAACAACATCAAGTGCTCAGATGACAGTGTGGCAACGATGTAGTAGGATCTTTATAGAAAGGGCTGTGGAAATCACAGAAGCCTAATCAAAACTTTGTTAAGTCTTCAGATAGGGAAACGAGTCAAAACCAAAAAAACACATAGAGAGCTTAAAAGTGTTGGCAATGAAGAACAGGCAAAAGGGGGAAAGGTTGTGCAAGAGAAAGGAAGACTGACATCCTCCAGCTCAACATTCGTAAGCCTAAATTTCAGTATCCCGCGGATATGTGACTTTCTAACTAGTTTTAAGCTGCCTTTTATGCAAAATGAGCTTCATATTTCACACATGCATCTAAGCCTGCCTCCCATGTCATTCACATGACTACACAGCCATGAAATGAGACTTGACCCCGTCAACTCTAGAACACAAAATAATCAAGCACAGCAGACTTGAAGTTGAGGTTTTCAAGCATGGTGAATGGAAGTGCTTGGTGGATGCCATTACTTCTGTATTAACTGTGGTCTTTAGTCAGTACTCTTCCATAGAAATGATCAGAGTCCTGGGAGGTCTGACCATTTCTGAAGGGAAACAGGAGTGGATGGGGAGGGAAGAGGTGGGGTTGAGAAAGTGGGGGCCAGAGGGGGGAGGGAGGGGAAACTGTGATTAGGATGTAATATATGAGAGAATAAGTTAACAGAAAAAGAGCTCTAGTTCCCTCCTTCTGTTCACATTATGCAGGTAGTCAGCATGTGGCAGGAAGAAAGGTCTGCAGGGCTACCGATCTCATCTTCCATCCTGGCTATCATCTGAATGTTTGCGTGCCTCTAAATCCATAGGATCAAAAGCACTAAGGTGATAGGATCCAAGCATTTGGGAGATGGTTAGCTCATGAGGTGATGACTGGGACCTCTGCCTGTAGGAAAGAGACCCCAGGGCCTTGCCTTTTCCACATACATGTGAGTACTGAGCAAACAGGCACTAGCTGTGAACCAGAAAACAAGGCCATACCAGATGTTGAGTTGGCTGGCGCCTTGATCAGTTTCTATGTGAAGTAGCATTCAGTCCTCCATAAGCTACCAAGATTATGTAACAGATTACGGCATGGTGCTTTGGCAGTTCATATGGACTAAGGCAGTGAGTACTAAGCATATTACATCTATGGTTTATATTTAGCGATGCTCCTTCATTTCTATACATTACCAAATATTGGCGAGCTTAGAGTCAAAGAGCATTCTGATAACAACAGTTACTGGGACATCCCAGGCGAATTCACGATCTGCATGTCAGATATCATATAAGAGCAGAGGAGACATTTCCTTGACAGTCTTGTGTATAAAGGAGACAGCGTTAGAGGGCTAGCCTGTAACCACCCTTTCACTTGCCTTTCTGGGTGCATTTTATATCAATGAGAGAATGTCAAGAACTCCTGAACTAATGACTTTTTCTGCCATTGCTCATCGATTGAGCCTGTATATATAAACTTTTTAAATTAAAAGGATTCCTCATGTGTGTGGTGGTGTGGTGTGTGGGCATGAATGCAGGTGTCCATGGAGTTCAGGAGAGGGCATTGGTAGTGAGCTGTCTGAGATGACTGCTGGGAACTGAACTCATCCCTCTGTAGGAGCACCACTGTTAAATGCCGATAACAGCAGGGTCATCTCTCCAGCCCTCAATCCTAGCCCTAAACTGAGCACAAGTCAAAACAATTGGCAAATTATATTTCTGAAAAAGCAGCCACCAAAAATGAATTTGAAATCAAATGTATAATGGTCTGAAGTACTACTAGCAGCTCTGAGCCAGGTTATGCCACAGCTCCTCAACGTGGCCTTCCTTCTGAACGTGTCTGTGCACGGTCCCCTCTGCCTGGCTCCAGGCCACGCGATGCCAATCAATGCTTTTCAAAACATGGCAGCTCTGCTCTTCAGAAAATATAGTGGTTCAAATGTTTTCTTCACCACCCTTCCTCAGTATGCACGTCTTCAGTTATATTGGGCTGAATGTTTGATTTTTAAAATTGCTGTTTGAATTGCTATCCTGAGCTTCCTTTTTGAAAATCAAATGAAATTTGACTTGAAAATAGGACAAAATCTCCAATCATTTTTGAAACAGCCCTGAACATATTCCTGCTGTTTTATACAGCATAGTCTTGTAAAGTGTTGTTCTCAGCACTGATAAGTATAAAATCAAAGTATCGGTCAACTTTCAAAACCCGCAAAGACGCTGTATGCCTGTAATAGCAAATATTCAGCCAGGATTTCTTTATATAGAAAAAGAACATCTAATTTATTAGCACACAAATGTATGTGGTCTTCAACAAATGATAAAATTACATCTTTCCAAGGAATTATTTTAAAATCAAAATTTTCTGATTTATTTTTGATAAATATTCTATTTGCATGCGTATTTTATAGACAAACTACTCACAGTCATACAAAAATTGGTTAGGCTAAGGTTTTAAAGTACACAAAGTTTGAGGAGCCTTGCGTTATAGCTGGTTATCTGTCCTCCTGAACTTACAGAACAGAGCATGGCAGTTTAGTTGATTAGCGGAGCCTTTAGCCTACAGAGAAGAAAAAGATCTGCTCATGTCTAGCCCCAGTGTGATGGCTTGAATATTATTATGTTTGAAAACAGTCAAACACTGATCCACAGTTAAGAACTCTACGCGCTCATTCTAAAATTGAGTCTATGGGCTTGTTCTATACCTTGGAACCTATAAACAGGGTTTTCACTCTGAGGCCCATGTGACCACCGTTTCCTGCAGAACGCTACATGTGGAGATGTCTTTCCCCACAGATATATGTTATAACTCACAAAAGGGCGTGTCTTAGGACCAATTTAGAACCTTAAGTTTCCCCCAAAAGCCTCAGCCCTAATCTGTTAATGCTCTTTTAAGGGACATTCCTAAATACACGCAACCTAGTCACATATAGTCACAGTTCTTTGTCTCTCTTCTCTTGTTTTGAGATTGACTCATTACTATTTTTCACTCAAATGTTATGAATTTGAATTTCTATACTTGTTTTTATTTCATTTTTTGTTATATTATCAAATCATTTCTCCCTTCCCTTTCCTTCTTCCAAACTCTCCCATAGCCTTTCTTTACTCTCTTCCAAATACATGAGGTCTTTATATGCTAATAGTCTTTACATGCCTATTTGTACACACACACACACACACACACACACACACATACACACACCCATATAATATATTTCATATATTATTTTATTTTTATTATATTTTATATATACTTATATATATTTGTACACACACACACATATATACATATATATGTATAGATACACATATATATATATATATATTTCTAAATATAATCTGCTCAGTTCATATAATGACACTTGTATGTATATGTTCTGGGCCAATCATTTGACACTAGACAACCAGTTGGCGTGATCTTCCCTGTGTGATGTTTTGGCCCAGTCTCATCCTCACTTCTTGGTTGCATGTAACTCTTTGTGTAGAGCTGAGGCCTTGCGTGCTTCCCCCTGTCCTCTTTGGCATGTCTGCCGGTGCCACTCTTATTTAGCGCATGTTTAGACAACCATGTTGATGAGAATTTATGAATTTTTAAAGAGCCCAGTCATACTGTGTAAGTTTGCGTGGCATCTTTTAATTTTTTGTTTAATTTTAAGGTTTAACAGCATATTGGATCTTTCCAAGGGCATTATTATATCTAAATCTTCTAAACCTTCTTATTTCCTCTGAAGCAGTTTTCCATTTGACCACCGTGATATTTCCAATTCAGGTTGCAAGATTCCTCAAATATCTGTTTTTACTTTATTCCATAAAAATATTTTCGAATAATCGATGTAAATTATGATTTGTAGATCAGTGCAAGTAGGCATGCCTTGTTATTTAGTTGAGTACTTTCTGAGATTCATGGAGGAAAGCCAGCCATCACATCCTTACTCTGCTAAAACCCCTCCAGGGGCCTAATGGGAAGTTCAAAGGTTACAGCACCTTCAGGGGTTAAACCCTGTCTCCTTTGGGCATTCTGAGGCATAGCACAAAACCTGCATGCAAGCCAGCCAGACATTCTGATATGGGGCTGAGTAGAGATCTGATGTGGAGAAAGATAAAATGAACCCAAATACACTGTTAGGCTTAAAATATATAGTTATGATTTATCCAGCTCCCATAGCCATGTGTTTTGCTGTGCAGTGCCTTAGCTGCACTCAGTCACTGGAGTTCATCACTGTATCCTTGAATAGAGATTTTTCTTATCCCCTATCTCAGCCAGAGAATGAAGAAAGTAGGTAAAGCACGATGATTCTAAGCATAGGCCATAAGAAGTCTTACAGCTGTAATCTCGTTCAACCAATAGGAGCAAGCCCAGAATGAACTGATCAGCAATGAGATTTATGAGGTCTGGTTGTTTGTATCCTGCTTGACAAAGCGTTAACCTGTAGGTGCAGAGCTCAGAGACAAGTAGGTGGGTGACAGTCCATGACAAGTCTAGGGAATGCAGCCCAAATGACCAACCACACAGTGTAATGGCCCAAACAAATGATGTGTGAAGCCTGGATGATTTAATTTGATTTGTTGGATAGCAAAATCCTGATACATGTAATCTTGGCTCAAATTCTGATTCTCCTTGTGCTTCTATGTTCAGGGCCCATTAGTGTTGTCATATCCAAATAGGAGCTGCTTTAGGTTCCTCCAGGGCATTGGGCAGTCTTCCTTGCATGAAGCTCTGTCATCGCTCATTCTCTGTGTTGTTTGCTTATGCTCTGCTTCAAAGATCTATAGTTCTTGTTCACGTTTCCTATTCTAAAAATTAGATTAAATCTTTTACTAGTGATAGCCTGTCTCCCATTGTCATTATTGCTATGTGTTGACCATTATTTATTTATTTTTCCTGTTTTTATGAAGTTTCAAGAGAGGAAATAGAAAACAAAAATCATGTGTCCTGTCCAGTGATTAATATAAGTTATTGAAGTGTTCATCTATTTTGTTTACAAAAATGATGTCTCACAAATATCATCCTAGACAAAGTTTGTCTAAATTAGTTCTTTGTGGTTACAAATTATCTTTCATGTTTTCCTTTGTTTATAGTCACTGCATGTTTATGAACATTCATTTCTGTTCTTGTTCCAGAAAGAATATACATGTTTAATTCTGCACTAATCGGGATAATTCTTCCCCTTATTATGAACAATAAGAAATTCAAGAATCTGGCAATAACCTATATTGCTTTGGGTATCTCTTGGGCTCCTCTGACCAACAACCCGACAGGATACTCCCCAAGCTCAGTGCTGGGGATTTGGTCAGATAACATTGGAAGGGAGCATTACAACCTATGACTTTGGAAGGGAGCATTACTACTCCACGTGGCATAGCTCTATCTACAAAAATATATGTCATGTGTTTTCGGGACATGATCTGGGAGGCGTGCAGCTTCGCACCCTACGAGCGGCATGCCATGGGGTTGCTCAAAGTGTCCAAGGACAAGCACACAGTCAATTTCATCAAGAAGAGGGTAGGGATGTACATCTGCACCAAGAGCAAGCAGGAGGAGCTGAGTGGGGCTGGCGGCCATGAGGAAGGCAGTGGCCAAGAAGGATTAATGACCCCTCCCCCAATAAAAGATCATTCCTATAATTAAAAAATATATTCAATTTTAAGTTTATTAGTGTTTTTATCTGTTCACTACTTGTACAGTTAGTGCTCATGGCGACCAGAAGAGGGCGTGAGATCCCTTGGAATTGGGAGTTGTGAGCTGTCATGTGGGTGCTGGGAACTCAGAGCCTCAGCAAGAGCAGCAAATGCTTTAACGATTGAGCCATCTCCCCAGTCCCAGCATATATGTATTTTAACTATGCTTATGGAATAATGTTTTTCTCCAGCCTTTGAAAAACTTTCTAACTTTCTCACCTCAATTATTTAATGATTCAATTGAATAACATTTCTTATTATGTCAACTATTTTCTAATATTTCCAAACAACATGACTTCATTTATTTAATTTGTATTATTATTTTGGCTTTGTAATTAAGTTCATACAAGAATCAATGATCTGTTACAACAGTTAATTTATTGTAAAACAGAATTTGTCTTCTTTAATCAAAGTGTGTATTATTACCAAGCTCTAATAAAACAGAAGCCTTTAAAAACTGTCACAGTGGCAGATAAGTTTGAAAATGGTGTATGCCTGGCAATTTTTCCAGAAGACAGACAAAAGCATCAAGTGGTGGAATCGGGGAAGGAACAGGAATATATTCTCCTCAATTCACTCCAATTAAGAGTAATTTCCGATTGTAGTTAAATGGCCTGGGTTGAGTATATTTAGTGAGTTGGGCTAAGAATATTCTATCACTGCTGATTCTTGCTGATTCTGTGACCTTATACCTGGGTTTTACTTCCTTAAATCATAAATCTTGGAAAAAAAAGGAAAAGAAAAGAAGGTGAAAGGGATAAGAGAGGGACAAATTGGATCCGTCAACCATAAAAAAGATGCTCTGTGATGTCATTACAGAGATGAAAGATCAGATGAGATGAGCTTGCTCTTCAGCCAAACATTGCATTATAGGTGATAGTGTGCAGATTGGAAAGGGACAGGCTATAGTTACATGCTGAAAAATGTGTGTGTGTGTGTGTGTGTGTGTGTGTGTGTGTGTGTGTGTGTGTACGCGCATATGTGTATATATGTGTAACAACCTTAAAAACAAAGAGGTCTTGAATTTAAAAGAGCAAGGGGTGCATGGGAAGCATTTGAGGCAATAGAGGAAAGGGGGAAATCGTGTAATTATACTATAATTTCAAATAATAAATATAGAAAAATCATCGTGAAACCCTATAAATAACCAATTATGATAAAAAGAGACATTAAGGAATATAAAATATTCCCTTGACATAGAGAATAAGTCTTAATAAACAGTTAAGTAATGTGGGCTCAACTTGAGAAAAAGCAAATTAAGGCTGATTTTCAAGAATGACTTAAAAATTAGTTAACTTTCATGATTAGGTGATTATTTGACTCTAAGAAAGAGAACCCAGATCAGCTTCTTTTAGACATATGAGAATATTTTATTAAAAGATTTTGTGGTCATTTTATGCCATAGAAGGCTGGGGAAGCAGCTAAAAACACAGGCATAGGTGTGTGTGTGTGTGTGTGTGTGTGTGTGTGTGTGTGTGTGTCCTGCCTCTTTCTCCCTAGAGCTCATAGTTTTTCTTTTTGACATTAGATGTACTTTTTAGTGAAAACTGGCTCTTGTATCTTCAGCTCACATTAAAGAGTCTAGAATTAATGGATCCCAAAGTAAAACTTATCAAAGAGAACCTGTTTTACCTCCATAAGGGATAAGGAAGGATGAATGGCCTTACTCAGTGGGAGTGCCTCTGCTCTCTGAATAACAGTGATGGAAACAGATGCTCCAGAACAGCATTCTTGGGAGATTCTGAGAGTATATAGGGTAGAAAATAACTATTTGGAAGACAAGTGTATGCCATAAGAAAGGAGGTTTAATCAACAAGAGAAACAGGAGAGCATACAAATTATTCTGAGAAAGATCACAGGAAGAGGAATTCACACTGACCTCCATGATGATTGTCTCCCAAGTCTCCTAGTAGCAGCTACAGTATGCTTTCTTTTCTGTGTTCACTGAGTTTGAGAACAGTACAAACGGAGCACTATCAGAGCTTGAATATTGCCTTCACTCCCTGCATTCACAACAAGAATCTGGTCACCTTAGAATTCCTTCTTTTTGATGTATTGTCTGGTTCACCACTCATCATTTTGTGGACCTAGTTTAAATACCGCAAGAATGAGGAAGAGGCGGAGGAGGAGGAGGAGGAGGAGGAGGAGGAGGAGGAGGAGGAGGAGGAGGAAGAGGAGGAAAAAGAAGATGAGGAGGATGAGGAAAAAGAAGATGATGAGGAGGATAATAAAGAAGAAGAAGAGGAGAAGGAGGAAGAGGAGGAGGAGGGGGGAGGAGGAGGGGGAAGAGGAGGAGGAGAAGGGGAAGGGGAAGGGGAAGGAGAAGGAGAAGGGGATAAGCCACTAACACTGACTTGTTATCTGCAATGACAGCCATCATTTCAGTCTAGACATTGCACTTAGACACAATTTAACCAATCCCAGTAAATTGAAAATATATATGCTTTCAAACTGGTTAGGACTTAATTTAGTCCCTGACTAATACTTAGAAGCCATGTAATCTGTATCAGTTTACCTAATTGATGTGATTTCTGATAAAGATAATGATGTCCTTAAAGAATTGTTGCTTAAATACAGAGAGTAAATGACAGCAACAACAATAATCAGTCCAACAAATATATAAAATGTAATAATTGGATCATAGTGAAATATAAATAATTCACCATACAATAACTGGATTTATGATCTACAGCTTCTCTCCTAAGCCATGGTTATATCTTGTAGAATAGGGACTAGGTCATGATTCTTGAGTCTTTTCATGTAAAACCTCTGTATTTATTGAGCACTTATATGTGTAAAGCTTTCCCCCAGAAAGCATATAGACAACAAGAATTCACCAGCTATAGGGTCTGGAATATAAGGAAATTATAAAGTTATAGTGAAGTAGTGAAGTACACAGAAAAGGCAAAGAGGGAGAGGGAGAGGGAGAGAGAGAGAGAGAGAGAGAGAGAGAGAGAGAGAGAGAGAGAGAGAGAGAGAGAGAGAGAGGTTTGATTAGGGGCAGAAGAGAAGAATTGAGACAGGGAAGAAAAGAAAAGAGACCAAGGCAAGGGATTAAAAAAGAGGTGAGAGACTGACACTATCTATTGTGTATGGAAATGTTTACATCAGTGGTCTTAGTCATCACAAGCACAAATTTTAGGTGTGTATTATTGTTACCATTTTGCAGTAAGTGACTACAGACTCAGCAAGGACAGTAGATTGTTGAGGAATATCATAGAAGTGACCATGGTAAGTAATACTGTATATATTTGAAAAAGCTATAGGAAAATAGGATTTTATAAGTTTACCTAAAATACATTATATATCCATATATTTATATAATTTTAAATGAAGTTATACAACATGCAGTGATACTACTCCCCAAGAGTCAGACTATCTAACAAAACCACAGTGCCAGACATAGGAAATTTCCCTTCAGTTATTAGTCAGAGGAGTCCAAGAGACTTTGCAAACTATTGCCATTGTCCTTAGCTGCCTTCCCAAACTGAAAGGTAAGACCCTATTGCTGAAGACACCACACACTTTGGACATAGGATTTGAAGAAATTGCCCTGGAACTGACCTGAAATCCTCCTCCCCGAGGAGTAGCTTTCATGGTATTAGCAGGTACCATGTGAGTGACCAAGGGAGAAAAGCAATCAAGATCTGAAACCCATGAACCACAGTAATGACTGACCCAGCAAGTTTCTACAAAGGTGCAATATTGGCACCAAATAAACTTAATTTTGCAGAGGATTAAAGACAATTAGAGAAATCCACAAGTGTTGAAAATGCAAAAAGCAACTGACTATGGGATTTACAACATTAGATGATACATCTACAACATAACTCCTACACCTATGGCTCCAGGATCATGGTGGAAGAGGGAGTGGAAAGACTGTAAGAGTCTAAGGAACAGGTTGTTTGTTGCTAAGTTGTGTTTTCTTGACATGACAGAGAAGTAATACTCATGGAATCTCAACACTATAAATTCCTAAACAAGATCTACATGATGACAACACTGGTGTACACGCTGGAGTAGATGGCAAAAGGTCAAAGGATCCCACCCCTAGATGAAGAGCTACAGGAAATTAATAAGCAGGTGGTTTTTGTTTCTCAGAAATTAGATCCCTGATAGGATATTCAATTCCTAGAAGTCAGCACTAAACACAGATATGAAATAATAATAATTAATTATAATAACTAAAGAAGAGAAGGTCATATATTTGAGTGAGAGTGGGAGGAGATTGGAAGAGTTGGGTGGAGAGAGGTAATGGTGGAAATTATTCAAATATTCTAAAAAACAAAGCAAAACTGAACTAAACTAAACTAAAAAAGGAATCCTGATACAGATCAAGAGATCACAATAGGAAAACATTGCTTCCAGCTTTGGAACTCAAGGTTTTGTGGAGAACATAACATTTGAGCAGTTCATACTAGATAGGATTTAAACACTTACAGATACAACAGCAACACCCAGAATCCTGACAGCACAGAGTTATCCTTTTGTGGGGACTGCTAAGCATCTCCATTAGTTTCAACATATTGTACACCAAAGACAAGGATTTGGGGAAAGAAGATTGGGTCCACATCATGGAGCATTTTAACGTCTTGGCTTGCTTTCTTGTGGTTGTTTTAGTGGTCAGTGGAGAACCACTCAGGTTGAACAAACTGAAGCCTAGCCGGAAGCTGTATCTAAAAAGAATTTTTATAGAAAGTGCATGACAATTATAAAAGATAAATACATAAATACAGAAGAAAACAAATAAATAAATGCATGGATAGATAGGTAGATAAATGAATAAATAAATAAATAAATAAATAAATAAATAAATAAATAAATAAATAAATAACTAAATAAATAAATAGGAAAGCTCCCTTGCCCTCTCTGCAGACACTGAGCTCGTTGTTGGCTGTCTGAGTCAGAAGTACAAATGATTACAAGAACTTAATTCAAGCCCCTGGCCAACAAAATGAATAATGAAGGCATGGAAGAAAATTGAAGGAATGGACAGATCTCGACATCTGCACAATTTGTTAAGAGAAGATACAGCCAAGGCTGTCACAGATTTGGAAATGAGGAACTGTCAACATGTGGGAACAAATTCTGGCCTTTCCTTCTCCTATGTCTGGGGTTTCTCTGTAAGAGGAGGCTAATTTCGAGGTTGTTTTTCTATTTACAAAAAATCGAGGCATACTGTTTTCATAAACCTTTGTAAAATCTGCTGCATTCCCTGGCATGTTTGCAAATAACACCACATTCTCCAGACAGTTTATGTACAACATCTAGCACATTTCTAACAAAGAGAAATCACGAAAATAATTATCCTGCTATGAATTTATGAAGGTCAGTCCTTAAAAACTATTTTAAAAATTGAAATGTGTTGGTCAAGATCTAATGAGAACATGACACTTATGTATTAGACACATGAATGTTTTATCTGATACCAAGCCGGGTTTCAGTTTTCATCCTCAAGGTCTGTGTCACCATCCACCATGGCTGTATAATGGAAATACTGCAGAGCTGTTAAGAACTCTGATGCCTGCATTTCCCCCCCTCCCCTGGGTTCTGCTGTGAATGACCCAGTGCAGCCTTTGAATTGGGAATATTTTAACATTTTCTAGATGATTCTGATTTTCATGATTAAAAGCCTTTCAGCAACAAAGAGGTGATTGATTCTGTTAGAGATAATTAAGAAGTTCACCTTGATATCTAAAAGGATATCAACAACATTTATACCTATATTTACATTTGAACTTGTATGATCAGAATCACTCTTCTCTCAACATCGAACAAGATATGAAAAGAATTTATAGCAAAAAAGAATTTAGTGGGCCGAGGGATCAGATGACTACAATAGGAAAGTCTGAACTGTGTTGATTTTTAAAATATAGAATTCTTTCCCACAGACTCAGTAGGCACTCCTGTAACACCGCCTCAGAGAAAGCTCCTTCACTCCCTCTGCAAACACTGAGCTAGCTGTAGTCTGGCTGACCCCAGAAGTACAGACCAACACCTCCTCAGTGGCATTAGAGTGACAGTTGCCATCTCCTGGGTACAGAGGCCAAGGTGAAGCTGCTGTATACACCATGACTCAAAGGAACGGGGAGGGGAGAGTTGGCTGCCTGGCCCGTTTCTTCACATTTGGAGGAATTCTAAATGGTCTGTTTACACTCATAGCCCCTCTTCCTCCTGTCAGATACCAACTAAAGTGCTACTTAATTCCAGGGCTTAAGGCATTGCCCACAGAAATCACATTTTAAATATGACGGTTGCATGGGCATGGTAAAGCATTTCTTTCTCTTTTTCACCAGTGTCAATGAGAAAACTATATCCTCTTCCTAATAGGCGGGGCACTAGGGGTACAAGACAACTTAGACACTGACAGACACAGGGCTTTCTAGGAAGCATGGCAGTGGGATGACCTCTGGCCGTTTTAAATTGCTCACCATTGTTATATTAACAAGTTGGTTTTTTCTAACCTGACTTTCTCCATCACTGATTTTATTATTTTCCCATGGAGAGTCCTCTCCCCAGTGTTCACTGTTAGACCTCTATCCATTTCTCAAATGCCAGTTTAAATGAGTGTTTACCTAAGCAAGTGTATACATTGACTCAAACCAAACTCGCTTCCCTCTCAATTTGGGAATGGAAGACCTTTGTACCTTCCTTATTAGACATAAAATTGCTGAGACAGAACTCTGCCTTTAGCTAAATATATATACTATATACACCAAATGCAATCTTTTACACATAACTGGCATGTAATAACTCTGATAGCTAAGAGGATCAATGGAAGTATCACCACAGGTGGATGGCCAGTTTGGAATTACTTCAGTCTTGAAATAACTAATAAGTTTGGGCTTGAGAGAGGTCAAAGGTTCAGTATCCTTGCCTGGAAAGGATATTTATAGAGGTATTAATTATTCCACATAAGTGGTAGACTTGCCGCTAAGTAAACATGAATATTTCCTAGTAGCTTCATCTTCTGGGATTACAGTTGTTCTATCATGAATCTTTAATAGTTGCATATGTTCTTTTTCTGAAACATTATTCAAATAAGCTTGCATATCTAAGTCCCAGTAGCCAGCCAGGTCTTATAATCGTGCTGATGAAACCACTGTAATGCTTGGCTTAACAAAGTTAGTAGGCTTTCTGTCAGTATGAGGAGAGAGACATAACTTGTCTCTGAGTCCTGAATGTGTCATGCTCAAGAATGACCTCTCACCCCCAGGGACTGGTAACTCCCATGTTTATTTCTGAGATCTTGATCCAAGCTACCCTTGCTTCCTGACTGCTAGAGGAGTTGGGGGTTAGGAGGTGGACTTTAATTCTGATATCCTCAGCAGCTCTAATTTACTTAAGGGTTATCTTAGCACACTGCCACTGCTATCCATAGGGTTTAAGGCTTCTTTACAGTTGCTTTGCTTTCCTATCAAGAACTTCCTTTGAGCTTTGTACAGGGAGATAGGAATGGATCAATTTACATTCTTCTATATGTAGACCACTAGTTGAACCAGCACCATTTGTGGAAAATGCTGCCTTTTCTCCACTGGATGGTTTTAGCTCCTTTGTCAAAAATCAAGTGACCATAGGTGTGTGGGTTCATTTCTGGGTCTTCAATTCTATTCCCTCATCTACCTGCCTGTTGCTGTACCAATACCATGTGGTTTTTTATCACTACTTATCTGTAGTACAGCTTGAGGTCAGGGATGCTAATTCCCCCAGAAATTCTTTCGTTGTTGAGAATAGGTTTTGCTATCCTGGGTTTTTTGTTACTCCAAATGAATTTGAGAATTGCTCTTTCTAAGTCTATGAAGAATTGAGTTGGAATTAGGACCTGCAAATAAAATCAGATACACTGAATCTAATAGAAGAGAAAGTGGGGGAAAGTCTCGAACACATGGGTACAGGGTAAAAGTTCCTGAACAGAACTCCAATGGCTAATGCTCTAAGATCAAGAATCGACAAATGGGACCTCATGAACTTGCAAAGCTTCTGTAAGACAAAGGACACTATCAATAGGACAAAATGGCAACCAACAGATTGGGGAAAGATCTTTACCAATCCTACGTCCAATAGAGGGCTAATATCTAATATATACAAAGAAGGCAAGAATGTAGACCCCAGAGAACCAAATAACCCTATCAAAAAATGGGAAACAGAGCTAAACAAAGAATTCTCAACTGAGGAAATTCGTAGGGCTGAGAAGCACCTAAAGAAATGTTCAACATCCTTAGTCATCAGGGAAATGCAAATCAAAACAAGTCTGAGATTCCACCTCACACCATTCAGAATGGCTAAGATCAAAAACTCAGGTGACAGCAGATGCTGGCAAGAATGTGGAGAAAGAAGAACACTCCTCCATTGCTGGTGGGATTGCAAGATGGTACAACTTCTCTGGAAATCAGTTTGGCAGACCCTCAGAAAAAATGGACATAGTACTACCTGAGGAC
>CM052716.1:41389117-41430456 GCA_028551405.1 Uromys caudimaculatus
TCCCTCAACAAAGGAATGGATACAGAAAATGTGGCACATTTACACAATGGAATACTACTCAGCTATTAAAAACAATGACTTCACAAAATTCGCAGGCAAATGGATGGAACTTGAAATCATCCTGAGAGAGGTAACTCAGTCACAAAAGAACGAAAATGGTATGTACTCACTGATAAGGGCATATTAGCCCAAAAGTTAGGAATACCCAAGTTTCACTTCACAGTAACCACGGGACTGAGCGTGAGGTCCCAGATGGAGGGTTGGAGAAGGGACTGAAGGAGCTGAGGGGGTTTGCAGCCCCATGGAGGAGCAACAGTGTCAACTGGCCTGACCCCCTGGTGCTCCTGGAGACTGGACCACCAACCAAAGAATACACATGGAGGGACCCATGGTTTGGACTACATATGTGGCAGAGGAGGGTCTTGTTGGCCATCAAGGGGAGGAGAGGCCCTTTGGCCTGAGGGTGTTAGAGGCCCCAGTATAGGGGAATGCCAAGGTGGGAAGACAGGAGTGGGTGGGAGGGGGAATATCCTCTTAGAGGCAGGAGGAAGGAGAAGGGGATAGGGGTTTCCAAAGTGGATACCTGGAATGGGGGAAACATTGGAAATGTAAATAAAGTATCAAAAAAAAAAAAAAAAAAAAAAGCTGGGCAGTGGTGGCGCATGCCTTTAATCCCAGCACTTGGGAGGCAGAGGCAGGCGGATTTCTGAGTTCGAGGCCAACCTGGTCTACAGAGTGAGTTCCAGAACAGCCAGGGCTACACAGAGAAACCCTGTGTAGCCTTTGACTGAAATCAATCTCATTCTAATCTGGGACTTCCATAAAATGTGGAGGGGCCTTTAGAGGGTTTTCATTTCCCTTATATCACTTAAACCCTCTTTGTTTTCCAAAATAGCCTGCATAGAGCCTTTCTAGCAGCCAGCACTCATTACACTTGGGGAAATAACAAATGAAGAACTGAGTGCTGCTTACATCTTGTCAGTACAAGTCATTGAGATTAGAATTTAGAGATGGTCATGCTTGGCTCAGGAAAATTGCAACACCATGGAACTTTCAGCTTGAAAATGTAGTTTGAAACACAACTAAATATCTTAGATCCATGATAGTTTTGATATATATGTATAAGCTTTCAACCAGCTTCTGCTATAGCAAAACCTAGCACTACATTTTTTTTTAAAATAATGTGTGAGGCCAGTATATTTCTATACTGTGAAAAGCTTTCTCCTTCGGTTTGATGACATCCCACCCTGTGGTCTATTCCCAGAGCAAACTTGATGGGTAGACTTCAGCACCCAAGATGGGAAAGAGCAAATTCTAGAAACACAACATCACAGTCCCTCTGCAAAATACTGCCCAGTGTCAAAGAAGTTCTTCCTTGACCCTTCACCTTTTCTTAATTTTGCAGCAGACAGTCCTTGCCCTTCTGATCACTGTAGAAAAGAATCTAGTTGACTCATTTCCACAAGGTTGGTCTATGTAGGGAAAACTAAAAGTAAAACAGGCAGATGAGGTTTCACAAAACTAAAACTTCGCATCTTTAGAGGAAAGAAAGCAATCAGCCATGAAGAAATAACTTATGGAATAAAAGCCTAAATCTGCTAAGTTTATGTTTAGAATCCATGGGCAACTCAAACAACTTCACAGCAGGAAAATAGCTAGCACTTTTTAAAAAATGGGCAAATTGCTTCAATGTCCTGTTCTCAAATGAAAACATTGAAAGAGCTAGCAAGTACATGAAAAAACGAGTTCAATATCATCAGTCATCAGAAAAATGCAAATTAAAATTATGAAGAAATCCTGTGCCTATTAGAAAGGATAGTCTTAAAGAAGACAAAGGTGAAGTGCTTTCAAGGTTGTAGAGAAAAGAGAATTTTATAGTTTTGTTGGGATTACAAACTAGGACATCCATTATGGAGGGAAAAAAAGGAAATATCTCAAAAATTAAAGCAAGAGTTCAAGTAATCCAGTGACTTCACTTTTGAAAACATGTCAGAAGACAATCAAGTCTACACCTTGGAAATATATCTACATTCAGGTGTTCACAATATTTACAATAACCAACATTGAGTGTCAACTTAACTTTTTACAAACAAATGCATAAAGGGAATATTATAAAAATACTCAAAAACATATACAAATTCAGTATCAGTCAGCTTTAAGAAGGAAAGTATTCCCTCCATAAGCAGCAACACAGGTGAGCCTGGAAAACATGATGCTAATTGAAATAAACCAAACAGTTAAAAATTAAAACTACAAGATCTCACTTACCTATGGAACCTAAGGACAACACAATCAAACACATAGACAACAGAGTTGCCTAGCCTGGGGGGTAGGTAGTAATGCTGGAGAGATGCTGTAAGAGCATCATAGGGCTTCTGTTGCACAGGACCAGTAAGTTGTTCAGGTCTATGCTATAACACAGTGACTGATGTTGGTGATGGTGTGCTCTATGGGAAACTGTTAAGAAAGAACTCTGGCTCACACATCAAAGATGATTCTGGGAAGAAATAGTTATGTTCTTGGCTTCGCTGTGATAAACTTTTCGAAGTGCACACATAAGTCAAAACACTGTATACTGTAAGCACATAGAGTTTTTAATTATCAGTTACACCTTACTCCATTTTGCACTCTGAAATGTTTTGTTCCATATTGTTTTTAAAATATGCTTGAATCAGCTGATTGTTGACATCTTGACTAGAGAAAAGAGTCACTCTGCTGGCGATAGTACTCCTGACAGCTCAACAATGGGTCACTTGGGCTCAGAGTCAAAGAACACAAACCACCATGATAAAGGAAACAGTAGTAACTATTGCTGTTTAGAAAATCCCATCTATTCTTTTCCTCTATTGTCACTGAAGCTCATGGTATTCATTTTCTTTGCTTATGTCCAGTAATCACTAAAATAAGTTCTTTCCTTCCCTCTTCCCCTTCAAGCTTAGCTTCTCCTTCACATATTACTGCCAGAAAAAAGCAGCACTTATGTATTCTACCCTTTAAGCAAGCCCCAACTACAGCAAAGCTAACAGCTGTCAAGAACATTGGCAGATGATGAGAGGCTCTGCAGCTTTAACCGAAAATGTCACATCGGTACCTCACCGTGATCACTGGAAAGAAATGGATTCTCTGCTGAGCTGATTACCCTAGGAAGAAACACAAAAAAGGTTCTCCCTGGGGTCCATTTGAGAGCTGGTGGTTTTTTGGTTTTCTTTTTGTTTTGTTTTGTTTTGTTTTGTTTTGTTTTGTTTAATAGTTTTTGTTTTCAAAGAAATCACCTTCAAACAACATCAACAAAATCCATTTGTTTCAACATCCAAGTTGTGTATGTTGGGTCATCCTAGTCAGCCACAATGGTTGTGGCGTCCTGGCTGTGAACAGTCACAGTGCGGTCTCTTACTGCTCATTGGTGTAGAGAAAGTGACTCTGATATTCCTACTTCCACCTCCACCTTCCGCAAATTAATAAACAAGAAGGAGCTTCTTTTGAAAACCCTTTATTTTCTTACACTTAGTTTTGTTCTAACTGTGATTAGATAAGAGAAGGTGATTTTGTTATCTATTGCTGCAGACCAACTCATCCCCACCAGCGAGCCCCTTGAGAACATTATCTGCATTAGCTCGCTTTTTGTTGCTACTGTAAAGGCCAGGATCGAAAGCAATTTGGGAGAAGAGAGGAATTATTTGGTCAACAGATTACAGTGCATGGAGAAGCCCAGGCAAGGACCTAGACACAAGAACTGGAGCAGGAGCCACAGAGCAATGCTGCTTACAAATGTGATCAATAAAGTTGAGCCCGGTCTGATTTTGCTAGAAACCTCATCGCCTCTTCCTTTCTTCTTCAGGTTTACATTTAGAATTCCAGACCATGACACATGGCCTGCCCATTTCAGCCTAAGAGGCACACATACTGACCTAAACAGCATCACAGTGGGCTTACTTTTAACTTGTTCACCATTCTATCTTCACATACAATATCGTGGTACACAGTAATCACACACATATTAAGTGATTTAATAGCATATATCAATAATGGTTATTAAGTTATTCTATATGTAAAGTAAATGCAGCCGTGAAAGTTGGAGGGCCAGAAGAAATTGATGAGATTGTGGATCAATTAGGAAAGACTGGCTTTAATGGTTCTTAGCTGTGCCAATTGGCTGTTCTCTGTCTACTTCTTCACTAATTTGTGGCAAGCAAGATGTTATAATGTATGAAATGACTTGTTTGTAGAATTTAGAAGAGTCATTGTGAAAAATGACATGAAAGATGTCTTTTAAACTGTAGAGTGTTAAGACCTATCCTGTGTCATTATCAAACGCAGTTTGGTCAGCAGAGAGGCTATAAATGTAATAGATCCACTGGGGGGCTGTTTTTATGAAGTGCACCACAGAGAGAAGTCTATGCTCACTTGTCTGAGGGTGTCAGAGGAAATATTTTCAGAAGTTAAGTAGGTAACCATTTCTATTCTGAAGGCTGAAGTCTGTGCTCCATAATTACAAAAGATGTTACTGATCTTGACAAGTGTGGAATGCACTCTGCAGAAAACAGAGCTGGCAAGGTCCCTGGGTCAAAGCTTAAAAGGTTTGCATCCAAACAAAGGCAGAAGAACTAGCCTGGGTAATAAATCTTTTCCAGCTTCTTGGAAGTATGGCTGCACAGTCTTCCTTTTCAATCATAATTTTAAGGACTGGGATACTGGTGAACATACAATAAAAGAGAACTATGTATTTTATGTGTGTGACCTGCATGTGTATAGGTAAACATATGGATAGAACATGCACCATAAAGCCTGATCATGAATAGAAACCTGGAAACAGGTCACTTGTCAGGTAGCAGAAGCAGCCATGACAAATACTTTTGGTTCTCAGTTTAAAGTGGTTTCGTAAGCAGACAATAGTTCTAGAGTAGGCATTCCTCAACTCTTTTTTTTTTTTTTTTCATTGCAATATCCATTCTCCAGAGAAACTTTTGTGCATTTGGGGTATATAGGTACAGAAAATAAGTATACCAAACTTTTTGATAATGATATATCTCAAAGAATTTTATTTAAAAGTCATTTCTTTGAGTACGTTTGCTTTCATGACCTCTTACCCTTAATACAATATACCTAGGTACCAATTCTTTCCAACACGATTAAGAGGCAGGGGAGGTGGCTTAGCAGGGCTTACAGATCTTGCAGAAGACACAGGTTTGGTTCCTAGCACATAGTTCAGGTGATTCTCAACCACCTATAACCCCAGTCCAAGAGATCCTCTAAGCTCTAGCCCTATGAGCACCTGCATACATATGCTACACATAAACTCATCCTGGCATACACGGATTCACATAAATAAAAAAATACATTTAAACCTAATTTAAAATGACTGGAGTCACCCTACAAGAGTGAACAAATCTTCTCCCACAAGTCATAACACTCTTGAGTGAAACTCTTGGAGCCAAATGTAGTCTACATCCTTGTGATTTGTTATCCAAGGAGGGCCACGAGACCAGGAAAAGAACATATACTATTGCATTTCTTTTTGGTTGGTCACCAGAACTAGAGGATAAGACCCTATTGCTGAAGACACCACCTTATTTGGTCTCAGGAAATTGAGGAATCAAGCTGGAACTGACCTGGCAGCATAGCCATTGCTGGCCAACTTTCATAGTGCTAGAAGTTTCTATGCAGGTTAATAGAAGAGAATTGTCAATAACAGTCTTATTCAGCTGTATATCCTGCATGCTCTACTAATGACTTTCCAGGTAACCTATACTTCCTGGTCCAATAGTAAAATGACTTCTGTAGGAGTAACCAGACACTTTCTGACCATAATTGAGGCCTGACTGACAGGAGAGAATTCACATCTAGCACTGCAAACCTGCTCCAAAGTTTACAACTAGAGATGTCATACCCTTGAAGTGGGGAGAATTAATGGTATTGTTTTGCTAAATGGATGAATCATCTAACTAACTACTCATGTTTATACCTGTATATTAATGTTACTGTCAGCTTGTTGCTACAGAGACTCATGACTGGTGTAAATTTTAAGAATAAGTGCCTGTTGAATGATTAGCCCTACATGGGACATTTATATTCCTCCTTCAGGGTTTACTTAACATCATGAAAAAGAAGTAGGGAAACAATGGGATGCTTTGGAATTCTGTGTTCTGGACATGATTTGACTATTACACTCTTGAAGTCTTAGGGATTGTGATTACATGGAAAAGACCTGCACAAGGATGAGCCTCTCAACATTCTATTCTGGAAAGGGGACAGGCTAACAAGACATGGCGCCTCCCTGAGGCTCTATAGGCAATTGATGTTGCTAGACTAAGATATTTTCTTCAGTAGTATAGATACTAGTAAATTACTATTGCTCCTCTAAATAACTACTCACCTATGTTTATTGATCCAGACTGAAGTTCAATAAGAGAACTGTTGGTTACCACCAAGATGATAGTGCCACTGTTACACCCTCAGGGATATTTTTCCATGCAGGTAGTCATTGTGGTTCATAGTCATTAGAGCTGTGTGGGACTATTGGTGATTTCCTTCCCCTGGACGCTTATAGAGCATCTTTTGTTACTATAATAGCTGTTCCTCAGGAAGGAGACTTCAAAGTCAGATACAGGTCCACTGAGTCTTGTGTATGTAGTGAAACATGTCTTCAGCAATAAGAAATTACTTTTAACCTCTGGGAGACAACGAAGGGCAACAGCAATGGCCTGTTTTGGGTGAGTCTTGAGATCTCCTGAACATCAAAGGGGTTCTCATGCCTGGTGTTATCAGTCCAAGTGTGATAATTTCATTCAAACTCTCTCTATATATTTATATGTTTTTATTGGAGAATTCACATATATTTAACACCAACTTTTTGGTATATGTTATATATTACATATAAAACAAATTTGAATATTAACAAAATTCATGTGTTCTTTTTAGTTCTACAAAAATAAATAAATATGGCTCAGCCAATAATCTGTTTGCCTTGTAGGCATAAAAATCTGTATTCAGTCCCCAATATCCCCCACAAAAAGCTGGTTATGGAGTCATATACCTACAATATCAGTGCTGGGGAGGATGAGGAAGGAGGATCCCTGGGGTTCACTGGCCAGCCAACTTAGTCTTATTTTCAAATCCCATATTCAGTGAGATACCTTGTCTTAAAACATACAAGGCACATGCCTAAACATAATCAAAGCAATATGCAGCAATCCATTAGCAAACATCAAGCTAGAGAAACTTAAAGGATTTCCACTAAAATCAAGGACAAGACAAGGCTCTCTTCTCTCTCTCTCTCTCTCTCTCTCTCTCTCTCTCTCTCTCTCTCTCCAATATAGTACTTTAAATTCTAGCCAGAGTAATAAGACAAAGAAGATCAAAAGGATAAAAATTGGAAAAGAAGAAGTCAAAATATTGCTATTTGGGAATATTATTATAATATATATCAGCAACCCAAAAAATTCTACCAGAAAACTCCTACAGCCAATTAACAGCTTCAGCAAAGTTGCTGGTTACAAAATTAACTCAAAGAAATCAGCAGCCCTCCTATATAAAAATGATAACTTGGCTGAGAAAGAAATTAATGAAACAACACCCTTTACAATAGCCATGAATAATATAATATATATTGATTTAAATCTAACCAAGCACATGAAAGACCTGTATGACAGGAAGTTCAATTCCCTGAAGAAAGAAATTAAAGAAGATATCAGAAGATGGAAAGATCTCCCATGCTCTTCGATAGTCAGGATTTACATAGTGAAAATGACCATCTTACCCAAAGCAGACCACAGATTCAATGCATTCCCATCAAAATTCCAACACAATTTTTATAGACCTTGAAAGAGAAATTCTCAATTTCCTATGGAAAAATAAAAAATCCAGGATAGCCAAAACAATCCTGAACAATAAAAGACATTCAGGAGGAATCACCATCCCTGACCTCAAGCTGTAGTACAGAGCAATAGTAATAAAAACTGTATTGGTACAGAAACAGACATATTAATCAATGGGGTCAAAGAGAAGACCCAGAAATACACACACACACATGGACATTGATTTTTGATAAAGAAGCCAAAACCATACAATGGAAAAAAGAAAGTATCATCAGCAAATGAGGCTGGTCTAACTGGATGTCTACATGTAGAAGAACAAAAATAGATCTACATTTATCACTCTGCACAAAACTCAAGTCTGAGTGGATCAAAGACCTCAACATAAAACCTTATACACTAAATCTCATAGATGAGAAAGTGGGAAATGCTCTTGACAGGAGACAATTTCCTAAACAGAGAACACCAATAGCTCAGACTCTAAGATCGACAATTGATAAATGGGACTTCATGAAACTGCAAAGCTTCTGTAAGGCAAAGGATGCTGTCAATAGGACAAAACAGTAGCCTATAGATTGGGAAAGGATTGTTACCAACCCTATCTCTAACAGGGGCTAATATCCAAAAGTTATGAAGAACTCAAGAAGTTAAAACCAACAACCCAAATAATCCAATTAAAAATGATGCACAGAACTAAACAAAGAATTCTCAACAGAGGAATCTTGAATGGCTGAGAAACTTAAAGTCCTTAGTCATCATGGAAATGCAAATCAAAACAACTCTGGAGTTATATTTTTACGTCCATCAGAATGGCTAAGATCGAAAACTCAAGAGACAGCACATGCTGGTGAGGACATGCAACAAGGGGAACACTCCTTCAGTGTTGGTGGGAGTGCAAACTTGTACAACCACTTTGGAAATCCATTTGGTGGGTTCTCAGAAAACTACCTCAAGACCCACCTATACCAGTCATGGGCATACTCAAAATATGGTCCATCATCCCACAAAGGCACTTGCTCAACTATGTTCATAGCAGCTATATTTGTAATAGCCAGAAACCAGAAATAACTTAGATGTCCCTCAACTGAAGAATGGATAAAGAAAAGGTAGTACATCTATACAATGAAATAAGATTCAGCTATTAAAAACAAAGACATCATGAATTTTGAAGGCAAATAGAACTTGAGAATATCATCCTGAGTGAAGTAACCCAGTCCCAATAGGACATGCATGGTATGTACTCACTTATAAGTGGATATTAGCCATAAAACACAGGATCCCCATGCTACACTCCACAAACCTAAAGAAGCTAAACAAGAAAGAAGGCACAAGGAAGGATGCTTGAATCTCCTTTGGAAGGGGGAATAAAATAGTCCTAAGAGGCATGTGGAGAAAGGGAAATGTGAAGGAGATGGGATGGGGAGGTCACAATCAGGTGTGGGGAGGGACAGGAGAGAAGGCCATGAGAATGAATGAAAATTTGCAGCTGGTGGGGGTAGGAAGGTAGGGAGCATCTCCAGGAAGAGACAGAGACTTCATCTTTCTTGGCTCCTCTTGAGGTAGCAGAGGGGAAAGAGTGTCTGTGGGGCAAGACTTGGTCTTACAAGATATTTAGGTTGCTGTTAACCATAAAATATTTACCTATCTTAAGTCTAAGTCACTTTGCTGCAGTAGCTGACCTGCCTGTCTGAGTTTCTCTGAAACCAGAAACTGTAGCCTCCAATTTAGTACCTCTTCATAAAACAGCAGGGGATTAAGTAACAGATTAATTGCTAGAGCCTTTTCCCTCTTGTCCAGATGCTTCTCCCTGTCAGGCTTGGGGGATGTTTGGAACAATAAATTTCTATTGAACCAAGAGCAGAGAGTCACTCTCTGCTCACAGGAGGAAAAACTTTTACACAAGCAAATGTGGATAAACTCATATGAATTCATATACAAATTTGTGCTTACGCATTCATAAATCTCCATTCAAACCAACTGAGCCTAGCTACATGTTTATCTCATAATTACCTGCTTACACACACACACACACACACACACACACACACACACACACACACACACACACCCATACTTGCATATGTATGTGGAGCAAAAAAATCAAGTGCCAGTGAAGAAAGAACTCAGTCATTCTGGATAAAAAAAATAAAATAAAAAAAAAAAATGAGCTCCAATCTTTATTACATAGAGAAAGAAAAAGCTTCTATCCTTTTATTGTTAAATGAATTAAACCCAAGTCTGTAAGAAGAAAGCTTTGTTCTCTTTAGTAAGACTATGCTTGCCTTGCAATTAAGAAAAGACCTGTTCTGTCCCATGGTAAGGAGAAGCCTGCCTGCTCCTTCTGCCCTCTCTGTAGCTTCTTCTTTTTTCCTCTTTCCTTCTGAATTCTGAATATTGCTCTCTTAATTTTTAAAGTTGCCTTATAATTTCTAAGTTATTCCACTCTGTATTCTCCTTCTAATCTTGCTCTCTCCTCCTGCTCTGATGTAACAATGCCCTTGTTCCCAACGCCTTCCTCCCAACGCCTTTACTCCGAATGCTGCGCTCCCAGCTATAGCTTTCAATGCCGTCTTCCCTGGTCCTTTGTACCTTTTAAGGAGAATAGTTCATATAGTTTATCAAAGCATTCCCCATTTAAAAAAAAATTCACTAGAAGTTCAAACATAAGTTCAAATCATACATTGAATAAGAAGTTTATAATAGAGAATGTTTATGTGTATATGCATTAAGAGTAATTAGCTCTGCCTGCAGCAGATCACTGACCAGAAATGGGGACGGCTCCTCCTTCAGACTTGGGCAATTGGGACTTTTTTAAAGTTTGGCAAGACGCAGGTTAGACATGATGAGACACCACCACTACCGCACAGACTAGAAAGAGTGCTATCAAATCCTCGCCCCTGCACTGTGGAGAAAGGAGGGAAGCAGGAGAGAGGGGGACTCTGTCCTATTCATGCTGACCACACAACCTTGGGAAACCAAGCAGCGATTGGAGGAGGCCTGGCTGCTGGGTCAGAAATGCTTCTTCAGTTCCCGCTCTGACTGGTGTGCCTGCCCCAGTCCCAAGCACACTGTATGCTGATGGGCTAGCATGAGATGCCTCTACCAACCTCCAGCTGAGACTTTTCTCTTATTTTGCCTTTTTATTTTATGCCATGATTTCAAAGCCAAGCATATGTTCTTTCTTATGAGTGAAGAATAAATACATTAGTTAAAAAAAAAAAGAGTAATTATCTGACTAAACATTCATTATCTGTCACTAGCTCAACAGGTTCATAGAAAGTTAAATGACATAATTTTGTGACTAAGTTATTAGTAAACTTTTGCATAGATAAGCCCAATCAATATTTTATCTTCTGAACCTATAGTAAATCATAAGGTCCATTTTTATAACCTTTGGTTAATGGTTTTACAACCTCTTGGAATGTGGTCTAAGTTGTAGATGCTTGCTTGCTATCACAAAAGGAATTAACTCATGACACTTGAAGACTGACAAAGTTCTCACTGCACTTTTGACATCAGAAAGGACTTAATAGCAGTCCTATTATAAAAGATCTTAATTATTAGTAATATGATTTTAAGAATTCTTATAGAATCATCATTAATAATTAAGAAATCATCTATTTATCTGTATAGCATCACTACAAGACAGTACATCATTGTTCTGCAGAGATCTGCTCAAACGGGTAGGCTAATATCAGTGATTGTTACATAAACTTAATAATAACAGGAAAAACATATTAATGGTAGGAATCTTTCCTAAAATATAATCTTCTCAGCCTTAGAGAAACAAATCTGTCAATAATTTTAACAGTTCATGGAAGAACATCTCAGGAAGATCACCTGCTAGTTTTTAGCAGGTGGCTACTGGCAACCTAGGTTAAGGGAAGCACTCAAGAATCAATGGGAGTGACCTTAGCTGTGACTCACAGCATTGGGGATATGGAACTTAAAGATGCCACCTCCTGGAGCTAGGTAGGAACCCCAGTGGAGTGATAGGGACACCAACCTACCCACAAAACTGTCAACTCAAAATTTAGCCTGTCTATAAGAAATGCAAGGCAGTAGACTGAAAGACTGGCCAATCAATAACAGGCCCAACTTGAGGCCCATCCCACGGGCAAGCACCAATTCCTGACACTATTAATGATATTGTTATTCTTGCAGACGGGAGCCTAGTATGGCTGTCCTCTGAGAGGCTCCATCCAGCAGCTGACTCAGACAGATGCAGACACCCACAGCCAAACAGTGGGTGGAGCTTGAGGACTCTTGGGGAAGAATAAGGTAAAGGGTTGCAGGTTCTGAAGAAGATAGGAACTCTACAGGAAGACCAACAGAGACAACTAACCTAAACTGTTAGGGCTGTCAAGGACTGAACCACCAACAAAAGAACATATATAGGCTGGATCTAGGTCCCCTCAAACCTATGTAGCTGATGTGCAGCTTGGATTTTATATGGGTCCTGAACAACTGAAGCCAAGGGGTTATCCCAACAGCTTTTGTCTGTATGTGGGATAGGTTCTTCTAGCTGGGCTGCCTTGCATCAGTGGGAGAGGATGTACTTAGCCCCACAGAGACTTGAAGTGCTACGGGTGACCAGGAGTGAGCAGTGAGTAGGATGTAAAGTGAAAAAGTAAAAAGAAGAGAGAGAGAGAGAGAGAGAGAGAGAGAGAGAGAGAGAGAGAGAGAGAGAGAGAATATTAGAATTGGGGTTGCTAGAGAACTGGGAGAAGGAAATTAAGAACTAATGCTTAATGGATATAAAGCTTCAGTTATGTAATTTGAATATGTTCTAGAGATTGTGTTTGTAATGTAGTGTCTATACTCGATAATCAGATAAAACAAACTTAAGATAGAAAATTTTAGTCTCAATATTCTTTTATTTTTCTTCTCTCTCTCCATATATATATATATATATATATATATATATATATATATATATATATGCTTTGTTCTCTGTATGTACATGAGTGTATAGCTTGTAGACCACATATGTGTAAACAGAGACCAAAGCAAAGCATCAGGCATCCTCCTCCTCTATTGCTCTCTGCTCCATGCATTGACACATGACCTTCTCACTCAGTCAGAAGCTAATTATTTTAGCTAGGTTGGCTGTTCAGCAAGCTCCCAGAATCCAGTCTTCATCCCCCTTTGCTAGGATACAGGTATGCAGTCACACTGGATTTTCACATTTTTATGTGGATGATAGGGGTTTGAACTCAAGTCCTCAGGTCCTCATGCTTGTTGAACAAGTACCCCTTCTCCCTGACCTATGACCCTAGGTATCAGTATTCGTACCACAAATAAGTAAAGGAATAAATAACACAGACAATTACAGAAAATTAAAAATAACACAAAAGTGTGTTTCAACATTTACTTTTAGCTAACATATTTTGCATTTATTTGGTAAAACAATTTTTAAGATACAATGCTTCTCATGGCATCAGGGGGTCATATCAGGAGATACACTAGGAGTATGCTTATGTACTTTATATGGTAATTTCAATGTCAAGTTTTAGTAAGTTCATTGAAAATAGATATAAAAATTCTTGTAAGCCTTAATTTTGACATGTATTAAAATGTACAGATAATAATTACATGCCATTACGATTTTATAAGGAGTACAGCACATAATAGCATCCAAGGAAGTCTAAGTTCCCCCATGTGCCCTTAAATCCTGCTCCTTCAGCCCAAAAGGATGACCATTATCCTGGTTTATGACATCAATCAATACTTGTGCCTTTTCTTCACTTTACATAACTGGAATCCTAAAGTACTCTTTGTGTGTGTGTGCTGGCATATTGATATCTTAAGAACTCATCAATATGCTTGAATGCAGCCCTTGTAATTTAGTAGTTATCATGGACGATTGGTATTAAAACTGTGACCATAGTTACACATCATCATTGAACCTATGCTTTTGATGGGCAACTGAGTAATATTGTGTTACTATCAACATTCTTGAATAGTCTTTTAATTAAGTTTTGCATGAAACTTCATTTGCTTTGTACCTAAGAGAATAACCGGGAAGTAGTTTATGTATATGTATAGCTCTAATAAATACTTTCAAGCAGTTGTTCAAAGATAGTTACTGGGTTGATCCATATTCTTGTCATCACTAGATATTATCTGTTTTATTTTAGAAATTCTTACAAATGTACATTAGCATTGACTTATGGTTTTGATTTTATCTAGTCCAAAGGCCCTTTTCATGTGTTTTTTGAATGTGAAAAGCAGAAGCTGTTCTATATAGAGCTCCATACAATTTTTGTTCATTTTTAATTTTTATATATTATATATTTGTGTATCTAAGAATATGATGCTATGCTTATATCACTCTTTATTTTTACCAGCTATTTTAGTAATGAGGAGTGTGGTTTATATTTGTATATTTTATTAGTTTTACATTTATTCATTTATTGACACAAGATCTTGCTATGTAGCCCTAACTAGTCTCAAATGTTCAATTCTCTTTCCTCCATCTTCTGAGCTTTGAGATTTGAGCAATATCCCTGAAAAAATATTGAATTTTTCAATTATTTATATAAGAAAATATTGGTTTAACCTAATAAGTGGTTAATTAAAAATGAGGCAACTTAAATTCACTTCACAAATATTTATCACACATATCAGACATATTAAGCTATGAGGATATTACTTCTCATCTTTATCTCAATAAAGTACATCTAGGATACTAGATTATACCTAGACATTTATGTATAATATAATTTCTTCATGTATCTTCCTGCATCTCAATACCTAAGCTCAAACAACTTTTGAGATCTTCTATTCCTCAAGAAAACCTACCAAACAATTAAGGCATGTTTTGAAAAGAACCCAGTATTTCATCAACTTTGAATTCAATAAATCAAATTCTATAAGATACTTCTTATTAAGCTTTGATCTTTACCATTCTGCCCCAGTGTTTCAGCTCTTTCACTGTCTCTAGTCAATGCGGTCATAGAAGAATGGGATCATGTGTAGTCAAACTAATCCATTTATATAGCAGGGGTGTTGGGGGTCTATTGATAAGTAAAAATGTGTCTAACAATCCAAAGACAATTTTAGTATCTTTCAAGCTGCTAGGGAAAGAGAAGAACTACCTATCTGGAGTCTGGACTATCTAAAGATTGAACTACAGTAAATCTTACTACTTCCATTTCCTGGAAGAAGCTCTCTCAGTCCTGTCTGCTTAGCCTCTTTATCAAATTCAATATCCTAACTGTTCAAGCTAATTCAACAACTATTATACAAGTTCTAAAGCAGGTTATCCATGTAGGATCTATGACTATCTATATATGCATGCATATATATATATGTATATATATATATATATATATGCTGATTATTATATCTAACTCATTGCATCTCATCAACTATAATCCAAGTTTGAAAAGATCCTTTGAAGTTGAAATGATATGATAACATTCTTAAGACTTTAAATCTTTTTACTACTGCAGAGATTACAGCTCTAGGAGTTCACAAAACACACTAAGATCAAATTTCATACCGGAAAAGTAAACTTTGTTTTACATCAAAATCTATCTTTTAATTTTTAAATGTTTCCTGAATATATTCATAGAATTTAAACATGGTATAGAAATATTTTTACATATGTATATTTTCAAACTTCTGTCCAACAAAGTATGTTTCAGTTTCACATTCTGTGCTTTGTATCATACCACGAGCACTGAGCATGCACCTTAAAGATGTTTCCCTCATAGTTGGTAGATGAAAATACTGATTGATTTTGCTCATTTTTAATTCCTTACACTTTAGTTGAGAATGATTTTCAATCACTTATAACAAGAATTTCCTTATTTGATTTATACCTTTCTTTATAGAACATGAAATTAATTAAATTAAACTAGAACTAAAATGTATTGAATATTGAATTAAATTAAACTAGACTGTCTTATGATACATGACAAGATAAGTACAATACCCATCCCTGTGAAGATAGAAGAGATAACCAGTTTAGAATAAACTACCAATAGATGGCAGACAGTGATGAGTACCAAAAGCAGGTAATTAAAAGAGCCAGGGACTAGAAGGGAATGTTGACAGTTCTATGTCAGACAGATGGTTAAGAAAATCTCTCTCTGTTCAAAGAACACTTGTACCATATATGTATGTGTGCACAGAGATATCTCTGTACAGGTTTATTCACATGTTCTGGGAGGTTACACATGTGTATGTAGATATTCCTGTGAAGCTCAGAGGTCAACCTCCGTCTCCTTTTCCAAGAGATATCTACCTTATTTTTTGAGATTGGTGTCTCTGGGACCTGAGGCTCATTGACTCAGCCAAGAAGACTGACCAGTGAGCCCCAAGGATCTATCTGCCCATCTCCACCTCCTCAGCACTAGGATTATAACCACCAGTCATTGCACTTCTTTTGTTTGGTTTGTTTGTTTTTGTTTTCTATGGATGCTGGAGATCCAACTCAGGCTCTCATTTTTGAGCACACACATTCATAAAAATGTGTGACCACATGAACACACATATACACACTAGCAAAGATGGCTTCAGAAACAATTCTATGATTAATACCTATGGTGTCAACAGCATCAGACTAACAATATTATTATTCTGAGGGTCACATGAAGGTTACACGCATAGCTTGGTGTCTAAAACATAGTAAATATTAAAGAAAACTTTGAATGTTTTTATTATTAAGTTGAACAGTGAATACTGTGTGCGTCTCAACTGGACAAAGCCACTCAATTTAATTCTCATCTTCCTCTTGCAACGGTTTCTTGGAAATTAAGGAATGAGCTCTCAGGAGAATGTGATAGATGCTGGCTGCCATTTAAGATTATAGCAATGCAAAAATCCAGTCTGCTTCCAAATTCTGTGCAAATGAGCATCATTTTAAATGTTAGAGATTTAAATCAAATGTAGTCATTTCTCTGTTTGTAGTCCTCTGAAAAGCTCATGCAAATTTGCTGAGACTCTGAAACTAATCAACTGCAGAGTTCTGTAAATTGCAGGGACTTCTAACTATTACTATGTCTACAGAGACTAATAAAAAGTAAGAGGATAAGAGGAGAAGTGGAGGCACACGTAGCCAGTCCAGAATAGGCAGCAATCCACCACATTTATCAAGCTTTCATTCATCCATTGAAGTACTTATAGATTTCCTTTTCTTATTCTTCATTTCTAAACATCCAAATCTCTTTGCTTTATTTATGGGAAAAACAAAACCCCCTTCAGAATCTATACAAATTTCCACATCATCTCTTTTCTGGCAACGTGTTTTATTATGGAGATAAAGACTTTCTTTTAAGGAGATAAAGCTCGAGTAACCGGAAATACTGTTCCCCACTCTCCCCCACTTCTCATATCTTCCTCTCAGGACCTCTTCCTCTGTGCCTTGAGTGCATACATTTACTAGGGAAAGTTTAAAGTCACGATCATTAAGAGTGATTTGAAATTTCCCTGGGTCATTTTTAAAGTTCTATGGAAACATCTCAAATCTATGAGTGAGTCAATAAAGACACTTCTAAGTAGAGCCAAGGAAACATTAGCGACCAAAATTCATCATGATACATTTGGCACAAAACATGTTCATAATGAATTATCCATTAAGACATCAGGTAAATTAATTGGCATAGACTTCTCCAGAAGACAGTGGGGGGGGGGAAGGAATGGATTTTAATGGAAATCAATAGGAGCAGAGAGGAGCACTGCAATAATCGCCACGGCTTCTGTCTACTGCCCGGATTTCCAAAATCCTGCTATTTTACCCCCAACCTCACACACATGAACTGTTTTCCTGGAAAAGCACAATGGATGAGTTGCCTGAAAGCTCATCTTGCGACTTTCTGAATCCTAAGTGGGAATATTTTATAATACTCAAACCTAGAAACTGACGTGTATTAACTTTGCTGTCTGTGCACCCCTTCTTAACCCCCAAGGACTTTAGGGGCAAAAAAGAAGAATCTAAGAATCTGGCCAAGTTCTATGACTGAAAAAGGGTGTCATTTATTGTTACCTGCAGAGGTTAGTGTACATGAATGGTTTCATTTGAACCTACTTTCCCACTCCTCAACTGCCCCACCTAATGGCAAGAGAAGTGCATAGCATCTGTTTTCTTTATACCATTCATGAAAACCACCAATGACTTTCCCATATCAATGCAGACTTGAAGCCTTGTGATTGAAAGATAACATTATCACTTCCTTGGGCTAGTCCTACACTACCATATGCCACATGAGCTACAAGAAACTGCCCAGGACAAACTAATATAACATGTGACACAGAGAGCTGGGGCTGACAACCCAACTGTCACTCATAAAAGAACAGACATTAGAATGCCAATTGTAACCAGCAAAAGTGCCCACACTGCTAAATCTTCTTCCTTTTGACACCAATGACAACCTTTTGTCTCTAGAGATGGCAGGTTGTATTGAGGATCACACAAGGTAACAGACAAAATGGCTTAGGACATTCTCATTCTACCTAACTGGAGGTTCACAGAAACAATCCTCTATCCAAAGCCTCTATTCTGAGGAAAGGGGACTCAAGCTGGGATGAAGTGATTTGTGACATTTCATATAGATTTAGTGACAAAGAAAGGGAGGGGCTTGTTACCAAGACAGCAGTATCTACCACCACTGGGAACCTAGCCTGTCACCATTTTCTGGTAAGTGCATCCTTTCAAGGCTGTTAATGAGGAAAAGGATACATTGTGTCTTTTATGGGTGGGAGAACTGAAAGTGACAGACCTCATTCCTTTCCTTCTGTGTGTGTGCTTCTAAGGTGCTGTGAATAAGGTCCAGAGCCTTGCATAAAATAAGTAAGGACTCTACCATGGACTACATTCCAAGCCCTTGAGAGGATGAGTGTATTCTTATAATTTAGAACATAGAAATAGGCTGCTCCAAATTAGATGATTGTAAACCCAACAAAACACATTAGATTGTCCTGTCCATACATAGCAGAACTGCATACTGGAATAAAACTGATAATGTTCTCCAAAGCTTAGGGTTCAGTGTCAATAACTGAAATTAACTATGTCTCTTGAAATATTTTCCGTTCTTCCTCTGTATCATCTTAGATTGTCCTCTTTGTCTCGACACAGTTTGGTCAGACTCCATCATATCTCTAATGACCTATTTCAAATCCACAGTTGAGTTTTGTTTTAGCCACTTGCTCTGTCGGTATATCATTCTTATTATTTGTGAGATTTGTGTATTTCTCTTACACTTTGGAGTACTATTAGAGCTACAGGATATCTGTCCAAAATTTAGCTCCCATGTACATGATAAAGAATTATGCCACTAGAAGTCAGTATTAGTTCAAGTGTGATCCTCTGACAACCTACCTCAGAATCACTGGAGAGATGGTTTCAATATGGTGATCTCTAGACCCTTTCCCAGACATACTAAGTCAAAGTCTCTGGGGTCAACTTAGAGAACATGTGTTGAATCAATTGTTCCTGATGATTCTAATGCCTGTAGAATTATGAGACTCACTGCCAGGAAAATGAAATATGATGGCACTCAATGAGGAGAGCCAAGGATGACATTTATTTTACGTTTACCACAGAGAGCCCAGTGCATGGCATTCTCCTCACCTGGCACCGAAGACTGAATTTGCAGAAGCCCTTCAATTAATGAGAGATTTCAATAGCAGGATTTTAAATGTTTTGTTCCTGGTCCTTGTCCTGAGAACAATTTACACAGAAACACAGATGGCTTTCAGTTATCTGTTTTTTTAAAACAATCTAAGTAAATTGGAAAACACATTGTGTTATTATCAAATAGCAGCTGTACCAAAAGCCCCACAAAACTAAAATGCAAGGTCATTTTGCATGTAGGGAAAAAAGAGGTATGCAGGTTTACACATCACTTTCACTGAAAGCTGGGGCTCACCGCGTTGTCTTACAAACTGCTTTGGTCAGTTAAGACACACGTCTTTCCAATTTCTCTTTCGCATCATTAACATTTCCATCCATTCTGTCCACTGTATCCTCTTTGCTTGCCTATTTAGTACTCTGATGAGTATCTCTCATTCTTGAGAAATTTTACTGTGGGAATACTTCATTTTAAGGAAAATAATAATCAAATAAAATATATTCCAAAACACTTAACATAAAGATGAATGAAACAATGGGTTAAGAAAATTCTCATTTATAATATTTTTCAAATTGCAAGGGTCCAATTATATGATACATCATTTGAGCAACTTGATTTTGTAGGCAGCCTTGGCGAGGTAGGGGTGTCATTCTTTACTTTTTCAGACAGGAATCTCTTACTTTATACAGTGGTGCACACAGCCTAATCCTCCAGATGGCAAAGGTGAATGAGCAAAGAGCTCATAGCACATGAAACTACATCTGTTCTATTTGAGGCTTTCAATAATTAGAGATCACTTCAGAGAAGGATCAACTGCAGCCCTAGATGTCCCCTGGGAAGCAGTTGACTACACTGACACAGAGATTCTGTCTTCGTGGTGTATTTCATTACTATGTTGCCCAGAATGTATTATGATTTGTTCTACCTAGTAACATAAAGAGGAGCTTTATCTCAATCATGACCCCTAATTCTTGGGTGAAGTGGGACAGAAACTTGTTCAGTGAAGCAAAAACTCATGTGAAATAGAAAATGGAAGAACGGCAGTCCTGGGGGATACTCACGGCCTCCTATAAATCTGGGTATACCATAGAAGTAAAAACACCGTTGAGCTAAACCACCAGGAGAATTATCAAATGGTTGGGAATTTTTTTTCTAGGATTAAGCACATCATTTAAATTAACAAATCAGAAATGTCACCAAGCTTCCTTTAAGTGTCTTTAGTTTCCAAACAGTGATTTACTCTCCAGCTTGTTGTATTAAATTTCACACTTCATTTTTAAGGAAAATAATAATCCAATAAAAATAACTCTTCTAAAACACTTAACATAAGGATGAATGAAACAAGAGATTAAGAAAACATACCAACAAATGATTCCTACATCACAAATGATAATTCAAAATGTCAAGAGCAAAAGTGAGGATAAAATAAATATCCAGAAGAAATCCTTTATTTACAAGTAAAAGGAAAAGACTCAAGGGCATCTTGGAGCACTTAGACCCGGATTTAAAATGGAATTTTCCTGGAGGCTGAGAAGAGTATGCCAATTGTAGGAATAACCCCAAGCTGGTGGAATCTGAAAGCTAATTGTGTTCTTTTCCTCCTTCCACTCCAGCTGAACAATCGAAAGCTTCAACGTCCAGCAGAAGATGGATTATTCGATAAATGGCTTGGAAACAGCAGGACACTGGATTGGCAAAACAGACATTTGAATGTCTGTGTCACTCTGATTCTAGAGGGAGTTAAAAATGCCAAATGCAAAAAAGAAGAAAGAAAAAGAAAGGGAAACTCTCCTTGTCGAGGTAGCCAACATGGGGGTAAAAAAATGGGAGAGAATTTGACCCCGATTAGATTCCTGCAGAGATTCTTAAATTTCAGGAGATATGAACTGATTGAAAGCAATCATGTAACATGAAGGGGACCTCTGAAGTGTCCACAGGATTCACGCCCCAGAATGACAAACATTCTGAACGAAAGCCCTGAAATGCAGTTTTTGCCATTCCGATCACCAACCTTGGTGGCAGAGAATAAAGTTTGGAACGGATGAAAGATGCAAAAATGAGGTTCCGAGAGAGCCAGCTAAGGTTTATCTATTCTATTCAAAAACAAAACAAAAAGAAACAGCACTTCTTGGAGAAGAAAGTGAGAACCTTAGTGACTTGACTTTTCCAATTCCATTATCCTGTCTTTTTCACTGGAAAAAAAATTATTGCCTCTTTTCTAATCAAGAATTATGCTATAGGCTCTTGTCTTTATCACAAGACAGTTTGGGTCTAGCTATGCCAGGCTCTTCTCTGATAAACCCACAGAACAAAACAGGGCCATCTGAATGCATCATTACATTTTATTTATTAATATGACTATATCTTACATCGTATGACGGCTAAAGAGGGGCTCTTTCCTTACAGATTTTACTGTCTTGCTTTCAATGACTACCAAGTATGCATTCTTTCCCTCCTCGGGAAGATAGCCTACCTCCATAGGGATAAAACAGCTCAAAATAAATGATTGTTAAACCTCTGAAACTTTTTTCAGCATTGGATACATTTGAAAGGAAATAAACCAGTTTTGTTAAGATTGGGGGGGGGCGCAAATGTTAGAAATGTTCGCAATAAAAGCTGCTGGTAGTCTTTGGTGTGAATAAAACCTTGCTAAGTAGGGACGCATAAATGATGATGCTGTAAAGAGGCCAATGAAAAATGCTCAACATAAACAACATGGCCCACTGCTGGGAAATTCTAGTGCTGCCATTGATTTAACTGCTACTTAGACTTTTCTAAAACATCTTACGTTAATTAGGCCCATATTTTTTCAACTGAAATATAGAACTACCAACCAAATCCAACTCTCCCCTTTGAATGTACACAGAGAATTCCTTCATACTGTTCATATCCAAGTCTGTCTATGTGATAAAATCCATTACTACTGAAGAATGTCAGCAGAGCCTGAGTCAGGCAAGAGATGAAGATGAGAGAAAGTCCTCTGACTCCATCTTCTTTATTTGTTTACTAGCCCACTGTTGGTTAATAGTATTATACTTTTTTCCTTTGAGTGTCCGTTAGGTCATGTGTGCCCCTGTTATGTGAGATATGAGTACATAAACACACTGCAAATCTAAATAAACTAGTTTGCCATCTCTCCTCTTTAGGTTACTCTTTGTTATTGATTCTAATGAAATGGACAGTGTACTAATTATAGGGAATAGATTATTCCATTAGGTTTATTCTTGATTATTATTCTTGATTACTGGACAATTTTCTACCACTTAATTTTGTGTGTCCATTATCTTATGCACAAAGAGACTACATGTGCATCGTTGCATAGAGCACAGCTCGTGGTTTCTCCTCTCCTTCTTCCTGCCAGTTTTTTTCTTTCTTAACATTTTCCCTTTAAACATGTCTTGTTTTAGCTTTCATAATAATTCATGTAGTTATTAAATCTATATTATTGTGGAAGAGTAAAATGTGATTCAACAAAGTAATGGCTATTAGCTTTGAACAGTAAACCTTCCTATTTTTGATATAGTCTATGCAAATAAACAAAGGAGAGGCAATGAACAGATCTCATAGTTTGGACTTAAAGTGTTCATTTCAAACGAATTCCCAATTCTCCTTTACCTGATAAAAGTATAATCAGCAAAAGTATATAATACATCCTAATTTATAAGATCATTATGAATTTTCAGTAAGGTACTGTTTGTGAAAAGCACTTTGCAGACTCAAGAGAATCATACCACAGTTACCACAATGAAGTCTACACACACACACACACACACACACACACACACACACTTGTTAAGAGAATTATAATGCTTTGAAAAAATACCATAGAGAGAAACAAGAATGATTACATAGATGATATATAATAGCATAATAGATGAAATTACAGAAAAGAATGCCTTACCAAATTATAAGAAATTGTTTATACAATTCCGAGAGTGCATTTATCTCTAACTCTTTAGTTTCCAGCATTGATCATAGAGAAAACATTCAGTAGTTTGAATTTAAGAGGAGAAAAAAATAAAAAAGTGTGAGTGAAAGCAGAAATTGATGGAAGCTGGCAGCCGGAAAACACAATAGCCTAAGCACTGAACTGTTTTCAAATTTGGGAAACAAAATTTGTACTGGGAAGTACATTTCAAGGTCATAATTATTGATGCAGAAGAGTCATTTTATAGCTATGGCAAAATCACCTTTCCTTCAGAAGTTAAATTGCATTAGAATTTGGATAAGGTTAGTCTGTCCAAGTGAGAACAGATTCCATCATTTGTTGGTATCTACATACATCAGCTGAGTAGAAAGGCTAAGAAGAAGAAACAATTAAGACTGGGCTACTGCTCTGTAATTCAAAGGGATGAAATATGCAGACACTGCAATGTCAGAGGAGGAGAATCAGAGACAGAGACAGGGAAAGGAAGAGAGAGGAAGAGAGATGGAGAGATGGAGAGAGCGAGAGAGTGGGAGCGAGAGCAAGAGCGAGAGAGAGAGACCATATTCCTGGGTAGATGCAGTTGAGTCCTTAAACTGGCATACACAGAACATACACAGAAATGCATTTAGAATATATAAGGCCTGGCAAGGTGGAAAAGGAAACTGAGTCAGTTTTCAGAATCGTTCTTTCACTCCTATCAAAGTAAAACAGAATAAAATTGAAACTTGATCAATAAAAGCTTAATTAAAATAAAATACAAATCTTCAATTGGAAAGCATATTGAACTGAGGTAGACAGAAGGGTTAATCTGCCCAAGGGTAGGTTTGAATGAAAGCTCTTCACAGTAAGAAATTCACATGTGCTTTGTAAACCTCTTTCTAGGAAGGACAGAAACCTATCTAGCCACTTAAATCCACTCAGATCAGAAGACCATTCCGTAATTAGAAAGGAAGCTGAGGGAAACTTATTCAAGAGGCCATAAGGGACTGAATAGCCAATTATCTTGTTCTTTGCATAGGTGACTTCTTGTGATTTATATAAAGTTATGAAAAAACAAAACTATGTTCCCTGTCCACATCTAACCAAGAGATCTAAAATTTACTTTCAATAAAAATATGAATACATGCCGGGCGGTGGTGGCGCACGCCTTTAATCCCAACACTTGGGAGGCAGAGGCAGGTGGATTTCTGAGTTTGAGGCCAGCCTGGTCTTCAGAGTGAGTTCCAGGACAGCCAGAGCTACACAGAGAAACCCTGTCTCGAAAAAACCAAAAAAAAAAAAAAAAAAAATGAATACATTATCTTTACGTGTTTGAAATGACCAGAATTCTTATCAAAAGCTACATACATTTCAGGGACTTTGGCTCTTTTGCTATGCTAATACTTCAGATATGTGAGTTCAAGGCATTTTTAGTATAAATATCAACTCCTTTTGCTCATCAATCATATGTGGACAATAATATTACTAATATCATATTATAGTTTTAAAGACTGAATAAAACTAATGCTCATATGTGATATATATAAAATGATATTTTATAACTATTTAATAAATATTGGTTACTAATAGTGTATTATAAATAATTACAAGATAATTTGAAATAGCTTAGCCTTTTTCCATGTGCTTTGGTGCATACATGTTTATATATTTACATGTATACATATTCAAAATGTAGTTGCCCCCTATATCCACGGGGAATACGTTCAAAGGCTCCTTTTATTATTATTTTTCTCTGTTTCTTTTTTAAAGTAGTAAATAGTCTTAGTTAGGGTTTCATTGGTGTGAAGCAATTCCATGACAAAAGCAATTCTTATAAAGGCAAACATTTCATTTGGGCTGGCTTACAGTTTCAGAGGCTTAGATCATTATCATCAGGACAGGAAATGTGGTAGCCTGCAGGCATACAGGGTGCTGGAGGAGCCAAGAATTCTACATTTTGTTCCAAATACAGCAAGAAGGAAACTGGATTCCACACGGGATGGAGTTTGAGCATAGGAGATCTCAAAGCCCGCCCCCACAATGACATACTTCCTCCAACAGGGCCACACATCCTAATAGTGCCACTCCCTATGGGCCAAGCATTCAAACACATGAATCTGTGGGAGCCAAACCTATTCAAACCACCACGGGCAATAAGTAGATTTTACCATTATTATATTAAAGTGTTTAAACTCTCTTTGGTGATGTGAAATAGTGGCCATCTACTTTGCCCCTAGTGTACTGGTCTACCCAGTATTCATTAAACATGGTCTTGAGGATCTACATGCTCCAGCATACACATTGCAGTTCCTGTGTGTGCAAGCACAGTATTCTTCCAGGAGTAAATAGTTTCATTCTCCAAGTTTAGTTACCCAAAGTCCACTGCAGTCTACAAACATTAAAAGGAAAATTTCAGAAATAAATAATTCATCTTTTAAATTATATAGCATTCTGTATGCAGTATGATGAGATCACACATTCTTCTACTTCCTCTTGCCTGGAACATGAATTATCCATTTGTAAAAACAACAATAATTTAAAAAAAATACCTGAAACCACAAACAGTACTGAGCTCTGTAAGTTCTCAGTTTTATCATATACATATATACCTATGGTTAAGCTTAATTTATAGTTGAAACACTGCAAACTACCAACAATAAAAATAGGTCAATTATAACAGAAGTTATGGAATTGTACTCTTTTTCTCAAAATATAGTATGCTCAGTTTTCCTGTTTGTGATGGTGTGGTATCATAGCTTGCCTGTGCAATGAAGTGATATGAGAGAGGTGTTGTGGGGCATTAGTCCACTGTCCACGGGTGCTTAGACATGATACTTGCAATACCTCCACAATCTGATAGTAAAAACAACTATGATATTCACAGAATGTAACAAAATGCAGCATGGGACCACTGGGCAAAGGGGCTTGCTCTGTAGGACGAAGAAGGGCAGTACGTGCTTCCGTGAGACGCCTGAAACACTTGATTTATAGAACTTTTCACTTAATATTTTCAGATCATCTTTGGCCTTGTTTATTGATATAAGCAATACATCCATAATAATAAAAAACCAAGCGATACTCTTAAATCTTCCACATATTCAGACTTTGGTGAGAAACAGAATAAGTAAAGCCCACTCCACAGCTAACTAAGGCATTCAGATCCCTTTTCTTTATTTCTTGCCATAGCACAGAAAGAATGACTTCTGCATCCTAGCTGGAACTGCCACAGCTCCTCCTGAGCCTGTTCCAATCCCACAACCATCACTGCTTCTCCTTGGGTCTGCACCCCTTTCCTTCCTGCTTCAGATCAAGAGAAAATGCAGAAACTGACACGTCCTGGGTCATGGTTCCAATGCTGTTGCATTTGTAGAAAATGGAAAGCAGAGTCCGAAGGAGATGAGCAGAGCGTGCAACAGCTTCACCAACTGTCACTGGACTTCACTACCCCTAATGTCATGGCAACTGAAAGTTCTGCTATAGGTCCAACTGAAAATCCTTTCCAATCGTGGTGGTGTGCCTGCAGAATCTTCTGACTTCCTATTTGCTTCTTATAGCCCTCCAGAGCATTGTCTTTCCCTGGATTTTCTCTTGAGTAGGGACAGGTTAAAATATTTTATTAGGCAAGATATTTTTGTCTTCTCTGTGGAGTAATTCCCTTTCCCAATGACCCTGAGCAATGGCTCCATTCACAAATAACTGGCTAAGTCCTCGGAGGCAATGGAGGAATTAAATAAATGAATTAAAGTATAAAACAGAAGAACTATCTACATCCTCTCCATTGTGAAGAATGAAAGAAAATGCAGCATGTTTACACATCACTTTGGAGACATCCGAGAAAATACAAACCAGGAAAGGTCCACTGTAAGAAAGATTTTTGCCTTATATTTTAAGAATGTTCTTACTAGGTACTTCCTTCTAGTTTAGATGGTTTCCACAGCAAAATTTACTGTAATTCTTATTCTTGTTCCTCTGTAAGTCATTTGTAATTTTCTCCCTGGATGCCTTTAAGAGTTTTCTCTTTGTCTTTAATATTCCCTCTCCCACTCCCTCTCCCTCTCCCTCTCCCTCTCCCTCTCCCTCTCCCTCTCCCTCTCCCTCTCCCTCTCCCCCTCCCCCTCCCCTCCCCCTCTCTTTCTCTTTCTCCCTCTCTTCTCACTGTATGTATATCTTGACTTGTATCTTGTTTAGTATACTCTTGGTTTTTAAAGCCGTAATATGAAATCTGTCATCAATTTTAAAGAATTTACACATCATTTGTTAAAATATTTCTTCTATATTATTTTATAATTATAAATTACATTATATTATATATGTTATTATTTTATGATTTTCCATTATACAAGTTATATCATTTAACATTATACCACATTTATTAATCTTTGCCTCTTTCTTTCCTTTTTCTTTTCCTCCTCTTTCTCCATCCTTACCCCTCCCCCCACCCCATCCCCACCATTCTTTCTCTTTGAATTCCAGTTTGTATAATTTCTGCTGATATATCTTCAAGGTCACTGATTCTTTCTTTAGCTTCATCAAGTCTACAAATAATCTCAGATTTTACTTCTCATTAGCATCCCCCTTAACGATTCTATCTCTTTTTTCTTCTAATTTCTATCTCTGCCAAAGTTACACACCTGCTCTCATATGCTGCCAAACTTTTCCATCAGAGCATCGAAACAACTAACTGTAGTTATTCACATTATTAGCTGCAGCCCTTATCCCATCCTGGGAGGTTTCTGCACATTATTACTTTGTGTGTTTTCTCCTGCCATCTCTCTATGCTGAAAGCTAGATATCATATAGGATAGCAGGTAGTAGGATACAATTTTTTTTGGATTAAAGATGAATCTGATTGTGTTTCCTTCTCCTAGGCCTTCAACATGAGATATGTATTTCATTTGGTTAGGAACTTGTATACACTTACTTTGTTATAACTATGAATAACCACAGTAATCTGCATATCTCTGGGGAGTCTCTTGTGCTTTGATAGTAGAAAGACTTGGCAATGGCAGCTTTATTAATATTAATTAATTAATTAATTAATATTAATAATTTATTAATACTTACCCTTTAGCTTTAGGTATGCTCCAGGATTGGGGCTTAAAGAGAAACCGCCTCTTGAATCCATTGTCGAAAAATTCTATTTATCTTTATCTAATATCTGTTATGGTGTCTTGGTTGAGATCAAGCAGGAAGAGTGTTCCTTGCTGTTCTAATCAAAAGTGATCTCAGAAATGTGTCCCCGAGTCTCCAGGGAGCACCCCATCCCTCCTCCTACTGAAGTGCTGACCACCATGCGGATTCCCACCTTGGTCCCCAGAGATCAGACATCGTTTTACCTGTATCCCTCACCATCTGCATCTCCCAACACGCCCCATGAAAGATATCCTACAGTGCCCTAAGAAAACAAATGTTGGCATTCTTTTAGGATTCTCATTTTAGTCATTGGGGACAGCAGATCCTGTTGTTCATCTTCCCAACGGATGCCTGGAGAGGGTATTGGAAGAAATGTCTGCTACAAAATGTGCTCCTTCACCCACAACCTTCACTGTGTCCATACTCTCATGCCACCTCACATTTACCCTTTAACAATTCATTCAAAAATTTAGCAAGAATCTTTTTACTGGTGCATGTGGGTGGGCCTCTGGTGATTTTTGATCCATGCATACAAATGATGGCATCTTCTCTGTCTTTCCAGATTTTGTGATGACTGGTTGCCCTGCAATCTTAGTAGTTTGGCACACTATTTAGAAGTCTTGAAGATATATTTTGTCTAGCATATATTTTTTTCCTCTCTGTAATGGTGGGAAAAATCACTTCCTGCAGAGATCTGCAGTTCTGAGATTAAGTCAGAAGAGAAATGGTTTACACTGGAATTCCCCAATACACTAAAGGTGTGACTGTATGGTTTCCCTCTGACAATGACAGAGGTAATGTGGCTGGGTGGGAAGAATGAATGTGTGATTCATTGTAGGTCCCATGCCTCCAAGTAGTTTTGAAAGAATGGGGGGTGTCCTTGTCTAAAATTGAAAGCTAATGTAGTCCTAGAAAATGCTCCATTAAAGAAAAAGTTTTCTCCTACTTGGGAGAAAGTAGTACCTGTGGACCAACAAGCAGGTTAAGGCTTCTGTCTCCCATGCTGGCAACTGCATCTAACCAGTTTTTACAAAAGTCTGGACAGAAGAATCCGTTGTATACAGAGTTGCACCTTTGAAATGAATATGTTTACTTAGATTTGAAGCAAGGGGTTCCTCCTGGGTCTCAGGAGGGAAGGATGTGGAATCCAGGCAGGATTCAGGTAAAAATGTATGTCATGGGGACACAAGCAAAGCAGAGGGAGGAAATCAGTTACTGAGAAGAAAGGACGTCAGAGAAAGGTTGTGCCAGAAGTCATTATTTTTCATATCCAGACCTACGGGCTTTCTCCTTGCAGTACGATTTCCTTCCATTCCATCCTGTTTCTGTGAGTTTGGGCACACTTCAGAGCTGGAGTTGGTTATAATTCATGGCTTTTGAGGCAATTCAACACCCTCCACATGTGGTACAACAGTTAAAGCTCCTCATTGTAATAAAAGAAAGATTGACTCGATACACCCCAGATGAACTGCAGAAACAACTGAAGATGAAAGAATTCAGATTTCTCCAAAGCAAAGCTTCTCAAAATATTACAACCCCTTTCTACCTTTATCTCAGGCATGGGTTTAGAGAAATGGACTGTTTTAAAAAGCAATAAAGTATTATTAAAAAATCACAAGTGTCTTATACTTCCAAACCCTGGTGCAGCATTTTCAATTCTGCTTATTCTTAGAGAAACCAAATGTCCAGCTGAAGCACTGTTAGCAGAGATGAGACACACTCATCTGCTTTTTAACCAGCTTCCTGTGCAGACTTTGGGAGAGAATGGGAGCTGATTTTAAGGTTAAAAATGCAGACGTTTTTGTCATAATGGACAAATTTTCATTGAGCCTGTTCTCAGAAATACTTGACCTAGGAATTACAGAGTCAAGAAATGATGAGTCCAAAAAAGTCTCTCTCACTCTGACATCACCCTCTCCCTGAACTGATATGTGAGTAAAAGAGGGATCTCAAGGTAATATATTCAAGGTTGCATTGTGGGAAGAAGGTATGAAATTAAGGTACAGCCCAATCTCACCAATGTAGTCACTGCTCTGATGAAAGTACATAAATTGGGATTCAAATGAGGACTCAATGAGCATCTTAATCTTCTTTACTTATGTCTACAGACACATACATTATGCAACATTTGTAAATCTGATGGTGTGAAGTTAAAAATTTGACAGATTCAAATTTTATATAGTGCACAAAGAACTACAACTTGGGAAATTTTTTGATTTGAGGTCATTTCAAAAGTCCCCCAATACTGTATGAATACTAGAAAAATTCAACCCAGAAATGATTTTAAAGACATTGTGTGTGTGCACATGCATGTGTGTTTGTGTTGTGCATGTATGTGTGTGTGTGTGCATGTATATGTTTGTGTTGTGCCATGAGTTGCCATGTAAAAAGTCAGAGTAGGACCCATGCGAGTCATTTCTCTACTTCCACCATGTGGGATTAAATTTGGGGTGGCAGGCTTGGCAGCAGGTGCATTACCTGCTGAGCCACCTTTCTGGTCACACTGTCAGGAAATTTTAACCTACATCCAATGTATGTTTCTCTTGCTTACATTGATTTCCATTTTTTTCTGTTGTTTTTGATCCATGAATTGTTTTTGGAAGTTAAAACATGAAATGCTTTCAAATTGACACCACCTACCCGTGACTTGCCTTTTTTTCTGAGTGCCCTGTCAATTATTTAATCTACATTTTGGTGATGAAGTGCATTTATCTCCTACTTGAACACTTAAGAAAATCATTTTTATTATCTCCGTTCTGTGTATACAGAATCCTCCATCTCTCTTTCTGGAGGTTTTGTTGATCTTTGAATATTTCTTCAGAGACTCTTGTTCCTGGACAATGTTTATGTCTCCATTGGTATGATTCGTACAGTGTTGAAATGAATCCCTGCTGACAAAGCAATCCTGTGAAATTGGGCTCTTATAGAGAAAAAAAACCCCATAAGTTGTGGCCTTAGTAATATTTTAAAATACATTCAATAAGCAGAGAAAAGAAATTCCAAAGCATGGCCTGTAGTTTCTGTTTTAAATGAATATATAGAAAGAATTGTTTTTCTTGGCACTTAGTATTGTTTGTTTGGGGGTAATTTTACTACTTTTTGTTTTTTAATGATCAGTGAGCCAGATACTCTGTGAAGCCTAAAATCCCAATGCCAAAGTACACTGTGCTATCTTGACTTTTTCTGTCTCTCAAGTACCATTTGGACCACAGATCCACCAAGTCTAACTATTATAGCATAATCAAACAGTCTGTACGGGCCTAATAAACACTGTTGACTGAATTAAACTATGGATGGTAACAGCTAGCACACGATCAAATTCATAACACAGAAGCAAGCCTGCCAAAACAGAACTCCACATTACTAAATTAGGAAGAAGGGAAACAGGGTAATGGCAAAAACAAAACAACAACAAAAAAAGTGTCTTTTTTTAAAAAAAATCTGTGTTCTATAAATGGGGCCATATTCTCAACTCCAGGCATTTAGTAAGGGATTATCAGTGACAAAAGAAATGGAAATGCAAGGGCAGGTCTCCAGCACAACCCATCCAAGCCGTGCTCCTTTGGCCGAACTGCCAATGAATAGCCCTGCACCACCATGGGTCTGCATATCAGCATTTGTCACTTGTACAACATAGTGGAGCTTATAAACACACAAGTCACTTTCTTAGTAATAAAAAAGGTCTGGCTGATCTAATTGTTTGATGGAACAATTCTACTGCAAAACCCCTAAGGACTCAGGTGTTTGGCTTTAGAAGTACACATATAAGATTGGATATTGTATAACCTTTTTTGTTGGCACTGGTTGGTTTAGTTTTGGGTTTTGTTGGGTTTTTTCTTTTCTTCATAATGTGCTTTTGATATCGTTTGCTCATCTTATCCTTGAAAGCTCACTGTATATTTTCAGGGCTACTTGATAATAACTCAGGTTATTAAATGCTTTCTCCCCTGCTTCCTCCATCCAGTCGCAGAGATAGATAGCCATGACTACCACTGAAGACCTTAGGACCAGTCCATGTCGACTTTGGAAGCACCAGTCATGAAAAGCAAACATGACTGAAGATATTTGTTTGTTTGTTTGTTTGTTTGTTTGTTTGTTTAACAATAAGAACTCTTGCCTATTAATAGCTATTTTATAGATTAAAAGGTAACAGACAAATCATAAGGATCAAAATACAACATTTTTAAAGGAGAAAAACTCTAAAAGAAAATACTACTAATAGAAAACTCCAACAAGTTAATACGCTTTTCCTAAAAATTTCCCATTTTGTTCTAGTGAAACTGTAAGAAAAAAATTTTTAATATACAGCATTAATTCAAGAGGACCCCTGTATATTATTATATGTCCTTGGTGTTTATATTTGTTAAGAATGATATATGCAATTATTTCTTGGTCATAATCACTTGAAATTCAACTCCCACTTGAAGTTGCCCTAAAAGGAAACAGCACACACATTACCATATCTGAAAATGTGAGTTTTTTTTAAGACAACAATTTAGTGACTGGTTTGGATGCTGGGACAGTCATGTGACCTGTGATTGATTCAAGGCAAATGGCTGCTGATCACTCCCTATTCTTTCAGATCTTTTTTTCCCCTAAACTCATATTCGTTTATACCCTCAGCTATTCTTATACCATTGTTGACTATCTGAGAAAAAATTCTTTTCAATTACTCTAAAATAATCTATGTTTCTGCAACAATGAGAATAATTGACAATTAGGACACATTATTCACAGCTAAAATATCTCTTCTAAAGAGGATACGCACAATGTGGAGAAGAGAGAATGAGGAGACTGAAGGACGACAGAGTCCTTGAGAAGGATTGAAAATTATAGTGAAATAGGCTTGGGTCATCAGGCCTGGGGTGCCAGACTGATGAAGTAATTTCAATAAATCATAAAATTTATAAATGCAGTTGTCAAGTAAGTTCTATGAAGGCAGGATCATCAAGTATCCTATTCATATTTGATGTCAGAGCCTAACATACTGTTAGCCACTTAATAAATATTTCATTGAATTTTCTAAAACAGAAACATTACCTGGGAGTCGGGAATAATAGCCAAATTAATCACATTTCTAAAACTACAAGTTCTCACTTCAGTTTGTGGCTGGCAAAGCATGACAGGAAACTTTTTTTTCTTTCTTTCTTTTTTTTTTTTTTTTTTTTGCCTTTTAATTTGTGTTTTCCGAAACGTTTTAGTAATGGTATCTCTCCTGAGTCTCTTCTTCTAGGGAGTGAACACGAGTGAAAAAAAATAAGTGGTTTAACTTTCTTAATTTGTCTGGGTTGTACGCTGATACGACTCTGTAGCAGAATACCTCAGATGGGCAGGGATATCGTAGGGAAATAGGGTTAGTCTGGCAAGGGATCCATTAGTTTTACTTCAGTCATAAAATCTCAAACCTGACTATCTCTGAGTAGTGGAAGGAATAACAAACGCAGGCAGTTCTGCAGTGCTAGTACAAAATGGATCATTCCTTCCACATTTCCTTTTGGCCTCTCCTCACTGGGTAGGCACCCATACAAAGAGATGTAGATGAAATGGCATGAATCACTTCACTCTGGGTCAGCAGGAGAGTGGCCACGTTCATACACAATCAGCAAGTGTAAAGAAACAATTGGAAAACTTTTTTTTTTTTTTTTTTTTTTTTAAGAATAGGATACATTTAGTATATGAGCTTTGGACAGTATTTTAAAAATCACCTCTGCAAGAAGCAATTTTAGAGAACCCACTGACACATCCCACCAGAGGAGAGCCCAGTTCTTGGATTCAGAACTGACAGCCTACATAGGTGGGCTTTTGGTTCAGCATTTGAAAAAGAAAAAAAAGCAAGAAAGAAATTCTAGATTTTTTAGTGTTCTGCAAATAGCCAGGAATTGCTTCCAGCTTTGAATAAACACTAAACAATTCTGCACAAGAGAACAGGCAACATCAATTAAAGACATCTGGTGAGTGACACACTTGTCCCAATGTAGAACATCCAAAAGAATCCTGAGACAGAGGGCAATTTCATCAAGAAAATAAAGGATCTAATTGAGCAGATGACATCTCAAATCTTTTCCAATGGATTTAGGCTACTCAAATTGGGAGTTTTCAGTAAAAATCATAAAAGATACTTTAGAATTCAATACATGTGAGAAGTAATAAATGAATTATTAAAATTAATCTAGTCTATTCATCATATAAGGTCTATTTTTTTAAAAAGAAATTCATGAGTTGAGAGGAAAACAGGAGAGCTATTCTAAGGAACCATTCTTTTAAGTAAGAATTTTATTTTCACACAGTTGTGGAACCAAGTATAGAGAATCAAATTCCTGTTAGGTTCATGAACCTATGAACCTCTCGTGTATGTTGAGAACTTCATAAAATGTACTGTGATCATATTCATCCTGCCTCCCCTAACTCCTCCCAGATCTACCCCTCCTTCATGCTTCTCAAATATTCTCTCCCCTCCCCCTCCTCCCTCTCCCCTTCCCTCGCCCCCTCTCTTTCTCTCTGCTTATCTCTATCACCCCCACTATCCCCTGCACCTCTATTGAGTCCAATTTGGTACATCCACTGGCAGAGTAAGGCATTTCAGAAAGCATGTCCTTGTAACATTGAGATGGATGTTAAGGAAAAGGTACATACAATAAGCAAAAGTAATAATGTCAAAGCAAAACAATGTTTCGGAGAAAAATTAAAATGAACCTCTAGGTCTGTGAAGAGTTGCTTGGAAACTCAAGACTACCACAAGGACTTCTTGAATATAAACTGGAAAAAGGAAACCTTGATCTTTCTAGTGTCAAACAGTTGAAATGATATGATGATTCTTCAGTATTGATCATACTGGGTTTATACATCTCGGTGACCCACTGAAATCGTTTTGTAAGAACATCAAACTGATCTGCGCAGAGGAGAGGGAAGGGGAGAAGAGGGAAGGCTTGGGAGAGAAGGGAAGGGTTGTGGAAGGGGGTGACTGGGAGGAGGACAGTGTATGGCACGTGAAGTGAGTAAGTAAAAAAAACATTAATTAATTTTTATAAGAACATCAAACTGTTAGGCTACATAAATGTTTGTGCCTTGCCTAAATTCAGATGTTACATCCTGAGTTCTCAACGTAAAGACCTTTATCAGCAGTGGGGGTGAGAAGATTTGGGAAGACAGACCTAGTGAGAAGGAACTCCAGGGAGCTTTCTGTCTGCTCTGTGAGGTCCACTGAGGATGCAACTAACTACAAGACATCAGAAAGCCAAGGGGTGATCCCTCACAGTAACTGAATTGGGGGTACCTGGCTCTTGGGAGTCTCAGCCTCTAAATTTTTGAAGAAAAAATACATTTCTATTTAAGCCACCAATCTGGTATTTTATGATATAAGCCAGCCTGACTAATTTATAAATGAGCATGAGACCTAAACTCAAAAGTGATGTTAAACAGGAATCTGCTTAACTACCCATTTTATGTTTTCATCTTTTACATTAGATAGAGATTGTCTAAATGTTACAAACTACACTGGTACTCTTCTTAGAAAGGAACTCACTAATAAAGTGAATATCTTCCTCCATTTTTCTCTTGTATGCCTTATGCAATGGTCAGTCTTCATTGTCAAGTTTATTAGATTTGAGTTATATAGGAGGCACATACATGTATATGTTGGTCAACGTGATATTCAGAGAGCTTTACATGAAAAATGGAAACCTTCCTTGATTATGTATAACATCACTCCAGGGCCTGGGGCCCAGCACTGAATGAAAAGAGGAATGGGGGAGGAGCCAGCTGGATGCCAACATTCTGGCTTCTGCTTCCTCACTATAGATACTTTGTGGCCAATGAAGCTCCTTCCACCACACTCCCCTTGCCATATTCAACCAGAACCTCAAACTGTGAGACACCATAAGCCCTTTCTTTCATTAGATGCTTCTTTCCAGTTTGTCACTGAAGTGAAAAATACCGAATGCACCTCGATTCACAGTGACAGACGCAGGATCTATTCAGTAACATGTGACTACTGTGCTTCCGTTCATGTTCACGGATACAGGCTCTTCGCAGGAACATGTGGACAGTCACAGAAACAGTTTTCCCACTTAATGCTTAGGATTTTTTGTTAGTTAGTTTGTTTTAATTTCCAAATGTAATAATGCCAAAACAAAGACTTCACAGTTCTTAAATTCTTTGAACATTCTTTAACAAAACAGAAACAGATACTTCTAAGGGTGCAGTGCAGGATTCTATCCTGACGAAGACTTAATGGGTAGGGGTGACATGCCCCCGGACCACGTTTGAAATCCTGAAGTGGCAAATTCTTATTAGTAAATCAGCCACCTCATTTCTCAGATAAGGAGTCATGCCCTGCTCAGAGTTGCTCAGCTGTGTACACGAAACGCAATAGCTCTCTCTGCGCCAGTGGCTTTTGAGGAAGCAAGGAAACAGAGGAAATGAGAATCCTGCCACTCCTGCCACCTGAATGTAGGCAGCTCAAGCTCTCTCTCATGGTCCAGGAAGCTTCAGCCTTTCCCAAGAGAAGGAGAAATCATGTACAAAACAAAGGCAAATAGGGAACCTTCTAGAATCATTCAGCACTCTTGTTTCCTTAAATTCACACCATGGAGAATCATTTACCTTTAGAAGAGTTTTCCCTCCAAGAATGGAGAAGAACTAAATGATATGTTTTAATTATCAATTATCAATACGCTCTCCTCTTTGCCTTTATATATGTTTTTTCAAATCACATGCCCCTGACATTCAACAAAAGGAGGTATCACATTGATATGATATGATACAAATCATATTTGATTTATAATAAGAAAACTCAGTAACAGATGTGTTCTTAGTTTGGTAATTTGTATGCAGGTCACCCCTATTATAATGAGCAACTGTGCACATTGATAAAAAGAACTCCAGGCACAATGCTCTGGCCTTTTATGTTATGCAAATCCCATATAACTGAGCACCAAGTACTAAAACAAATGAATGTGAACACTCCACCAATTTGTTGGTTTTATTTAACTGGTTCTTAAACTTGGGATTCAATCCACAGACTGGCATACCTCTCAGTGTAGCCTCTTTTTTGGTAATGCTGTAAGGCTAACTAACTTGTCCTTTTTACTCACTCATTTCCATTCTGTAGGAAGAATGAAAGATGGCCTTGGGTGGTAGGTCTCAGGATAAAACACAAAGCATTTCCACACTAGAGAAATGTGTTTGCATTTGTGGTTTTCCTGATGCCTTCAAGTGCGTGTTCCTACGTCACAAGCACATCTGTTTGGATGCTTCTTCCCCTTGGGTAAATGAACAAAGGGACATATTGCTAGAACTTTTCTGCTGGAAATTAAATCTGCCTTCATCCTTGCTGGTACAGCTTTCCTGCAACTGCTCTTCTTTTTCTGTGTTCTCTATTCCCTCGTAAGAGAACAGAAAACTCAAAGTTGTCATGAATCTGGTATCTTACGGGCTCTGCGTAATTGGAACAAATGCTTAAAGCTCTCTTGCACCAAGAAGGGCAACTTAAAGATGCCAGAAAGGAAGATTAAAACAGGTAGTTAGAGACCTATGCCAGAGTGAGGAGCTAGTGAAGGGATGGAGTTTCAGAATGTATTTGGCTGATAAGTACCTTTAACATGCTTTAAATATATACCTTTGGATTCATCTGGACAGATTGATAATCAAGACACAAATTTCTCCTATTTTAACTTTATATATTTGTTTCATGCACTCAAATATCAGGGTGTTCAGCATCATCCAATAAAGCTTATGTGAATGAGTGGAAAGGCATCTAAATCACAAAGGTCACCTATCAAATGTCAACTAGGCCACACAGATGAATGAGTCTCCATTTGTTCACAATCTGTGTATGGTTAGAGTACTGAAAGTTAACCAAAGGTTTCCCCAAACCTAATTGCAACACCACAGCATTAAATCTAAGAAAGCTAGAAATGCACATTTTACAAAATAAGTGAAGATGAAAGCTACTTACACTTTTGCTCCGAGAAAGTACATCACAGGTGTTCCTCTCCATGGCGCGGCTTTCAGTAGTTCGGATGCCACTAGCTGCTTCCAAGGTCGGTGCTCTCGCTGCAACTGTTATCCACTCAGAGGCAACTGAAAAGCTGGAGAAAAAGGCAAGGAAATGTTTAATCAAGTATATGATTAACATGTGCACTTCGAAATGCTGCCATGGACTGGGACAGTGATTCTTAAATAATTCATCAGAACAGGCGGAGATGTTGATGTGTTTAAAGCAATAAAAGTGGACAGGAGGAACATTTCCAAAACAGCTTTTGTTAAATGCAAGTTACAGATCCCAGCACCATCTGCTTCCTGTTAAATATCTACGCTTACTTTTTTAGCAGTTGAAATAAATAGGTGTGGCAGACGCAGCCTAAAGATCCTCATACGAATGGAAGAGGTGGCTGAACCATGGTATGTGCTAATTCTTGCTGGGAAACTAGGGACTCCCCAATTTTCCACTAAGGGACAAGCCACATAACCTTTCCCACCAGTGGGAAAACACTAAAGACTACAGGATGGCTGTGAGCATGACATCACAGCTTCCTCTTCTTGTGTTACCAGTAAATCTACATAAAAGTCAATGGCATTACCCCAGCCACTGAGCAGCAGTACTCCAGACCTTTGGCTCCAAGAGGCTGAAAAGCATGTTGAGAGAGGGTGAGGGCCACTTACTTAGTTAAACAATAACTGTTATTCCAGAGACTCTTCCAGAGGAACTGTCACATTCATAGCACCAATGGCCTTGTTTCCTAACCTCCACTTTCCTAGACACTGGAAAGGAGACTATTTAGAGGGAAGGATGAATTAATGAAGTAAATTTCTGCTATTCATTTACCTCTGACATGGCTTTACTATTCATAGGATAGAGCTGTATATGGGATGACATGCTTTGGGGAAGACTCACTCTAGAGGAAAGAGGATGAGGCCACCAAGCTTGGCCAAAACATTAACTAATAGTGTAGGCTGACATTGTAGGTGTGGAGGGTTAGAGACAACAGTGTGTTTACTCCAGCATTTGATGTAGTCTAAGTTCTTTAGGGAAAATAAGGTGTCTGTCTGACATTTAGGAAAAAGAGTAACAACAGTCAAGGGCTGAAGAAATTAGGCTCACAAAACAATTCTGAACATACTAAGGTATAAGCTGCTATGAATTATACATGGCAGCACCACAGGAAGACCAACAGTGGACCCCTGGGAGCTCCCAGAGGCTGAGCCACCAACCAAAGAGCACACATGGGCTGGTGCATAGGCAGTACACACAAAGCAGAGGACTGCCTTGTCTGGACTCAGTGGGCGAGGATGAGCCTAAGCCTACAGAGACTTGATGCAGCAGGGAGGGGAATAGCGGGGAGGGGGCTGCCCTCTCAGAAGTAAAGGGGAGAGGGGATGGGGGAAATCCCTCGAAGGGGGACAGGGTGGCAGCCTTTGGGATGTAAATTAATTAATTAATTAATTAAAAAAGAAAATTAAGTAATCTAAAACAGTTATCTGCTTCAAAAAAACAAAAAACAAAAACAAAACAAAACAAAACAAAACAAAACAAAAAAACCAAACATGAATTCAAAGCACAGGAGACTATAGAGAATACAACATGGCTGTGGATCTCAGCAAAGGGGTAGCCATGCAGCAGAGGATCCTAGAGACCAATAACACCATTGGAGAGGCACCTTCACTATGCTCTCTAGCAGACCACAGGAGCACTCTCTCAAGGCTGAGAGGACTTGTTTTAACCACATATGAGCCACTCTCTTTAGAGTTTCAAAAATCAAAGTGAGATATTTTTAGAGATGCCAAGGCTCCCCCAACAGCAAGCCGTAAGTAGAAAGAGAGAATGGATACTATTATTGCTAAGAGTACCCCTAGATGTGGAGACCCATGCTACCAAGGGAAAAAAGGATTTTCTAGCTTGAAGAAAATGTCTGCCTAAAGGTAAGAGAAAAACACATTATCCAATGTGAGTTTCTAGGAGAAAAAAATAATTATTTCTTTAAGGCTTTATGGGCTTTTGTAGTCACCGTTTTGAAGAGAGGAGGTTTTGAAGAGAGGGACTAACCTACTCAGGAAAAATACTTAGTTCATAAGCCTCCAGGAACTGAGTCACCTTTATGATTAGATATGATGCTCAGCATCTTGTATGGTTTCCAAAATTGTGGAAATATATTATTCATTTCATTTGAGAAATGGATAGAGATCGTTTTAACTATGATCTAAATGCCCATGCCTAGAGAGAGAAAAACATCTAGATAACTGCTGTGGGAAGCTGATGCTCTGCCAGGGAGAAAGTCATTGAAAATATTTAATTATTCATCTGATATGTAATGAGTACCCTTAGGGTACCATGAATATCCAACATATACAAAGAACTCAAGAAGTTAGACTCCAGAAAACGAAATAACCCTATCAAAAAATGGGGATCAGAGCTAAACAGAGAATTCTCAACTGAGGAAACACGTAGGGCTGAGAAGCACCTAAAGAAATGTTCAACATCCTTAGTCATCAGGGAAATGCAAATCAAAACAAGTCTGAGATTCCACCTCACACCAGTCAGAATGGCTAAGATCAAAAACTCTGGTGACAGCAGATGCTGGTGAGGATATAGAGAAAGAAGAACACTCCTCCATTTATGGTGGTATTGCAAGCTGGTACAACCACTCTGGAAATCAGTTTGGTGGACCCTCAGAAAAATGAATATAATATTACCTGAGGACCTAGCTATACCGCTCCTGGACATATACCCAGAAGATGCTCCAACATGTAATAAAGACACATGCTCCACTATGTTCATAGCAGCCATATTTATAATAGCCAGAAGCTGGAAACAACCCAGATGTCCCTCAGCAGAGGAATGGATACAGAAAATGTGGTACATCTACACAATGGAGTACTACTCAGCTATTAAAAACAATGACTTAATGAAAT
>CM052716.1:41430556-41456872 GCA_028551405.1 Uromys caudimaculatus
AATGAAAATGGTATGTACTCACTGATAAGGGCATATTAGCCCAAAAGTTAGGAATACCCAAGTTTCACTTCACAGTAACCATGGGACTGAGAGTGAGGTCCCAGATGGAGGAGTTGGAGAAGGGACTGAAGGAGCTGAGGGAGTCTGTAGCCCATGGAGGGAGCAACAGTGTCAGCTGGCTTGACCCCTTTCCCCCCAGTCCTCCTGGAGGCTGGACCACCAACCAAAGAATACACGTTGAGGGACCCATGGTTCGGACCACATATGTGGCAGAGGAGGGCCTTGTTGGTCATCAGGGGGAGAAGAGGCCCCAGTAAAGGGGAATGTCAAGGTGGGAATACGAGAGTGGGTGGGTGGGTGGGTGGGAGGTGGAATTCCCTCATAGAAGTAAGGGAGGGGGAGGGGATAGGTGGTTTCCAAAGAGGACACCTAGAAAGGGGGAAACATTGGAAATGTAAATAAAGTATCAAATAAAAAATTAAAAAATTAAAATCTATGACCTAATAATAATAAAAAAAAAAAAAAGAAGTGCCCATAGTGAGCTAGTTAATCAATGATTTCAAACCAACAAATCATTAAAGTCAGACAAACATGGATTTGACCTGGAAAGGCTTACTGAATTAATCAAGTATTTTAAGACATTTGACTTAAAAGCCTTTAATCCCATCATTAAGAGAGTCTTTCCCACAAGAATTCAAAACTTAAAGGAATACGAGTAAACAGATGGGCTTAACTGAACAACCAGATTCTCCAACTGTATCACTAGGAGGCATCCAGGCCTCCATAAAAAGGTATAGACCTGGGAGCCAAATAAGTGTATCTCTGTATAGCGCTAGACAGTCTGACATGTCCTAGCAGAGAGACACTAAGGTAAGGTGGGGCCTGTAGATGGGGCACACTTTTGTCTTCACCCTCTGCATCTTTCTCTGGGTACCAAATGCCAAGTAATAATGAGACAACCGATTCTTATTTATTGTCTACAGTGCCTAAATCCCCACAAATAAAACACGCCTAGGCAAATTTCAACTAAGTATTGGTGAATCTTTTATCCAGATCTCAGGAGATGCTGCATGACTATCAGGATCATTTTAAGAGAGTTTAGTAAAGGCCCTAAGGAAGATGGGGGCGGGGTAGAGGAACCCACCATGACAGTGCAGTCCTGGAAGCAGGCAATGGCAGAGTTATCTACAAGGAGCAAGCAGAGATGGATGTCAGCATCTCCAAAAAGACATGCAAAGCTGGCCTCCTTGACAAGGCAGGTTACTTCTAGCACAGCCTGGAGGAAAGAGGTGAAGAGAAGCACATGACCTCATACCATCCCCTCTGATCACCTGCCAGGACTCCCTACTAGCCAAATGCAGCTGAGCAAGAGGGCAAAGGAAGATGCAGATACACTTTTCATCTGTCAGCCTTCAGGGATAGAAAGCTCTGAAAGCCAGTCGGGAAGAGAGGAGAGCTGCAGGCAAAATAGAAGACATGCCACACAACTATGCTATGCATTCCAGCAAAAAGATTATATTTTTTCCACTGCCTCATTCATTCCAGGAAAAATGCCTACCATTTATCTCAATAATGCCAAAAAAGTAGATACTGCTAATGTATTGCACTACTCAAAAATAAGGGTATCTGCTCCAGAGAGAACTCATTGTCCAGATGCAAACTTGATCACTGAGGCCATAGTTTGTAGTCTTGTTTACTTCCCCATACCACACTGGTGTTGCTATCATGAATCAATGCTATTTAATTATCAACAGAGAGTAATCAGCACAAATATCAGATATGTACTCATACCAAAGAATGTTTGCGAATTAAAAAATAAATAAAAGTTGACTCCCAGGGAGGCAGTTATCTGAGTCCCTACAAATGCCTCCCTTAGCAAAGATAAGGTAAGACAATACAATATGTTTCTCCCTCTAGGCAAGATACACAAATGGAGAACAGGAGGAAACACTGGCACATATGTTGTCATCATGACAGAAGCTTCCATATAAAAGTCGGTCGGGAAGAAGGAAGAGTCCACCCCTGCAGGGAACATACTTCAGAAATACAAGTGAAGAGAGGCAGATTAGAAAAGCTAGGATGGACACAGAGCAGGAGCCTAGAGCACCTGGATAAACTGTGCAGCTTCAGATCAAGGATCAAGATGAGTCCTTTCCGGGGAATTAAAGGTTTAAGTGTCGAACACTCTAAAGGACTCATCAGAAAAATAATTTTAATGTCTACCGTTACATAGACACATGAAGCTGTGAGTTACTGGGGAAGGTGCTATCTCTTTTACCCTTGACTTGATGTGTGCTTCCTTGTAAAGTAGAGAAAATAGTTTCCTCCCAACCCACCTCAAAGGGTTGTTGTAGGGATTAATTAGCTAATATCTGAAGAGTTTCCTCCAAACATAATTCTGCTCATTTAAACAGAAAAAGTGTCCAGTGTCTAATGACAGTCAAACCTAAGAGTTAAATAAGGTTCCACTTGCCCTCAAATATCAGGAAAGCCATTGAGTATGTTAGGCACTTAAGATGAATTTCCTTTTCTTCTCCTTTTGTGGAACCAGAATTTTTTTTTCCTTTCCTAGAGTAATATAATGACTGCTGAATCATAAAACCAGTCATGGACATTAAAATAAAACACCACTGAGTCCTGACTTGCCACTCACTGAAATAAAACTGTCATATAACACAAAACCTTCTTTGTTTAGGGCAGTAGTTCTCAACCTGGGGGTTACAACTCCTTTGAGGGGTTGAAGGACCCTTTCACAGGGGTCATCTAAGAGCATTGGAGAGCACAAGTGTTTGCATTGCAATTCATAACAGTAGCAAAATTATAGTTATAAAGTAGCAATGAAAATAATTTTATGCTTGGGGGGCTCTATAACATGAAGAACTATATTAAAGGGTCACAGCATTAGGAAGGTTGAGAACCACTGTTTTAGGGAGAAAGACGTGTCCTAACATATTGCCTGTGGATAATTAAGAAGTTCTCAATTAGATCTGTCTCTAATTTAGAGTCTCTTTTTTTCATTAGATGGTAGATGTTTCTAATGGTACATCAAACTGAAATTAAATTGCTTCTGTCTTCCCTAGCATTCTTTTAAAGGGCTGGGAGAAGCGAGGATGTAACCAACCCCAGGGTGTTACACACATTCTCAGCAACTACCCTCCCACCCAGCCTAGTCCTCCTGAATAGATTCTAATAGTAAGGAAAAATAGTGGATATAGAATATAGTTGTTATAAAAGGCAATGTCCTCATGAAGTTTAAACAGGCTCAATTTATTTAGGCTTAGCCAGAAAAATGCACGAAGGTAAATTAGGGAGAGGCAATCAGCCTAAAAACTAAATACTCCAAACGTTAACTACAAGAAACGAAATATACAGGGAACAAGACAAAAATTTCACGGAGAGTTTAACTGATGGCTTTAGTGAGTTAAACGTACACGAGTTTTCCCTCTCCATACAGAAGATAGACAGTCTTTGTCCATTTGGTCTCTATTTACACAAGGGAAGATAGTACCTGGATTTCCTCATATCTTCTAAAAACTCTGTGTTAAGAGAAGGTCTAGATGCATTTTAGTGCAGACCCAAAGAGACCAATAGAGGGTTCCTGAATTTTATAGCTTCTCTCATTTGTCCAGGTGTCATGTGCTCATATGTCTCAGCTGAGCTCTTGCTTGGGCTCTAGAAACAGAAATCTAGAGAGTTCAAAATACACACCAAATTATTCAGTAATTTCGAACATGAGGAATCAGCCTAAGATCACAGAGCTACTTAAGATAGGACAGGAAGGAGCCTGAAGTGCCCCGCCCCCGCCACACCCCTAGAACAGTGTCTTGGAGCTAAATATTGTTGACTTTTTCCCTAAAAGCTAATTTCATGGCTCTAAAAGTGTCTCATGGTTTTCCAGAAGAGTTTCACTACTCAGTTCTAAGGCAGATAGGCAGCTGCGTGGCAACAGAGGCTGAACTTGTGACATCCGGTTTCAGCTTGCACTCTGTAGGGACTTTACTCTGCAGGGGCATCTTAAAGGCCAAGTAGAGGTCATGTGGTCTGTTTAGCAGGTGTTTAATCTGCCTTACCCTTCCCACCTCCAACACCATTGCTTTCATATAGTTAGACTTCTCTAATCTCTCCATGTTTGTTTCTAACTCAGAGCCTCAGATTGATGCTTTTAAATTGTTCACCCTTCTGAACGTTTTCTTCACCGTGGTCTTACAAAGACCCTTATGGTCTATCAATTTCCCCATGTCTCCAAATCACACAGGCCTCTACTGTGGACTGCAAAAAAACAAAGACAAGTTGCACAGATTTTCACTTGGGTCCCTAAGGTTTCTAAATTTAATCACTGTTTCTTCAATTCAGAACTGAATAAGGCACCTTATTCCAACTACACATTGCATGGTTATCAATCTCAGTTCGTTAAGGCTGAGAGCATTTCACCATCACTGTTCTGCCTTCTCCACAGTGGAGATATGGTGTTGATTACTTATCAACAACGTAAAGAAACAGAGGGGGGAAAATAAAGCTATAAACCAGTGCTTTTCAACTTGGGAGTCGAGAACCCTCTGGGGGTCAAAAGAGGCTTTCACATGGGCCACCTAAGACTATCAGAAAACATAGACATTTACATTACAAATTCATAAAGTACAAAAATTTCAGGAAGTAGCAATGAAAATAACTCTATGGTCGGAGACCACCACAACATGAGGAACTGTGTTACAGGGCTGCAGCCTTTGGAAGGGTGAGCACCACTGCTATCAACCCATTCTAATAAATGAACATTTCTACCAGTAAGTATATATTCAAAATTAGAAACAAAGTTATAACTACAGACACTGCTTTATCTCATTATCAAAGAAATTAAAATCACTAAATTTATATTTGCTTTCTCTGTAAGTTAGCAAAGTTATTTTAAATAAAATCCTGGATGGGTATATATGTTATTAAAAGGTATATATGTGATTAAATATGTTTCACATCTTGCTGATATGGTTTCCAAATGAAATAAAACCTTTGGAAGGAATTTGCTAATAAAACCCAAAAGCTTTAATGTGGTGACTTTTAAACAATAATTCTGGAAGTAAATTTAATTGTGAGAAGGGATTTGCATGCAGAAGCAATCTTGGAAGTTCTAATAGTAATAATGAAAATGTGGAAATAATTTAGATATCCAATTATAGGAGACAGGCTAATTAAAATATGCAAACTTTCCTAATGCATAAAGTAGATGCACAATATTTTAATTACATGAGAAACTGTGTGTGTTGCAATGTTAACTAAAAATAATTGGGAGAGGTTGCGGCTATAGGTAAAGCTCAGTGACAGACTGCTTGTCTAGCATGTGTAAGGTCCTAGGATTCATTTCACACGGGGTCGGGGGGGGGGGGACAGAGACAGAGAGGGAGAGACAGACAGACAGAAACACAGAGACAGAGAATAGAGGGAGTCAAAGAGAGAGCAAGGAAATAGACAAGAAGAAAAGTCAATATTAAAGTTGCTTCTACAATACCATTCTGAAACCATACACAGAAGAAGAGTTTGAATGAGATCTAGCAAAAATCAATACGTTTGTATAGGCACCATACTTTGATTCATTCCATTCTGGCTTCTCAATTCCTTTGCTTTCTCAAATTATCAACACTGGGGGAAAGGCACTTAAAAGTTAGGTAGATGGGAAATGTTTGTGTGAGTATAAGAGCCACTAACCACCCCTTCTTCCTTTAGTGGTGACTTCCGCTTCTGTCGATGGTCACCCTGGGCACTTCTCACATGGCTCTTTGAAGCACTGGAGTGAATATAAAAACAAGTCACTAGCCACCACTTGCTACTTCAGAATATAACAACAGTGCTGACATTTGCTTAGACGAGGATTATGGGGGAGGCTGTTAGACTGTTTGTTTGTCTCTTTATTTGCTCTAGAATTCCCGGGTTTGCTGTTTTCCATGTAGTGCTAGAATTCATCTTTTAGGGCTATGAATGGCTTAGTTCAAAAAAGATGGTCAAAATTAAGTCTCCCCTCACAGATGCTCCTCTCTCTGCTGGGTATCAACCAAAAGATGATTTCCCCTTCTTTTAAATTTTGTGATACTACCATCTACCAAAAGAATTCCTTTAACATTACACTTAGAAAACCAGTTACGGTGTTTCTTCTGAGCTAGTTTTGAGTATGCCCAACACATGGCACCTTGAAGACAGAGACAAATGCAACAGCACACTATATTAGCAATCAGGTGGATTAGGTTTTATGGGACCCATAAGAGTTCAATTTAGAAAGTATTTTCCTATTACTATATATGGGGAGAAAAATGCAATATTCAGACCTAATCCTGTCTTCCCTGATCTGCCTGCTGTAATTCTGCAGAATTTTTCTACCCAGGTTGTAAACAGTTTCCCCACTTGTTCCACAAGCCCCATCCTTTAACCTTGTGCTCCCTCTCCCCTGGCCACCAGCCTATCTTTCCTTCTATTTAACCTTGTGCTCCCTCTCCCCCACCAGCCTATCTTTCCTTCTGTTTATTTACATTTTGTTTTCAATACACCCTAGCCACACTTCACTCCTCCCAGTCCCCACAACCTTCACTCTCCCCAAACAAAGAAATTAAGTTCTTTGAAAGACTTGGACATTTCCATTCTCCTTTCCCAGCTCAGCCTCTTCCCCTTAACCCAATGCATACTAGTTCCCCTCCCTCTGTACTTTCTCTGAACTAGAACTCCCAGAAACCACAGATGCTCTGAATAGACAGTGCAGCATGGTTGTTTCTCTAGAAACGTTCTCCACTGTCTTCTGTGATATCACTTCTCTGGCTCTCTGGCTCTTTGTTTGACTTCTTTCTTTTTAGAAGTTTTATTAGTGTACATTGATGAACATAAAATGGCTTTCATGCAGAGACCATACCAGCTGCCAGAAATTCAGATCAGTGCCTAGACCAATCACCATCAGAGAGGCATCCTCCAGCAGTTGATAGGATCAGATGCAGGGACCCACGGCCAATCATTAGGTAGAGAGAGAGAGAGAGAGAGAGAGAGAGAGAGAGAGAGAGAGAGAGAGAGAGAGAGAGGAAGAAGGAGGAGGAGGAGGAGGAGGAGGGGGAGGGAGAGGGGGAGGGGGAGTCCAAGTTGGAGATCTCCATAGGGTCCCTTCCTTTGGAGCTCAAGGAACCCAGCTGGAAGAGAAGGAGGAAGAATTGTAGGAGCCAGAAGGATCAAGGACACCAGGAAAGCACAGTCCATAGTCTTCAACTAAGTAGAGCTCACTGGGGCTCCCAGAGACTGAAGCAGCAATCATCAAGCCTGCATGGGTCTGTGCTAGACGCTGTACACATGCTACAGTTGTTTAGCTTGAGATTTTTGTAGGATTCCTAACAGCAGGAGTCACAGGGTGCCTCTGACTTTTTTGCCTACTCTTGAAACCCTTTTCCTCCTACTGGGTTGCCGCATTCAGCCTAAATATGTGGGTTTGTACCTAATCTAATTGTACCTTCTTATGTTGTGGTTAGTGGGTATCCTGGGGAAGGTTGATTCTTTGAAGGGAAACAGAGGAGGGATGGATATGGGGGGGGGGTGAAGGTTGTGGGAACTGGGAGGAAGAGGAGGTGGGGGAAGTGTGGTCAGGGTATATTGAAAACAACATAAATAAATAGAAAAGGAGTTTTTATTGTGACATTCCTCTCTCTCTCTCTCTCTCTCTCTCTCTCTCTCTCTCTCTCTGTGTGTGTGTCTGTGTGTGTGTGTGTGTGTGTGTGTGTGTGTGTGTGTGTGTGTATGTGTGTGTGTGTGTGTCTGATAACAATTTGTAGGCATTGGTTCTTACCCTTCACTATGCAAATCCCAGAGACTGAACCCAGGCTGTCTAACTTAGCACCAAGTGTTTTAACCCTGTGCGTCATGTCACTGACCCCACTTAAAATGGGGTTCTTTTACATTCTGTGCTTTTTTTATACCTCCATTTCCTTCTGGATTATTCTCACCTTCCTAGTCTCCATATCTGTACATCTCCTTCTTTATTTGATGACGTCTGCCTCAAGACTCATTTCAGGTGTCATCTTTTCTTAGAAGGTTCCTGGTTCTCCTCAATATAGCAGTCTGCTGCCATCCAGCCCCTGTCCCCGTTCTGTCCTTCCACTGTGCCTGCTGAATGCTCTCAACAACAAATTTCCCAATTTACGTTGAAAGAGCCCATGTCCCAGTTTGCCTCTGCCACTCTTACCCTGAATTTCAGTTTCCTCTTGGAAACAAAGCATTTCACACTTACATAGACAATCAGTAGATAAAATATACACAACGAGCATTTACACAACAAGCCTTTACTGAATCCTGCTTAATTGAGCTGCTTCCCTTCACTAGAATAATGGCAAAGATGCACATGGTCTTACAACTTAAAAGAACGAATCTTTTTCTTCATAGTTTATACCCACACAAAGTCAATATCCTATTCCCCTGTCTTCTCCCTAAATGATAACAGTAATCCTTCTTACAAATTCATTCGCTCGACATTTATTAGGCACTTTTGGTATGCAATGAACTGTACCAGTGTCCAGGGATACAAGGATAAATATGATAAACTCTGCTTGAGAATCTGGGGGTAGGAGCCACAGCAAACAGCATAATATATTAAGTTCTCTGACAGAGCAGAAAAATTGGTATGGGACCCCCCGGGAAGCTGCAAGTGATTTATCCACCTAATGGCTGCAAAGCCTTTTCTGTCATTCTGCTCTTGTGAACACTTTATGCTAAGTTATTCAAGTGCCATTTCATATACTGATGCACCCCAAGCATAAGGGACAGAACAGAGAAGTGAAGACAGACAGTTCCTTCTATGTCCTTTGGGCATCTGGTGAGACTTCTGTTCTTACGGTTAGAGCTAGCTACAGAACTCCACAGCCAGAAAATGTGCTGTAAATAGCCATTCAAAGGACAATGGCAAACAGGCACACTTTCTCAAGAGAATGTAAGCTTTTGATTTCAGAAGAGATTTATTATAAAATAATTGACATTTCAGAAAATAAAAGTACACCATTTAGCTCCCAAGGTAGCCCAATTCCTTATTCCCAAGGGTATGGAAATGCCAAAAGTACCGCTCTTTTCAATACTGACCTTGACCACTGTTTCAAAGAAAAGGTCCTGCTGAGTCATTTAGCAGCAAATCAATTACATTCCCTTCCAGGATTCCATGGTTTATGGCCTCCCCCAGCACACACCTGATATAATTGCACTATCTAAAATACAATTTTTTACCCTAAACGCAAGGCTGGGGACAATCTAGTTCTTCTCTCACAAGGACAGGGTCTACTGTTTCATATTACTCTGGCTTGTTTTAGCTTCCTGCTACACTGAAAAGTAACAACAAAAGCTTGCTTTCAACAGTTCTCCTAGACATATTCTCTACCATTGCTGCCTTACAGTGCCTTTCAGACCTGGAAAGTAGGATGTGCTCAGAGCAGTTCTGTCCTATGAATCATAGGCAGTATGGTATAAAGTCTGCTCACCTCAGGTCCAGTATGCAAGAAACAGCTGGGATATGTCATCACCAGCTATGTTGTAACAGGTACATACAGAGTTTTTTGGTAAAAATCGCTGAGAGGAAAAATAAGAAGATATCAAGATGTTCCCCGCGATATTTCTGGCTCACACTGCTTAATGTCTATCACAAAAGTTTGTTTCATAAAGGCATTGTGTTTTGCAGTATTTTCTGTCTCAGATCAGATTAAAGAAGCCTGCCCATCTGAGTCCTTTTGAATTTGAGAAGTTCCACAATGGCATCATGATGTACAGTCACTTATACTGAGCTGTGTGATCCCTGGTTTATAATCAGGTTGGCACTTTTATTCATGAAAACAGCTCAGGTGGGGGACATGGGCCATTCTGTCTCTGCACCTGAACCAAGAGAATTCTTAGATGATAGATTTTGTTTCCTAGGTAGATGGACAGACCTGTAGATAAAGTTGACAGAGAGAGAGAGAGAGAGAGAGAGAGAGAGAGAACAGGAGCTCTTGTCCTAGATCCCAGATTCACATAGCAGAGATACAGAAGCAAAATGATCACTCTAATACTTCTTAGCCAGGCTTTTACAAAGTCCATCTTGTAATTAGCAAACTCTGAGCTCTTCTGTTGCTTCTGCTTCTCTGGCACCAATGGATTCTAACTTTTAGGTTCCTGAAACACTTGCATTGTGAGCAGTTCCCTTAAGGAAAAGGCTGATGGGATTTCCTTTAAGACTGATAATATGACTGGTTTAGATTATTTGAGACACAATGAGAAAAAAACAAACCAGAGTTGGAGTCAAGAATAGAAGGGGGAAAAGGAGTTAACAGAGCACCGTGCAGTTCTTATTTGAGACATGGAAGTTGACCTAAGGAGGCCTCAGCAGGAGAACATCATCTAAGCCCTGAGTGACTCCAAAAGCACCCTCAAGCTCTCATCTCCCCCTGATTAGCCATCCTTACAAAAGACGTCATTGCCTGAAGACTCCACAAACAACAGAAAAGCAAGGCATTAAAAAGATGAAGAAATTCATTGTTAATTAAAAGCAGCATAAACAAGGAGAAAAAACACAACCAGGAAACCCAAGACTAGAAGCAGCAACTCAAACATATCAATTCTCTGCCTCTCAGAAAGCAACAACCCCATTAGCGTGGTGGTTACAAGAAAATGAGCCCAGGGTGGAGGTATCATTAGCATCCAGACAGATTGGAAACTATGCAGCCCGTCAGTGTTAGCTGGAACCAAGAAGCAAATTTTAATCAGTTGGAGAAAAGCTGATTTAGAAATATTAAAGAGAAAACTACCACCCCCAAAAAAGAGTTTGACAAGAGATTTGGTTTTATTTTTTTCTTTTTGAAAGGTTGACTATCTCACCAAGCTTGTCATTAAAGGCAAAAAGCAGCAAAGTTGAGCTCTGTGAAAGAAGAAATTCTATACTCCTCTGGTGACTTTCAATACATACTCTTTTTCCTCTTCTATTCAGGGTATACATAGTAGATAAAGTCAAGCCAGCTCCTTCCAGTGAACACTCTTCTTGATCCTTTCGTTCTCATGACCAGATTCTAAAGAAAGGACTCATTTAGATGAGAGCTATTGACTTGGAGAAAAAGTAGAAAAGGGCAAAAAAGAAATCGATTCCTGGGATGTTATGAGTTTGAGAACTGGATACAGTTGGATGCAAGGTCTGTTTGGGTTACTTACTGATTCTGGGTCATGAGCAGAAGTTAACCTTCCTGAGTCAACTTCAAGGTTAACCTCAATGTGAATGTTAAATCTCTACTTCAGGGCTGATGATGTGTTTCACTTAGATGCTGGGCTCCTGTGTCACCACACACTGAGCGCAGCAGTACCACTATGCTCAAAGACTAATTTTAAGGATGCTTAAGCCTTAAGTTTATCTTCAGTCAATCCTCTGAGAAGTCATTAATACCAAGGACTTCAATGGTTTCTAACAACAGGAACCATGGGCTCTGACAACATGAACCACGATTCACATCCATCCTTCAAATTTAGAAACAAAAGGGCACAGAGCTCACACTATACAGCCTAGTGGTAGCAAAGACAAGAAACCTTAAATTGTAGTTAATCTCTTATTCTAGATAAGCAAGTGCTGAATATCTTATGCACTCAGACTTTATTACAACAGCAAAACCGGTCATTAAAATTATGCTCCCCCGAGGATTATTATTCTGCCACAAAGTAAGAGGCATCATTCTTATTCTCGACACAACCTGGAACAGAACAAGATTTTCCTTAAAGAAAATACTTTTTAAATTACAACAGAATGTCATCACTTCCCTCTCTCCCTTCTGTCCCTCAGACCCTCCTGTGTTTCCTCCCTCCAACCCTTCCCAACCCAACACCCCCTCAAGTTGATAGCCTTTTTCAGAACAAAGTGTTCTTAATCTTTAGCTTCTGGGTTCAGGCCCGAGCTTCTGCAAGGCTATCAATGGGGTCAGATGAACTTTAAGTCTGAAGGTTAGAAATCATTTCCACTCTGATTCTTCTTTCTTTAGGGGCTTGTTGAATAGCCTCAAAATGAGTCTTATCACTTTTTTTTCCAGCAAGAAGTTAATTGTAATTCCCACTCCTAACTGGCAACAGCCAACACCAAGCAACTACCAAGTTTCTCAGAAGACTTAAAAGGCTCTGAGTGCAGACAAAAGGCCAGACACAGGGAAGAAATTTCACTCACATTCAGTAGGACCACTGCAATCACCCTGGAGCTGTTCAGAGCTTGGATGCCCTAACTGGAGGCTGAGCTGAGTCACTGCAATGATTGTGATACCCATTTGGCACCTGAAATTAGCCTTTGTTCCCTCTTTGTTTGTGATGGAAATGGAGAATGGCTTTGAATTGCATGACAAAAAAAAGACAGAAATCTCCCTAAAGATTATTTTGCTAATAGATTATTTTCTTAATGTAAATAGAAAGTAGTGCCTTTTAAATCACCAGGGGCTTATTAGTTCAATATTTCAAAAGAGCAATGACAATTGGGAAGCTGGACTTTCATTTTTTAAAAAACTCCTTAATTCACCAAAGAAACTGTAAGCTAAAACATAAATTGCCAAATGAAATCAAATTTAATGTCAGAATTTTAAGTCACAGGAAGACAGAAGGTTGGAGAGAAAAGGTTCTTTAAGTTCCCAACTCATTTCAAATTCTGTCACCATGAGGATAGTGGGACACACACTAAAGACACTGCACTAGTCACAGTAATACACATAATAACCCTAGCAAGAGTCAGCAGCCAGTCGTATTGCAAAGGCAGCTGAGATCTGTAAGGCAATGCTGACTCCTCTCCTATGACAAATGACTAGAACAGGGAGATGAGACCAGCTCCAAGAACACTTAAAGCACAGGCAGAAGAGGCAAAGACCAAATCATTCCAAGAGCATTTAGTTGGCAAATGGCACATGGATGAGTCTACATCATTCCCAAAGCCACAAAACAGTGATTTTTGTCATTTTGATGAAAAGCATTCACTGTGTGCCAGCTCATGCTCCAGTCACTTAAAGGGTACCAATTCTATTCCCACAAAATTCTGTAAAAATAGATACCATTTTAAATACCTAATTTTCAGAAGGAATGGAGGCACAGAAGCCAGAAATGCATTGAAAAGGAGGAAAATATCTCTGATATATAGCTGGAATTTGATTTGGCAGAATACTCCCAGAAAGGTCATCTTGTAATGAGTGATTCCTGGGAGAAACGCTGTTTGGGAACTTCTTTCTCCATTATTGGTGAAAATCTTGTCTCCAAAACCTGTAGACTGTTTATAAGAAATACAAAACTTTTCCCCCTGTATCTTAATTATACTGAGTAGATGTTGCTCTATCAGACAAGGGTCAGTAGACTACGCCAACCTTCCAATGTAAGGTAGAAATTTAAGCCCATCTATTTTACTCTCCTATCTATCAAATTCAGTTTTATGTAACATGACAAAGACAATCATGGGAAAAAAAACATGGAAAAATTGCCCTTTGGGAAGTTTCTGTAAAATGGCTCACAAAATCCAGAATGTGAAAGGAATTTAATATTAGGAAAATCTACACTCTAAATGGAAAAAAAAACATGCATACTCTCATAATAATATCTTTAAATGATGTGGGGAAATCTCAACACTGAGTCCTGATTTAATCTGAGGATTCTATATTAGGTATATTTCCTCATATAGCTGGTATCTTCCTTATTAGCATCATTACATATTTCCACCAAAGGCCAGGGCAGCAAAGATGCCCAGATCGCCACCACTTTCATTTAATAACACTTTTAATGGCCCAGTTGTAAAGTCAATAAATGGCAACCATTCATACTGGAAACAAAGTCTATTGTTTGAACATGACAAGATGAAAAACAGCAATGTTAAAGTTGAAAAACAAAGTAAAACTATAAGAAATGAGCTCAGCAGGCTGTATTTATATATAATATATGCATATATCTATATACATGTAACAATAACTGAAGAAGAGGCCATAAATGTAAGGGTGTGCTAGAGGAGTTTCAAGGGCATAAATGATAAAATTCAGTACTCAAACAAGAAATGCTAAAAAATTTTAAATCTTAAATTTCAAAAAGGATGGTAGTTGATTACAAAGAAATGTTTTCTTATACACACAATTTGAGATGCAATACCAACAACACACACTTATCCATGTACACACACACTTGAACAATCACATATTCACACACACCAACACTCATACACTCACACTTGTACACACACACACACACACACACACACACACATACACACACACATATTCAAAGGTCTAGGCTAGCAGACTAGTTTTAGTTTTAGTTTGTCTTCTTGAAAGGAACTGTGATGCTGTAGAAAAACTGAACTATCTTACTGAGTTGCACACCAAAGGGGACAAAGGAAAATAACTGATCTCCTGATGCAGTGGTACAAGGGACAATAGGAGCTTCTGCAAGGTTGTTTTAGTAAAATTGCAGAGAAGCTAAACAAGTTGAGAATTGCCAGCTTGAAGGAAGCCGAGCTGAGGAAAACAGACGAAGGAGAAGTATTCTGCTGATGAAGAGACCATTCGGAAGCAAAAGGGCAGTGAACTTTTCAAACCATCAGAGCACAAACCATCTTCAAGGCTTTGATCGTGACACAGAAGAAGGGCCTCCTGCAAGATGGACCCAAGTCCCACATGTGCTGTGAATGAGCTCAGGCAAAATGAGGCTGAGGCCACCAGACTGTAATTTCTGAAAAGACCTCCAACTGGACTTCCACAGTTCCTCGGACAGTAGAGGCCATTATTCATATGCTTAATGGAATCAAAGCAAATTTTGTAGCAAAATAAAAACGAAAAAAGAATCTGTTTCTGAAGTGGAAGGCAAGCAGGGTTCAGATAGAAACTATCTACGTATTTATAGGTAAATTCTTGTTATAGGCATTTGCAAACACACACAAAGGCAGAGAGAACAGGAAGATGAACCTGGTTGTTCCCCACCACATCCTGCAATAATTACAATAATTTATCAACCACGCACTATTCACTCTCACAACCGGACTTCCGGTATTACCTTTACTTGCTTGCCTATTTATAAAGACATTGCATAAGCAAACATGCCAGCATGCTTGTATGATTTCCAGAAGACCGAAATAACGCAGAGGGGAAGTGTTATAAGAAAACAACTGATCTTGGCATTCGGCTAAAAGAAAATGAAATTGAATATATCAGAAAAGTAGGTGTGTGTGTGTGTGTGTGTGTGTGTGTGTGTATGAGAGAGAGAGAGAGAGAGAGAGAGAGAGAGAGAGAGAGAGAGAGAGAGAGAGAAGAGAGAGAGAGAGAGAGAGAGAGAGAATTTGCTATTTAATAGAGACAATAATGTATCAGTATATATATCAGAAGTTAATCAATCATTGTATTTGCCCAATTTGACAATCGTAAAAAACAAAACCTCAAAATAATCTTCCTAATATCATTTCAAATTAAAATTTCAATGTCTTCAATACTTAAGTGTGTAAATGAAGTCACGAAGTACTTTAAGAAAATAGCATACTTTTCTTTCTTTCTTTTTTCTTTTTAAAAATTAATTATTTTATTTATTTGCATCCCAAATGTTGCCTCCTTTCCAGTCCCTCCTCTCAGAGGTCACCCCATTCTCCCTCCCCTTAGCCTCTGAGAAGGTGGCCCTGCTGGGCATCCCCCTTCCCTGGGGCAGTTTCTATGAGATTAGTTGCATCCTCTCCCACTGAGGCCAGACAGGGCAGTCAGTCCTCTGCTACATATGTGCCTCTGACCAACCTGATTTTGTGTGTGCTCTTTGGTTGGTGACTTAGTCTCTGGGAACTCCTAGGGGTTCCAAGTTGGGCTGATCCCTGGATAGCCTTTCCTTCAGTCTCTGTTCCATTTTTGTCCTTGCATTTCTTTTAGACAGGAAGAGAATTCTCAACAGAGGAATCTCAAATGGCTGAGAAGCACTTAAAGAAATATTCAGCATCCTTAAGTCATTAGGGAAATGCAAATCAAAATGACCCTGAGATTCCACCTTACACCACTCACAACGGCTAAGATCAAAAACTCAGGTGACAGCACATGCTGGTGAGGATGTGGAGAAAGAGGAACACTCCCTCCACTGCTGGTGGGATTGCAAACTGATACAACCACTCTGGAAATTAAATCTTGTGGTTCCTCAGAAAATTGGAACTAGATCTTCCTGAAGATCCCGCTATACCACTCCTGTTCGTATACCTACCCAAAAGATGCTTCCCATACCATAAGGACACATGCTCCACTGTGCTCAGAGCAGCCTTGTTCATAATAGCCAGAAAATAGAAGAGACTCAGATGTCCCTCAGCCAAAGAATGGATACAGGAAATGTGGCTCATTTACACAGTGGAGTACTATTCAGCTATTAAAAACAAGGACATGATGAATTTTGCATGAAAACTCCATGTGTCAAAATTTTTGAGGGTACAGGGGCTGGAAAGGTGACTCATTGGTTAAAGCATTTGCTGCACATGTTGCTCTTGCATGGGACCTGGGTTTAGTTCCCAACACCCACATGATAGCTCACAACTCTCTGTTACTCCAGTTCCAAGGCATTCAGTGTTCTTTTCTACTCCATGAACACCAGGAAAGAGCATGGTATACACACATACATGCAAGAAAAATACCTATATACATAAACATAATTCACATACTAGTAGCAGTAGTAGTAGTAGTAGTACTACTATTATTACAATAATAATAATAATTATTATAATTATTATTATTATTATAATTATTTGGTTTTATGAGACAGGGTCTCTCTATGGAATCCTAGTTGTCCTGGAACTCACTCTGTAGACCAGGCTGACCTCAAACTCACAGAGATCCACCTGCTTCTGTCTCCCTCCCAAGTTCTGGGATTAAAGGCATGCACCATCACTGTCTGGCCACATAAGTTTTCTAAAGCTTAAAAAGAAACTGTTGAGGATATTTTTTACCAATTGGCAAAAACGCTCTAACATCTTACAGAATTACAGCATGAAAAACTCTGAGAAATCAGTTAGAAAAATGAAAATGTCCCAAGAAGCTGAGAGATGGGGGAAGGCAACACACAGAAAAATTAAGGAAAAGGTACAAAATTAAAAAGTCAAATGTCTGATAAGTTTGGTATCCCTAGTACACACAAATAAAAGTAAAATCAATGGCTGCTTTCCTTTGTCTGTCGGGTCACGTATTAAAAGGACAACACCCAATGTTAGGGTGTTCATTCTCTGCCAGCTGGAGTATAATTGGGACAATATTTCTGGACAGGTCTTTGGCAGAACTATCAGAAGCGTGATAAACACACTGACCCTTTGAATCAGCATGACAGGAGAACTCACAGATGGAGGCAGAGATGACAAATGACAACGGACACAGGACCCATAAAAGGAAAAACATGAACCAACGCAATCCTGGAAGATGGAGGATTACCAAGTTGATATTGCTGCAAGATGCAATAGAACCGGAAAAGACTGTTACAGAGAAGGATAAAAATGCATGGAATTGAGATGTTCATAATAAAAAGGTCGAGAGAAGACTGTAGGTGTAATACCATTGGCCCATTTCTGCAGTATATCTACACATACGCAGACGACAATCTGTCTGGGTACAACCGTGAGTACCTGTATTCTGAGTGCTCCAGAGGCTGAGACAAAAGAACCACAAATCTGAGGCCAGCCTGGGCTCCATATAGAGTTCCAAGCCTGGATTGTATGGTAAGATGGAGCTGCAGATGTGGCTCTATGGTAAGGAGCCCAGGGGAGTCTGTTCAAGGCCTTGAGGATGATCTCCAGTGCCACATATGGAATAAAAACTGAAGACCATAGCATGAACATGAATGTGATTTAACTATATTTAGCTCTGAAATTATGGGTGGGTTCTTTCCCTTTATTTCTATGACTGCTAGGATAAATTTCTCTAAAGTGACCACATGCTATTTAAGTCATAAAAATTTTTGTACTTAAAATTTGTAAGTATGTATAGCTGCAGCTTTGAAGACAGTTTGTAGCTAAATAGCAAACAGTTGACTGGCATATGTCAAAACTCATCAAATGGAATACAGCAAACGTGTAATATTTATACAGCAATTATTCCTCGGTAAGGCTGTTAAAATTAGTATACTGTAACACATCAATAAAATAAGAAAATATGAATTTGATAAAAACGTGATTGTGGAATTTCTTAGCTGTGATTGGGTGGATGTTTCTGGTATGAAAGACACTGTAGACTACTCAGGACTTGTCTGGGGACAGAATTCTTCAGACTATTAGCATATACTGTGTAGTAGAATTCAAAATTTAAGCATAGTTATAGAAATTAAAGGTTTAAACTCATTGGTTAGTTCTCCTGCATGCTAGCAAATTTAATGGAAGGAAAATAATTTTAAAGCAATACATGATTAATATGTTTATTAAAACTTAGTTATTAAATTTGTCACTTCTTGCTCTTGAAGGAGCATTTGTTTATCTCTCTAACATGTCAGATTTCATTGACTGAATTAATAATATATAATCACTTTTGACAACCCCTTATTTTATTTTACTTTTTGTAAATCTAAAGACTAGAACAACCTGTTTGGTTATGGGTTCGTGCTATGAAGCCCCCAGGTGGGTGGGGCCCCCCTCCCTCCATAGTCTGTAGCATTGTTCTCAAGCTTGACCCAGTCCTGTTCCAGGAAACAGTCCTATTTCTAGACAGGAATTTCTTAATGAGAGGAAGAATGAGAGGAAGAATGAGAGGAGACCAACACTGCTGCCAGTCATGATGTTACTAGATAACATCTATTACTTAGTCCTTCTAAGTATATGATGTAAGCAGCACTTGCCTCAGTGTATAATAGGCAGAGCTGACCCTAGAGTAAATTAAATGATCACCCTTAATATCTCAAAGAGAGAGGAGCTACAGCACCTTTTCCAAAAGGCTGCTGATTTAGTTGCCTTTTACAATTGTGGGTGAGTTGGCATGGTGGTTAACCGCAGGCTTTGAAGACAGAATGCCTAGACTGAACTCACTGCTCATGCTCTTAATCTCACTGTGACTCAGTTTCCCACCAGAAGGTAAGGAAAGTGATAGCTTCAACAGTGTAGATTGTAAGGACTGAAGTCGGAGAGCTGCCTGAAAGGTCCTGGGCTTTCCTTGACATATAGTAAGCATCATTAAAGATTATAGTGGTAGATGAGTATTAGTTGTTTTGTATTCAGGACTTAACTCTGAAATTTGTCATATCCCCCCGCTATTAGCTTTACCCTCACAGCTCCATAGATTGCAGAGCTGATCAGCTTGGAGACCGAGGTTGCTATCAAGCCAGACCTTCAGAAGCCAGATGAATGCTTTGTACCCGACGTGCAACCAACTGTCAGATGCTCTGGTTTACTTTGCCCTGCCAGCCTGTGGGGTGCCACCCCCAAGCCTTGCAGGACCTTTCACAGTGACAGCTTGCTCTGCTGGACAATCTACCACTTCCCACTTCTCAGTACATTCTGCTATGGTTTCAAATTGGCAAAATGCCCCTTTGTCTCTAGTATCCACACCTGTTTCCTCCTTGGAGCAGACCCTTTTCTCATATTCTGGCACCGTAATATTTGAAATGGGTCCATCGCGACCTGCCTATTGTCTGTGGAGGTGATGTTGGCATTCCCTGAGATGAAAAAAGGAAAGTTTCCAAAGGCAGAGAATGTGACTCCCTCCTGCCATCAGGCACCCCGAAACCCTCTATGCAAAGGCAGTCCATAGTAGCAATCATAAATGCCCTTCAGTTTAGAAGCTAGACAAACCACACAATATTCAATTTGTGCCATTGAAACTGGGCCAAACTTGGCATCATTCAGTATAAAGGAAATCACATTCAGCTATTTCTTAAGGCAAATGCTGACCTCTGCATCCTGACCCTCTCTGCTTCCCTCCCCACCCCCACCCCACCCCCGTGCCAAACTAGCACTTGAACAGATTCTTCTTGGGGGAAAAAAAGGATTTGCAGTATACCTTGTGACTTGAAATCACCTGCAGATCAGTCCTAGTTTTTACCATCTTTAATCTTATGCTAATAAGTGCTTAACTGCCTCAGAAGTAAAAATCCTTCCAGATTACCTTAAATGCTACAGGAGTCTCCCTTATGGAAACTGTTCCCTAGCACAGCACTAAGCAGAAGGAAAAAATTTTCTAAGACTTTAGAGAAAGCATCCTTCAAGCTTCTCAATTGTTCTAGAAAAAAAGAAATTGAACAATGAGTTGTTTGATGATAGCATACACCCAAGTTTCCTGTGCCTGATCTGAAATTTCTGAATATCTATTCACCTTCTTTTTTTTTTTTTTTTTTTTTTTTCCTGAGGACGAATATTTGCATGGGGTCCATGGTGCCTACAGGGGTGTGGAGGCCAGAAGTTGACATTGGGTATCTTCTTCAATCTTTCCACCTTGCCTTTTGAGATCAGACCCCTTAGTGAGCCTGGAGTTCATTAATTCAGTTAAGCAACATAGCCAGTGACATGCCATGCAGGGATCTGCAAATCTGTTTCCCTCCAGCACTGGGATTACTGCTGTACTGCCATGCCCATATTGTTATACGGACACTGGGGATCTGAACTCAGGCCCTCACCCTAGTGTGGCAACCACTGGACCCAGTGAGCCATCTATCCACCACCACTAAAAATTAATGCTTTATACATACAGGACATATAACTCTAAGCCCAACATTTAAAATTATTTTATGTGAACAATTAACAAGGTTATAGCTAGCATTCAAATTTCAGTTTTTAAAAAGAGGCAAAATGTCAAATTAAATAAATGAAGAGAAACTAAGCGATTCCACTAAAATGAGGAACAAGTCAAGGTTGTCCACTCTCTCCATATATATTCAATATAGAGCCTAAAGTTCTAGCCAAACCAATAAGACAACTAAAGGAGATAAAGGAGATACAAAGTGGAAAGGAAGAAGATGAAATATCATTATTTGCAGATAGCACGATAGTATATATAAGTGACACCAAAAATTCTACCAAAAAACTCTTACAGCTGATAAACACCTTCAGCAAAGTGGCTGGATACAAGATTACCTCAAAACACTCAGTAACCCTCTTATATATAAATGATAAACAGGCTGAGAAAGAAATCATGGAAACAATACACAAATAATATAATGTATTTTGAGGTAACTCTAACCAAATAAATGAAAAATCTATATGATAGGAACTTCAAGTTCCTGAAGAAAGAAATTGAAGAAGATATCAGAAAATGGAAAGCTCTTCCATGCTTATGGATGGGTATGATTAACACAGTAAAAACAGCCATCTTATCTAAAGCAATTTACAGATTCAATGTCATTCCCATCAAAATTCCAATACAATTCTTTACTGACCTTGAAAGAACAATTCTCAACTTCATATGGATAAACAAAAAACCCAGAATAGCTAAAACAATTCTATACATAAAGAACTTCTGGAAGTATCGCCATCCCTGATTTCAAGCTCTCCCATAGAGCTATAGTAACAAAAACCACATAGTATTGGCAGAAAAACAAAGCTGTTTGTCAATGGAATTGAACTGAAGACCCAATGTAATTCCACACACCTATGGACACCTGAGTTTTGATAAAGACACAAGAACTAGACAACAGAAAAAAGAAAGCATCTTCAACAAATGGAGCTGGTCTAACTAGATGTTGGCATATAGACGAATGCAAATAAATCCATATTTATTACCTGGCACAAAACTCAAGTCCAAGTGAAACAAAGACCTCAACATAAAACCAGATTCACTGAACCTGATAGAAGAGAAATCGGGGAACACTTAGCAAAGAAGACAATTTCCTGAATAGAATGCCAATAGCACAGATAGTAAAAGCATCAATTAATAAATGGGACTTTATGAAACTGAAAAGCTTCTTTCTGTAAAGCAAAGAACACTATCCATCAAAGAAAGAGATAGCCTACAGAATGGGAAAAGATTTCACCAAATCCACATCTGACAAAGGGCTAATTTCCAAAATATATAAAGAACCCAAGAAACTAGACGTCCACACACCAAAAAAGCCAATTTAAAATGGGGTACAAAACTGAACAGAGAATTCCCAACAGAGGAATCTCAAATGGCCAAGAAGTACTTAAAGAAATGTTCAATATCAGGGAAATGCAAATTAAAATAACTCCAAGATTCCATCTTACACAACAGGAAGGACCAGGTTGGGGTAACAATGGCGGAAAGAGAGTCCTGGACGAGAGTACCTGTCAGAATGGCTAAGATAAAAAACACACGCTGGAGAGGCTGTGTAACAGAGATACTCTCCTCCATCACTGGTGAGAGTGCAAACTTTTACAGCCACTTTGTAAATCAGTATGGCCATTCTCAGAAAAATTGGGAATCCATTTACCTCAAGACCCAGCTACACCACTCCTGGGCATGTACCCAAAGGATGTGCCATCCTATTACAGGGACACTTGCTTAACTATGTGCATGGCAGTTTTATCTATAACAGTCAGAAACTGGAAACAACCCCTATGTCCCCTCAACTGAAGAATAGATTTTTTAAAAAATGTAGTACATTTACACAATGGAGTATTACTCGGCTGTTTAAAAAAAATAACATCATGAAATCTTCAGGCAAATAAGTGGAACTAGAAAAAAATCATCCTGATTGAGCTAACCCAGACACAGAAAGACAAATATGGTATGTGCTTACTTATAAGTGGATAATAGCTGTAAAGCAAAAGATAATCATTCTATAACCCACAGACCTAGAGAGGCTAAGTAACAAGGGGTCTCAAGGATAGGGAGAGTATGACTCTTCCTGGGAAGGGAAAATGGACTAGGTGTGGAGGATGGACTTCAGAGGGGTGAGGTTAGGAAGAGGAGATATTGGGCAAAGGGACAATGGAGGGAGAGAACTGGAATTGGGGGCCATCGTGGGGATTTCAATAGAACCTCCCGGGAATCTACTAGGGCGACCTAGCTAAGACTCTCAACTCTCTTTATCTCAAGTTGATAAAAATCAGGGATATAGAGCCTGACCTGCCCATCTCCTGTAACCAGGCAAGACTTCTACTGGGGAAACTGGGTCACAAAACCTAGCCACAAAATCTTTTGACCTGTCCTGAATTTGTCCTTCTTCCAAGTGGTGCTGGGGAAAATTGTGGAAGTGGCCAACCAATGACTGGTCTAGCTTGAGACCCATGACATTCATGTTGGGTTGATATCCCTGGGGTAGCCTGCCCTTTTCTGAAGGAAAATGGAAAATGAGTAGATTGGGAAGGGGTCTGCAGGGGAAGATGGAGAGGAAACTGCAGTCGGGATTTAATATATGAGAGAAGAATTTTTTAAAAGACAAAATTACATAAAAAATTTAATTGTTATCTAATGGTCTTAAAAGAAATAATCTAATGGATATTATAAATTCTTAGTGGAGTACATGTGATACCCCAGGAGGGACTATAAAGTGGTTTGTTCATGGCACGTCTTATGTTCTATACAAAATAGTGCCTTAAACTTGAATCCTGCCACTTTATCTGCTATAAATTTGAATAAAATTTTGACTCTTAAAAGAAAATCAGGCAAAATTCTTCCCCAGATTTTCCTGGAACAAAAAGTACACAGATGTGCAACAATGATACTAAATTGGCAGATTCTAATACAGGATGTATACTATAACTTATTATATTTATAAATTATAATTATAATTATATTATAAAATAGCATTTTATTCTCTGACCTAAAAAACGATGTCATGGTAAAAGCTGATAAACATCTGGGATGGAAAGACAAAGCCTTTTTTAGTTTATTTATTTGCTTGCTTGTTTGTTTGTTTGTAGCATCTCTAAGGGATACAATACCTATATAACAAACTATTATAAGAAGAGAAAAGAAGATAACACAAATTCTTTAAACACAATCTTAATCAGAGAGTAACACTGGTGCTAGCAATAATTACATCGCCGCCTATAATTAGAAGTAAGAAACTGTGTGGCACAGCTAAAAAGTTCACAAGTAATCAAGAAAATATAAACGAGAGAGGTTATAAAGTCATGGATCTGCACAGTGTTTTGGGAGGCAATAAAAAAATGCACTGTGGATGTGGCTCAGGAAGAAACACACTTGCTATGAAAGCATGAGAACCACAGTCCACATATAATCTGGGCATAGAAGTACATGTCCTTAACCTCGGTGCTAGGGAGATGAAGACAGGCAGGCCCTAGAAGTTCTCTGGACAGGCAATCGAGCTGGAAAGGAAAGCTCTACGTCATGTGAGAAACCCAAAACTCAAACAGGAAGTTGGTAAGTAATGCACGCGCACACACACACACACACACACACACACACACACACACACACACGCGCGCGCGCGCGCGTGCGCGCGCTAGACGTAAATGTGCGAAGGGTGGGAGTAGAGAGAAAGAATAGGGACATAGTCTTTCCTCTTAAGAACAGCGTGGGAAGAAATAGGCATAACTCTAGCAGTGCACAGACCAGAGAAGAGGCACACAATAGGAGTGCATCAGGAAATGGAGTAAGGAAGGAAAGAATAAAAAGAACAATCACCTGGTGCAGAGCAGAGGAGTTGTTACAGGCAATGCAGGAAAGCCACCTGAAGTCGCTAAGTGGAAAAGGAAATACAGGACTTTGAGTAGTATCGGGTATTTGGATTTGATTCAGAAAGAACTACTAAAGATTCTTGGCAAGACAATGGCAGTGCTGTGGGCCATGTCTAGGTCCATGTTCCTACTGCAGCCAGGGTCTGTGTTGATATCTGTGGCTCAGGCTACCATCCAAGGCCATGCAGATGTCTGTAGTCTGGGCTGCAGCCTGAAGCCATATTCATTTCTACTGCGGGCCATGCTGACAACGAGGGTCATGTTGATGTAAATGGCCTGAACTGCCATCGGAGGCCATGGAGATGCCCATGGTCCATGTTGCCACTGAAGGCCGTCTGGATGTCTGTGGTCTGTGCTGAAGCCTGAATCCATGTTGAAGTCCATGGATGGTTCTGATGCTGGGGATCATATTGATGTGAGTAGCCTATACTACCACTTGAGTCCATGGTGATGTCTGTAGCCTCCTGGCTGCCTCTGAGAGTCTTCTTTGGCTCTGTGGTCCTACTGCAACTAGAGGCCATGTTTGTGATATGTGCTTTCCCCAGAAACCACGTGGAAGCCCATGCTCCATGCTCCTGCTGACTGTAAAGAGTAAGGAAGCAGCTTTTGCAGTGACACTGGTGACTGCAGGTGTATAGTTGAGAAAGAGGGACATGGAAGGCTTCTGGGACCCCTTACCCCCCACCAAGAAAGCAGTCTAAATAGGAGGTATCAAAGAGATCTCTTAAAATGTGTGATAAGGATGCTGAAATTAGTTCTCTACAATTCATGGCTTCCACAAGGGTGCGGGAGGGGAACCACTCAGATCTTTTTAAGGGGCTGGCCACTGAGAGTTTGACCATGTTCCAATGGGTATAGAGACAACACAAATTGGACTTGTTTTGTTTTTAATTTTTTTTTTTTTACTTTTTGGGGTAAAGGGAAGTCACGAGGGTGGGGAGGGCAAACATGGAAGGAATGGGAAATCAAGCGTGATCAGGGTACGTGATTCGAAATTCCCAGAGAACCACTAAAAATATTATATTGAAAAACGAAAAAGGAGAACGCCCTTAGAATACTCAGCAGATGAATAAAGGGGATGCCACCATAGTCTTCCTTTGGTTGCTTTATTACATAGGTTTTTATTTCTCAGGGTAACCGGTAAGACCATGGATCCCTGTCATCATTTGTGAAGCCTTGGACAACTGCAGCAGCCTTCAGACTTTCAGTACAAAATAAGACTAGAGGTTCTCTTGATATATATGCTCATCACACTGTATTTCTAGTTACAGAAGATGTGTACAGAAAGAGACTGACACACAGCACACACTCAATAAACATTGGTTCTTTCCCCAGAAGGGAAGCTCAATGCCCAACAAATGTTTGGCAATACCACCTTGGTACAAGTAGCTTTGCAAATACATGAATATGCTGAGCTGGAACCCTGAATTCAAATTGAAGGAGTCTTAGAGAACTTCTGCTGCAGCTAGGCTCAGATTAAAAAAACACGTAGCAAATGTGAGGCAGTATAAATCTGGGTAAATGTGGTGAATCATGCCACAGTGAAACTTTAGCTGTATTAAAAATTCAACTGCCAAGCCGGGCAGTGGTGGTATATGCCTTTAATCCCAGCATTTGGGAGGCAGAGACAGGTGGATTTCTGAGTTCGAGGCCAGCCTGGTCTACAGAGTGAGTTCCAGGATAGCCAGGGCTACACAGAGAAACCCTGTCTTGGAAAAAAAAAAATTCAACTGCCAATAAAATTAGTCCATAACTTTTTTTTTTTTTTTTTTTTTTTT
>CM052716.1:41456972-41509149 GCA_028551405.1 Uromys caudimaculatus
GGATTCTTAACCAGAATGTAACATAAAGAATATCTAGTCCAATTTTAATATATTCCTTGCTTTGCTCTGAAACCTCATGAGCTAGTCCTTCACTGGTTGTATTTCTCTTGTCATGAAGGTCTTTACGGCCATTCTTACCCAAATGCTCCATTAAGTTCTTTGTGTAGGACTTTATCACTCATCTACATTCAAACTCCCTACTCTTCCATATTCCTCCCACACACTATTTCCAAAGCTTGGAAAACACATGGTCAGTTAATCACAAGCACACCCCACTACTCAGTACAATACTAGTAGTTTTTTCAATGTTATGGAGAAAAGACTCACAGGCAATAACTTGAAGAGGAGGTATTTATTTTGGATGACAGTTTGAGTTTGAGGACATCATGACTCCTGACGAGAAGGCAACAGTCACACGTGTCCACAGTCGGGAACAAGAGATGAATACAGGTGACTATCTCAAACTTCCCTTTCATATTCAGTTTCGACTCTCCAGTGTATGGCACGGTGCTCCCCACGTTTAGAACTGGTCTTCTCTCTCGGTTTAATTCCCTCTATAAGCATCCTTGTTCACACACACCAAGGCACACTTCATTAATCTCCTTGGTGTTGTTCAATCCAATGTAGTTAACTACTAAAATTAATTGTCACACACAGCTGTTGCAAACAGAGTATACACCCTGTCTGTGGTGTAGAAACTGGCCTTTCAAGAGCACATATGTTATGGAAGGGTGAGATATTAGCACCAAATTACAACCTGACGTTAAACCCCTACCAAAATTTACATAACGTCCTCTGGCGGCAACCTTGGGGCTCTTCTCTCACTAAACCCTACATGCAACCATGAGGGAAGAGTGGTGCAAACTACAGAACTCTAGCATGAACCATCACTAATGATCAAAGCACAGTCTACAGGCTCACAAGCTGCTGCTAGCCTTTGAAAGCCACTACCCTATCCAAGGTATTCCTACATGCACATGTTGCCAACAGGGGCAAGGAGTGCCAGAGAAGCCAGATGGCACCTGTGGGAAGCCCACCTTGCAAGGACTGAGCTTCTTCCTAATCATGAGCTTGGAAATGTAAAAAAAAAAAGGCAATGCCTCGATGCTCATAAACTAAAAATGTATTTCTGGGCTCTTCCCAGTCACTTGACTTAATGCATTAGCTGGCCAGAGACTTATTTTCAATGATTATCTGGAAGAGAAATCTATGTTGATGCCTCTGGGTAGAGCCAGAGAGCATTACCAAGGGCTTCCTGTAGGAAAGCCTACTTCGCCCACAGAATGTGTTTCCTTGGGGTTTGTGATATGGCTGCAGACATTGCTCCTACTACTGAGCACTCCTACTACCTTATACTTTAACTGACTGATCAGGACATTCCTAAGCACATGTAGCTTCCCATTTTCCAGAGACAAGCATGTCATATTATTGAAACACCAAGGATGCCACTGTGTCATTGTTTTCATTCTGAGGAGTGATGGGGCTTTTGGAAAAAGCTTCCCATTGGCAATTCTGGCATTCACCTAAAATAAAAATAAAGACAGAGAAGCAAAAACCTGGCAACCATTCGACCCAACAAACTCCCTACTAAGGTACAGCCCTAAATCATACTGAAGAACTGAGAATGCCATAGGATGGTAAAATGTTACCATTATCTCAGGGAAAGATTCTCAGTGTCACCTGGTGTGGGGTTTCTTTTCATTGTTTGGACACAGCTCCTTTTGCTAAGATATGTTTTGGGTGACTATTACTACAACTTACTCTGGCAGTGAACTGGAGCATCAGGGTAGGAGGACGCAGATTGTGAAGGCAGGTGTAAACTAGCTGTGGGTTTCTTTTTCTTTCTTTCTTTTTTTTAATTATCTCGAGCCAAATGAAGTGTTTGCTTTATGTGGTGAAATTCCCTGCAATAATTATGTTAGTGGGGAACTTAATAAAAGCTACCATAACGTGATCAGAAGCCTTGCTAAGCAAGTAAATTACTTATTTGTAAGTAATTACTTTGCTTCTTCTGCAGCTATGAGGTAAAGCATGTGGAACATAAGGGGAAACTCAGAGTGGCTCAAAGATTCCCCCTGGATGTGAACTGCAAGCTCAAGTCGTGCTGGCACATAATAGCTTAGAATTCACAGATGTCAGAGTGGCCTGTAAATCTGGGAGGAAATGATTCTGCCATTTTCCTTAACTATATCACAAGGATACTCAAACGTATGTTAACTCAAAAAACACAACAATCTCAGTAAAATTGCACTTGTGACTATTTCTTTTAAAGCTGTTATGTGAGATTTTAAGATAACATCCAGGGTTGGCAGAAAAAATAAAAACGAAGAAACGGTTATGTGAGCCCTCAAATTTACGAGTCTTATCTTAAAGGAGATAACTATTTAGAAAATCCTCTCCTCATGTTTTTTTTAAAAAAAGTTTCTTACAAAATTATAAAAATAAAATTCAAATTTTGAGACATTATGCAGCAAAATGCTTAACAGACCATCTGATTGCTGAAATGAGAAAACAAGTTAGATCCTGTTAGGGAAACTGGTTGAGTTTTGTAGAGTTTTTCTTTAGCATAAGATTTGCACATTCCTTTTTAAAAAGATCTTTTAGATTGTTTTTATTTCATGTATGTGAGTGTTTGCCTGAATGTGTGTCTATATACCACGTGCAGTGCCCACAGTGACTCGAAGAGGGCATCAAATTCTCCTGGGACTAGAGTCACAGAGGGTTATGAGCCAACAGATGGTGCTGGGAATCCAAGCCCCCATCCGTCCCCCCCACCCACCCCTGCCTCAGGAAGAGCAGAACCTAAGACTTACACATTCCAATAAAGACTTTCCTAACAACTGAAATATCAAATATCTTGGGAGTTAAGAGCTCCCAGGGACTAAACCACCAACCAAAGAGTACACATGGAGGGACCCATGGCTCCAGCCGCATATGTAGCAGAGGATGGCCTTGTTGGGCATCAATGGAAGGAGAGGCCCTTGGTCCTATGAAGGCTTGATGCCCCAGTGTAGGGGAACGCCAGGGCAGGAAGGCGGGAGTGGGGGGGGGGACACCTTCACAGAAGCAGGAGGAGGGATGGAATAGGGAGCTTCCAGGCAGGGGGAACTAGGAAAGGGGATAACATTTGAAATGTAAATAAAGAAAATATCCAATTAAAAAAAAATCCACAAAATAAATAAATAAATAAAATGAGTTTAAAAAAAAAGAAAGTCTTTCCCCTCCCAGCAAAAGCTAATATATATCTTTTAAGAAGATTAAAATGTTTTTAACATTGGCTGCCTGAAAAAAAAATCAAATTGACTATTTTAAGATATATTATAAACCTCACTGATTTTGCAAAGCAGGGTATTCTTTTGCATTATATCTGTTTATTTTTTTTCAAACCCTTGAGAACATGGCAGTGGGTATGGGATGTCATCGAGGCAGGACCGCCTCCTCACAAACCAAGAGCACTTGCACTGGTGCCATCCTGTGTAGATTCATCACTATTATAATGGACGGTGTTCATCAGGGCAGGGAGGCCAGGCCACAGCAAATGTCCTGTGCTGGGTGTTGATGTCAGACTGGGAAACACACCAAGGTCCTGCAGGAGCAGCAAGGCCTCACCGTCCTTTCCTACTTCCTTCTTCATCCCCAAATCCACTCCCATCCGTCTGAAAAGGGTGTGCCCTCCCCATCTCTACAAGCCCCACATGCTGTGCTCCTGGGTCTTGGGTTCGTCTGCCCTTGGGAGTTACTCTGCAGTGGTTCCAAGACACCCTTTCTCTTCCCCATGATGGAAGCAGTATGCAATGACCCTGATGCAGGTGGGCAGGGTGGGGAAAGAGAAGATGTGAGTCAATCAGCTTCCACTTTAAATATAAGGGACCAAACAAATAGAAACTAAAAAGAAGCCAGAGACCAAACGCACACTGCACAGCACAGGTATCTACAATCCTCCAAAGCAGAAAAAGGACTTCTTTCGAACTCTTGAAAAGTAACTATATATGAAATGCTTCCAGATTGGATGCCTGCTCATTCCATATATAGTATTCATTGGAAAATGGAGAGGATTATACTTGGAAAAAGGTCTGGCATGTTGGTGCCTGTAATCCTAGCACCTAGGAGGTGGGGCGCAAAATGATCCAGAGTTCAGGTCATCCTTATTTACACAAGACAGCTTGAAGTCACATTGGGGTCCATGAGATCATGTTTCAAAAATTAAAAACAGCATCAGCAACAACAACCGGAAGAAACATTAAAATAATAGATTTATTGTATAGATGTGTCCCTCCTCCCACAAACCCACATATACAGCCATTTGAATCTAATTTCTAGATGAGCTCCCGGGAGATGCTAACACCCATGGATGGTACAATATTTACTGGTACTCCATAGACTTAAGTCCCGAAGCTTGTTAAGGCTCATTTTTTTAGTTAATAGAACCTGCAATTGTGCACAGCCCTTTCTCTGACAGACTTCTCTCTAAATTGCTCCTACTCACCTAGGACTCTTAATTACCCTGCTTTGACCTCAGGGAGCTACTATTAAAGCCCACTGTTCTCAGCTCACAGACTTCTTTTAACTCTGGGATCAATTGACTTTAAAACATCATCCTGTTGGTGTTTTTGGAGACTTCAGAATGACAGAGAGGATAGCTAAACTACACATTTCCCAGGCATTACTTATAGATAGAAGATATAAACATACAGTTTTCAGGCCCATTTAGCTGTTATAAATTTTAAAATTCTGTGTGTGTATGTATATATATATATATATATATATATATATATATATATATATATACACACATATACACATTTGACTGTATTAGGGTTATATGTGTAGATGGGGTGTAAATACACATACATGTATGTATGTATGTATGTATATATGTATTATGTAGAAAAAGGATTTTCAGATTGCTGTCCAGCTACTTCAACAATGCCTGTCTACCAATAGAAAGTAGATATTATACACATATTGTATATATATACAATATACACATTGTATATATTTCAATATTTTTTATTTCAAGGACTACATTCCCAATATGTAATCATCCTGAAGTGTAACTGTTTGAGACTATAGCAAATTAGGCTGACTGGCATCCTCCTCACTTTATCGGGGTACGAAAATTCATAACTGCTTGTTGTCAGTGGTGAGGGCACACAAACACAACTCCACACTGCCACTCAGCCTTGAGAAGTTTCTCAAAACTTTTACGTGGTCATGAACCAAAATACATGACTTAAATACAGAAAAAGAATTTCAAGATTACTAGCGCATGAAACAGAGTTGGAGATTTTTTTTTAATTTTTATTTTTTGATACTTTATTTACAATTCAAATATTTCCCCCTTTCCAGGTCTCCACATTGGAAACTCCCTATCCCCTCCCCCTCCCCTTGCCTCTATGAGGGTATTCCCCCACCCACCTACCCGCCCACCCACTCCCGTCTTCCTGTCTTCCCACCTTGGCATTCCCCTATAATGGGGCCTCTAACACCCTCAGCCCAAGGGTCTCTCCTCCCCCTGATGGCCAACAAGGCCCTCCTCTGCCACATATGTGGTCCGAACCATGGGTCCCTCCATGTGGTTCTTTGGTTGGTGGTCCAGCCTCCAGGAGGACCAAGGGAGTCAGGCCAGTTGACACTGTTGCTCCCTCCATGGGGCTGCAGACTCCCTCAGCTCCTTCAATCCCTTCTCCAACTCCTCCATCTGGGACCTCACTCTCAGTCCCATGGTTACTGTGAAGTGAAACTTGGATATTCCTAACTTTTGGGCTAATATCCACTTATCAGTGAGTACATACCATGTTCGTTCTTTTGTGACTGAGTTACCTCACTCAGGATGATATTTTCAAGTTCCATCCATTTGCCTGGGAATTTCATTAAGTCATTGTTTTTAATAGCTGAGTAGTATTCCATTGTGCAAATGTACCACATTTTCTGTATCCATTCCTCTGCTGAGGGACATCTGGGTTGTTTCCAGCTTCTGGCTATTATAAACATGGCTGCTATGAACATAGTGGCACATGTGTCTTTATTACACGTCGGAGCGTCTTCTGGGTATATGCCCAGGAGTTTTAATTATAAACATTTCCATCTAGGCTTAAGCATCAGAGTTAAGGAGGAAACAAGAAAGGGGGACATTCTGGATGAAGATACACACAAGAACATGCGAGTGATCTCTGACAGAGTTTCCTACCTGTGTGGCTATGGGCATCTCAAAGAAGAGTCACAATTTCTTGTCTTAGCATTAGCTGTATGTACCATTCTGGTGACTCTGCAGATGCCTTGGACAGAATTATAATCTGATAAGGTCAGAGCAGAAGCCACTAGGATTGTACAATTCATTTAATACAATGCCTTTCCCTGTAAATGGAGTTTCTGGTGAAACTCCTAAACAATTTCAGGTTTATTTCTGGGAAGGGAAAATGCCTTAGGCAGTTATTGATTATGATGGAATTTTTCCTTACCTGCTGGCAAGAGGCCTCAGTATCCACTCCCCCAGGATCTTGCCCCACCCCCACAAGGCATCCAGGGTCAAAGGTTTCCCTCATTTCCCCATGTTCCAATTTTTCCCTGCCTTTTTATATTGCCTCACTAGGAGCAGCATTAAAAATCCTTTCCATGTTTTTGGTACAACTAAATACACTGCCTGCTACCAGCTGAGAAGGGAGGATAGTACAGGCTGGGATGATTAGAGCACTGTCTGAACAGCCTGCAGTCAGTTAGCACAGTGAAGGGCACATGACCCAGGAGAGAATGATGATCAGTTTCTTTCCTAAGGTTTATAAGTGGAGCTGCTAAAACAGTCAAAGCCTCTCTTCTTTTTTGAGGGCTACCCACCAACTGTAAGCAAAGAGGCTGCTCACTTAAAGGGACTGCTATTTGGAGGGCAACCAACTATAAGCAGAGAGGCTACTATTACTCAGTTAAAGGGTCTGTGTTTTGGAGGGCTACCAACTGTAAGCAATATGTAGACCTGGTTTCTAGTGGAAGTACTTTTCCTAGCTTCATGGAAAGAGATTACCCAACAGAAATGCTAATACAGAGGGCAGGTGGAGAGAGGAAGAGAGAAGCAAGGGGGTGAGGGACCATTCTAAAAGAGATTGGACTTAAAAGAAGGCATGTATGCTCCCAAAGACTTCAATGTAGGAAGGCATACTCACTCCAAGAAGTCTGAGCACACAAAGTCATTTTTTGGTGCAGCTATCACTGTAGAATCTGCTACTCTGAGCATGATTTATTATAGGACAATATTGACCTGACATTTTTACAAATGAAAGTATTCTTGTCCCCGGATTTTAATTTTGGGGGTAGGGCAACCGCAATGCCTTGGTCGTGACTGAAGGAAGGGGAGTCCTGTGATTCAGCCCTTTGCAGAGTGTCTGACTCATCTGGTGACTGGGACTAGAGATGGCAGCATTCAACATTAGCCCTTTTCATCTCAGTTGGAAGTGCTGTTAAGGGACATCTGATTTCTGGTACATGAACAATAAGAACGCACAAAGCAAAGAAAAACAAACAGGCAAAACAGAAAATCCCATTAGGCTGACCATATGGGGAGCCTTGGAGCAAAGGTTAAGATTACTTGTGATGAGCAAGAACAGAAAAGCAAGTGAGTGGGGAAAAATGTTATACTTTCTTTCTACAAGTTGTATGGCTTCCAAGAAATTAATTCAATATATAGATCTACCCTTCAACCTACCTCTCAACAAATCTTAATTACAAAGAGAACCGAGGAGCCATTAGTTTTGCTTTTGCGGTGGAGATTCTATTTGAAAGGGAAATGAAGTATGTTTAAATTGTTAATATTGCTAGTCAGTTAAAATACGATGCCCCTCCAATCATTTTATTCCCAAGTTTTAAGGAATATTTCTGTTACCTACTTCTTTCAATGTGCTCCTTTTACAGCTCAAAGCAGCATCAAGAATTTGTTTGAATATCAAGTGGAGGCTCCAACCTATCTCCCTCCGTGGTGTTATAAACAGTGGGAGCTTATGCCTAGTGAGTGCCTCCTTGACCATCTTCCAAGGCTGAAGCTTAAGAGACACAAAGGTGTCTCAGATCTGGCCTATTCATATTCCAGATTTCTCTTTTTTCTTTGGAATGGCTCAGGCTTCTGTCACTTGCAACTAGCAGTTTTAATTAATAGACACATTCAGAGTAATCAAAAATCCTTAATGGATTAAGTACATTTCACAATAATATATTTAGTAATTAAAAATACAATATATCTTTTCAGTGTAATACAGATATTTATCACATTTGATGCCATACCTAGGAGAAAGAGGTTTCTAATAAGATGGCAAGGGAAATATTGTGTTACTAGTGTCTTAGTTAGGGTTACTATTGCTGGGATGAAGCACCATAACCAAAGGCAGCTTGGGGAGGAAAGGGTTTATTCAGTTTATACTTCCACATTAAAGTTCATCGTCAAAGGAAGTCAAAACAGGAATTCAAGCAGGGCAGGAACCTGGAGACAAGAGCTAATGCAGGGGCCACAGAAGAGTGCTGCTTGTTGACTTGCTCCTCATGGCTTGTTCATGAGATTTCTTATAGAACACAGGACCATGAGCCCAGGGGATACCACACCAAATGTGCTGGGCCCTCTCCATCAATCACTAGTTATGAAAATGTCCAACAGGCTTTCCTACAGCCATAGTTTTTGAAGATATTTTCTCACTTGAGGCTCACTCCTCTGATGACTCTAGCTCCTGTCAAGTTGACATAAAGCTAGTCAGCACAACAACAGGAAACAAGGTCTGAAGAGAAAACCGGTTCCTTGTGAAATGCTTATGCCTACAGTTATCACTCCAAGGACAATGATTCAAAAGCACCCACATAGCTTATTAGTCATGTTTATCAATCATTTCAATGCCATTGTAATAGTCATAAAGCATTATATTCTCTTGTTGGAAAGATCTTTAGAAATGGGGAGCGTGGAAGATTGAGTTTTGTCAGCATTACTGAACCTCAACTTTCAACCATTTTAGGGATGACAATGTAGGAGACGTGGGATCCCATACCTCAAGATCAGGGTTGTGTCCCTGAATTTAGTAAGAGAGAACCGTTGCAGAGTTTGGTTTCAATATATCGTCATTTTGACCTTGAGAATCCACCAAAATTTGAAACTTCATTTTTTACAACCTTTAGACCTTCCAAAATCCTCTTCGGGGCTCCAATTTCAAAGATAGGAGGCAAAAAAAAAGTAACTCAGATTGTACAAATAGTCATTTGGCTTCTACTCTCTACCACATACTTTAAAATCATTCCCTGACTAAATTCCCACAGCTAGCACAGTAAGTTACACCTTTTATGCCCTCTCTGGTGAACATCTATGATTTCTGCCTGCCAGGTGCTTATGTTTACCTTTCCCTGGCAATGCCATGCCTACCCATTCTATTAGGGGTGACAGGGGTCCTTTCTTCTTCATTTCATCCTGGGCTTAATGATAGTGATTTTTCTCTCCCTTTTGTTCACAGAGGTTGACAGATGACTCAAGACAGCCCCCAAATCCATCAGTAGGATTATTACATATTAAATTGAAAGGCACAAAAAAGCTCTTTCTCTTTCTCTTCAAGATGCTTGAGAGAGGTGCCGAACATCAGTAATAGTGTTGCCATTTGCTAGCTTTAGTGTTTTCTTGCTTCATAAATCCACTTGTAGTAGATGCAGATGGGAACAACACAGAGAGGAAACCAGATCTGAGCATGATTGAACCCTCAGGTCACATACAGACAATGGTGTTGGCATACTCAGGTGAACATGAGCAGCACTGCTTGCACCCTCAGGTCATATAAACACAAAGGTTTGTGGTTCTTCCTCTGATTCTAGACTCGAACTTTCTTCTAGAAATCTTTCTTGGGATAATAGGCTCCTGTCATTGGAACTAGCAATTTGTAATTAATAAACCAGATTCTGGATGATCAAGAAGTCTTCAAGGATTAAATACATTTCATGATTCACATACTTAATAACTGTAAAAGGAGAGCACATAAAGGCCTTCATATGGTCCAAAGTATTTTTCGGGTAAGTGTAGCCAAAGAGAAAGCAGGTTTTAAGCCAAGTGAAAAGTACCTAGAATCTTTCTCCTTCCTTACAACTGTATGAAATATTTTGTCTCCTGTAACTAGCCTAAAACTCCACCATAGTCTGTTAAGGGCATAAAACTTTCAGGGTGAAGATTTAGATAATAAATTTTAGTTCATTTCTATTTTCTGCTCACTTACAGAGAGAAATAATGATAAATTATATTTATTAAAAGTAATAACATCTGTTCATCCAATGAACTTCAATACTGCATAAAGGAAAGAAGGAAGAAAGGAAGGAAGGAAGGAAGGAAGGAAGGAAGGAAGGAAGGAAGGAAGGAAGGAAGGAAGGAAGGAAGGAAATCAATCAGCCATTAGGGGCTATGGGTAGGGTGTGACTAGACTCACTGGAAGCAAGCTTGCCTGGTGTGTGTGCACTTTTGGTTAAATCCTCAATATCACAAAAGAAAAAGAGAAAGCAATAATAAAGGAAACCCAAACAACAGACAATAAGAATATATTTATAAATTTGATATATTTTCCATATATATATTAGAATTTACAAAGGCAATAAATAGCAAAACATATTGAATCATACTTCATAAAATACGTTTTCATATTTAGCATCACTATCCTTCAGAGACACAAACGTAAAAAAAAAAAAAGATGCTAATACACATTCATCAGATCAACTAAAATATCATATATCAGAACAAATGTTGAAACACCAGGGCCCTCATTTATGGCTTGAGGGAATGAAAGTTAACACTGCCACTTTGAAAGCCTTTGCCAGCAATTACTGAAGCTGACGTATGAGCCAACAATCACAATTCTAGCTACAGTAACTAAAATCATTATGACTAAATGTGAGTCTTGAGAACTACAGCAATTCATAGTAACAGAAAAATGAAAATTGATTAAATATATATGATAAACAGAATGATATAGCCATTCAATGGAATATTCTAACCATAGTCTTAAATATTTGTAATATATTATATGTTGTACATGGTATACTATATATTATATATAATACATTATATATTATATATTAATTACATATCATATATCATACCATATATTATATATATTATAATATATGCGTGCATGTGTGTGTGTGTGTGTGTGTGTGTGTGTACACACATGCAAGAATAGAGAAACCCTCACAAACTAGTAACATATGGTTCAATCCAATAAGCTATACACAGTGCACAATTCCATTTCCATAAGGTGAAAGAAGAGGCAAAATCAAGGAAAAAGCTATGGTAGTAGAAGTCAGAGCCATGGTTACCTCCAGATGGAGATAACTGGACTAGGAAGAGACAATAAAAGGAGACTATTTTTAAATTTCATCTTAAAGCAAAAATGATCTAGGTGGTAGTTGTGCAAATGCACACATAGGTAAAAATTCGCAGAGTTGTACACTTAAGATTCATGATCATTTTTATCATGTCTTATCATTTAGAAAGTCATCTCTCCAAACTCCAAACCAGAGAACTAAAGGGAATGGAATTTGCTCGAGTTAAGTGGACTATCTGAGGAATGCCATCACAAAGTCTGGATTTCTGCCTAGGGAAGTCATACAACAGAGAGTCTACAAAACACTTGAGTGTTTAAAGGTTGTCTGGGGACGAGAGAAGCTGAAGAAATAAGCAGAAGATTTAACACACTAGTAAATCACCTTTCTTGATCAATAAAATTACAACTGCTGATTTACAGGTTCCTTTAAAACTAAGGGAAAATAAAGCCTCTCTCAGCCTTACATGTCCTCTCTAAAACCTACAAATAGTGGGAAACTCTATTTTGAGAGTGCTGTGAGATTGAATTACTATTTAATTGTATAAATACATCCACCTCTTCCCAAAGCATCCTCAAATAATTATATTTTCTCTTATTTTCAAATTACCTTAGAAAACCACACAAATGACAGAGCATTAATAAAACAGCACACAGCAGGCTTATTCTTTTAAGCTAATGATTAAAACACAATAAGCATGACAAAAAGCATGTCTAGGAGAATACACACAGTCACAAATTCTATCCGATCTCTCTCCCAGGCTCTGCCATGCTGACCTTGTCAACCCAATTAGATGCTTCCCCATTACCAAAGCAACATAAAAGCAGTAAACATATCATTACAAAAGACAGGCAAGGGTTAGCTTCCCAAAAAGAAAGAATGATGGTTTTTGTCCATTTGTTTTGAGCAGTGACGTTTGCTACTGGAATACTCTGTTTTGTGCTCTTTCATTGACATGATCTGATGGCTATTGTTGAACACTGAGTAGGAGCATGGGAAGGGACCTTAGGAGTCACCTAGCTTTCCTCATTCATAGAGGGAGAAAATTGTGTACTCAAAGGCTTGATTCACTCATTGTCAGTACAATATTTGGGAATACGCCTATGTGTCTTTATGATATAATTCAGAATCAATCTGTGAGCTTTAATCCCAAAAGGAATTTCACAGAGGCAGTTTTAGTTTATAGATTGCAATGAAACTTCCATTCCAACTACATGTTCACTGAAGTGTTAGCCTGGTCTTGACCAGGTTGCAGACCAATTGCCCTACCCACCCTTCCAAAATAATGGAGGTCTAAACTAAAGAGGAGGCTAAAAAAAAATGGTGGAAAATGACGTTTTAAAAATGGGAGTAGGACCCACAGCATGAATTGGAAGAAAACAACCTCATAAAGCAGGTATCATGCTTTTTCTTCTCTGCAGAAACCAGGGGGAAGTGGAAAAGCATGAAACTGAAGGGGAACTCCTAGGGATGCAGAAATAAGAACAGGAGAAAGCGGAAGAAGACTATGAACAGAGTGCATTTGCATATATGGAAATGCAAGGATGAACATCCTGACATTTTGCGATATATACTGTTTTTAAAAGAAATAAAACAGAGAAACAAATATATATCTAAGTAATAGATGAGGTCAAGTCCTAAGTTGGCTGGCTAAGAGCATATTGTGACCATCTTCAATCTCATTTCCTGCCTGCTCTTATTCACATTTTCTAAATTGATCTTTATGATGGTTATAATGCTCTTCAAACAATACAGGGCTTGTCCTCCAATACACTCCTCATTGCCTGCTTTATTGGCTTCTCTAGAAGCAGACACTAAGAACAAAAGCCCCTTGTATATATATATTATCAATAGCTCCTGGGGAAACTCAGGGAGCAGAAAGTAAGAAAGGAATGTTGTCCAGAAAAAGATTCAAGGCTGAAGTACACCCACTGTGGGAGACGCCCGCCTTCTTGTTACTGGGGAATGTCTAGAGACACTGTAAGTTATTTCTCTCCAAGGTGGGGTTTGCAGACCTCTGTGGTCTCTGAGCTAGTGAACCAAAGAGCTTACACCTATGTCACAGTGTGGTGTTTATTTTTGATGCCATTTCTTACAGAGAATCATTTCTCTTGTAAGGAAGCAGCATGAAGATGTACCTTCTGGTACAAGCTCACCTTGCCCTGATGTTATGGATAAGTTTGCACGTTGGTTTCCTTGAAAAATACTAGTACAGCTTGCACTTCAGAATTATCCTGACCAGGGGAGAACAAACTGGATAATTCACACCCCATTATCCTGAGTCATTACTTAAGAAATGTGCATCTGGGGCGGGAGCTAGGGAGATGGCTCAGCAGTTAAGGGGACTGGCTGCTCTTTCCATAAAACCTGATGAATTTAATTCCCAAAACCGACATGGTGGCTCACTGCCAACTGTAACTCCAGTCTCAGAGAGAACTAATGCCCTCTTCTGGCCTTTGCAGACACAGCATGCACACGTGCAGACATATGTAGGCAAAACACCCACACACATAATTTTTTTTTTTTTTGAATAATGAATTGTGTAGGGCTATGACATGAAAGATTGCAGATCTCCAACAGTCCTAGAGCACACTCCCTTTCTTGTTTACTGGAGTTTTCTTGTCTGGAGCATATGGCATTGCACCTGATTTGACAGGAATACAGTGGCTGTTTCTTCCAAAGTAGTACACTGAAGCAACATTGAAGCGTTATGAGTTAAACTAGAAACAGTATAACATAACTAATGAAGTCTCATGCTTGAAGAAAGTCTTTGATGACCTCAGCTTACAAAGGCAAGCATAGGCCATGGGTTCTATCACAATAAGCTGTGGTGACCTCAATGAAACTCGGCATCATGGTGAAACAGAGTTGAGGCGTTAACTGGTAACTGAGGAGGAAGAGCTGGATGAGCTTATGAAAAAGGATGCATATGAATGCAAATGAACATCCCAAGATTTCCGCCTTCCCAGGGATCTTCCACAAAACTTTGCTGACAGTTTTTCCAACTCTACCTCTGTCCCGGCCTGTCCTACCTTGCTTTAACTGTTGCTGGGATAAACAATCTCCAAAAGCAACTTGGAAAGGAAAGGTTTTCTTTCCTCTTACATATCCAGAGGACAGTCCATCCCTGGGGGGACTGTCTTCCTGAGTCAATGTAGGAACTTGGAGGCAAAAGCTTAAGTAGAGGCCACAGAGGAACAGTAGTCACTGGCTTGCTCCCCACAGTTTACTCAGCTCCTTTCTTATACAACCCAGGACCCTCTGCCCAGGGGTGGCTCCACCCACAGTGGGCTAAGACCTTACTATCAATCATTAACCATGAAAATGCCCATAGACATTACCACAGGCTACTCTGATGGAGTAGCTTCCTTAACTGAGATTCCCTCTACCCATGGGAGCCTAGTTTGTATCAAATTGACAAGACCGATGTAAGGCCTCACACCAGTGACATAATTTGTTGTTTAAATCCTAGATTCCTTGCATGCTCAAGCAGACACACGGGTTATAATCACAACAAATGAAACTATATAGTGGGAAATAACAAATGAATCCAGAAGAGATGAGCTAATAAGGTAATGAACATAATCTAGTTGTATTACTGGTTGTATTTCACATATTTAAGATGACAGGTGTTCATCTGATAAGCTGTGAACTCACCCGCACCAAAAAAATAAATAAACAAAATGCTTCACTTTTTGTTATTATATCTAATATTTGTGCTTTTTTTTAGTTGCAAAATACTAACTTCATCACCTCAACAGACAAACCTCACGATCTTCTCTCACATAGAAACTTTCCTAGTGAGACCAAGACTCGTCTTTCTTCTGTCTTCTCTCTAGGTAAAAACTACACCGTATAACCTAAGAACACAGATCAAGACAATACTGAAGTTCACTTCTCAGCCCCCATTTGTCTAAGCTAGTGTCTAGCACTGAGGAATAAGGGAGAAGCAATGGGGTTCCCTCTTTAAGTCTTTTAAAGGAAGGAATTACATAATTCTAAGATAAAAAACTATAGCTATTTGTGTAATTATCCCTAGAAAAGCAGATTGTGGGTTTTCCTCTGCTCTAGTTGCTAGGGCAATGGTTCTCAACCTGAGGCCCTTCAGCAAATGTTTATCTCCAAAAATATTTCCATTGTGATTCATAACAGAAGCAAAATTACAGCCATGAAGTAGCAGCAAAAAAAAAAAAATAGTTTTATGGTTGGCGATCACTTCAACATGAAGAACTGTATTAAAAGGTTGCGGCATGAGAAAGGTTGAGAATCACTTCTCTAGGGTATCACGTAGACTTAAGAAGATATCCTTCTTGTTCCCAGCCAAGCAAGGCATCCAAAAACTACTGGCTTGGTATTAGCATCGCCTAAGTCAGATTGTCAACCACTGGGCTGACTGCTTTTTTTCTGGCTGACTTACAGTCACTTGGTAGCATTGAGCTGGTAGTTGGATGGATCTGAAAGTCCAAGGTAGTTTCCTTCACATACCTATAGTCTTGGTGGGGATGGATGAAGGCAGGCCTTTTCTGAGTCTCTATCTCTCTTCTTGGTATTGTAACCTGCCCAGGAGGCTCCCCAGCACAATGAGCAACTTCTCTGACTCTCCCCAGAGGGAGTATTCTAAGAGTCTTCTTGAGGTCTAGTAGACTTACCAGCCTGTTTTAAAAGTTAAAACTGCTCACTCTGTTCGCCGAGCATTAGTCTGAGTGGGAGAAGAAGATAGCAAGCTTTGCCCAAGCTCCTCTGGAGGCCCTAAGATATCTAATGAAGCTGGCTCAGAGTCAAGCTGAGAGAAATGGGGCTTGAATGAATGAATGAATGAATGAATGAATGAATGAATGAATGAATGGTGAACTGATATACTCAGCATTTATAGCAGGGCTTTGAAACATTCATATTTTCTTTCTGCTTCTCAAACACACACACTTCTTCCCCTATGATCTCCTGAAGTTGCCCTTCTCTGGCACATGGGGACTAATATATCTCAGATAATCTAACAGTGGGGCTGTGAGATGGCTCAGTGGGTAAGGGTACATGTTTTGCAAAAAGGAAAGACCTGAGTTAAAACACCCAGGACCTCTGTAAAGAAATCCTGTAACCCCAGAGATAGAGGGCAGAGACAGGTGGATTCTGGGAACTCACTGAAGAATCAGTCTTAGTAAGGCAGGAGCAATAGAAGACACTCAAGGTCCACACAAGACCTTCGCATACATGTGCCATAGACACACACACAGAGAGAGAGAGAGAGAGAGAGAGAGAGAGAGAGAGAGAGAGAGAGAGAGAGAGAGAGAGAACAAAGTACAGGTAAAATGATTGCTAGAGAAGAAAATCGCTTTTATAATAATTTCCATTTTTTTTCTCAGTTTTATCGGTGGAGCTTACTATCAATGGAGCTTGTGTCTTTTAGGTTCGTCATTCCCATGAGCTCTTTTGCGCGTCCTTCTCAGAGAGGCTGTGGGCTGATGAAATCAGGGGCACTAGAAGACACTGAATTGCTGGGCCAGCAATGCCGAGAGCCCATCTCCTCACTGCAGAATTCTAACGAGAGCCCCTCTGGGGCTCTCATAGGAACTGAACACCGCCTTCTACGTAATGTACACATAAGCTTGTACTGACTACTGCCAGCGCTAGTTGCATCAAATATACTGAGAATCCTAGTGCTTCTATTTTACAGATGGAAAATCTGAGGTACAAAGAGATTGAAACACCTTGTGGTCGAGTTCCAGCAGCCTAGTCTTGCGGTTGGCGCTCTCTGCTGCTGCATTGCTGGCTCTTTAGTGTTTGCCTTTGTTCTGCTTTGTTTTTATTTATTTTGTCGTTTCTTTTGGTTTTGTAACCTTATCTCACACAGTAGCTCACACTAGCCTGGGACTCACCATGTAGACCAGACTCGCCTCACATTTGCAGAAATCCTCCTTCCTCAGTCTCCTGCCTGCCAAACTGTAGATGTGAACCACCATTAGTGGCTTAATTTTTGCTTTGAAACCACAACAAAATAAGATGCTACAGTCATGATTGCTTGCTGGCAAAACACTGTTTATGATACTGAGTTGTGGTTGTATACATTATTGTTAACTGTTATGAGTTGTGTTGGAATGATAAAAAAAAATGGTGTCCTTAAATTGTGCCAAAATAACGCTTTCTTTACATACATGTCATATCTGGTGACAGCTAAAGTAAACTTACCAGTCCCTAGTCGTAGACTATAAATCAAAGTGTTAGCCACAGACAGACTGGAGCTAAAAATACTGCAGCAACAATGGAGCAAGCCCTCGAATCACAGTTGCTCAAGTAAATAAAATATGACGCCCCTGGAAAACCTGGCAGACAGACCTGGCTAAAGGAAATCTACCACAAAAATATCATGAGTGTAACACAGTGGACCTCAAGTCCACTGTAAGCCGAACGTTGTCATTTTAGAGTCAGTTACTCAACTGAAATGTATATTCTTTTCTCTTAAACCTTCCTACCATGATGCTCCAAGGGAAGCCATATATATAAAAAGCAAACGTACACAGACATCTGACGCAACCGAAGGCAAGCAACACAGGGGAAAAGACTGATAGCTACCTAAGCCAGGGATGTGGTCCCAGTGTTACAGTTTGAATTTCTGTACTGATCTACTCCATATTTCCATCACTAAAGTCATCTGGCACTTCTCAATGCCAAGCCCTGCTTCTTCACTTGGGCGTTTTTATTACTTCATACACATATGCGTGTGTACACACATGCACTCATATGTGTGCACACATTTTCATATGTGCACAAATGCGCATGGATATCTATGTTTCAGTTGTTAATTTAATTCCAACTTTGCCACTGTGTCCATAACCTTAAAATGATGATCTGTGTTTTAATAGCTCCAATCGGTCTTTGAAGTCACAACTCACTTTCTGATGTAGAGGAGAAAAATATACAATAGAAAGATACATGCACACATGCCCACCGTTGATTAGCACAGCAGTGCCCTGGTCACTTGAATCCTCATTTTCTACAGTCTATAACAAAGATAAATATATCTGTTTAATCATAACAGAACATTTTAAATATGATAATGTATTTATGCTAATAAACATATTATTTATATGAATGAATAATTATATTTAGCAACAGTAGGCCATCAGTTACTAAATAAGATAATGTAAATAAATATGCTCAATATATGAATAGTATTTAGCAAACTTGCTTCCTTTTCCCCTTCAGTTTAATGTAAAGTATAAAACAATTAAAGTGTGTGAGGAAAAGGATAAGACGAAACCTTTCACATAAAACTCAGGCTGGCCAGGCAGTGATGACCTACGCCTTTAATCCCAGCACTTGGGAGGCAGAGGCAGGCAGATTTCTGAGTTAAAGGCCAGCCTGGTCTACAGAGTGAGTTCCAGGACAGCCAGGGCTACACAGAGAAACCATGTCTCAAAAAAATAAAAAAATAAAAAAAAAATAAAAAGAAATAAAACTCAGGCTGATAGTCCCATGAATTTGGGACTTCGATTTGTTAATGATGGATTCTTAGCACTTAGGCCACCACCTGCCAGAATTGTATTCAGTGGCCATGTTAACAATGTGTGTACATGCTAGCAGGAAGGGGGATGGAGGGACGAGAGGGAGGAACAGAAATAAAGAAGTCTAGCCAATAAACTACAGCCCATACCACAGGGTTCCGCAAGACCAGTGATCTTGACCTAAAAACTAAGAAATCACATTTCTAGATTCAAAAAGATATATTAACACAAACATCCAGAAGATTAAAATGAGGAAATGAGCTCAGATTAAACCCCATCACAGCACTTAATGATTTAGACCCCTGCTAAAAGTCTCTGGTCCTTTCTAAGTCTTGGTTTCCTCGTTCATATAGTAGAGACAGCGAGTAACAAATGGCGTTGAGAATCTGTTAAGGGCTGGCTTCCGAGTCCTCGTATATTCAGAAACTATATCTTAAAAGACCCTAAAATAGAAAGGTGACAAATTGGGAGCAGGAAGGTCAAAGCGAAGAAGTAAGGTAGACAGGAAGGTATAATGGTGAGATGTACGATCAAAGTATGAAAATGGCAAAAAGAAGCCATAGATCTACTTTTTAAAAAGTTAAAGGACAGAAGCCAATCCTACCAACATCTTGACCTTGAACTTAGACCCTCTAAAACTATAAGGGAAAAAAATCTCCTTCTTCTCATCCTACTAAACCAGCTACTGTCTATCTTGTCTGCCTAATACCCCAAAAGCAGCTTGCTCATCTCATCTCTATTCTCCTACTATTTTAGCCCCTCGATATTTGTGATAATTTCCTAATTGCTCTTTCCACATTCTTTCTTAGTGTCCTCCCTTGATTTTCCATGTAGACACAGCTCTATCTGTACAAACCATCAGTACCAACATTATGATCACGTTCACTTAATCTCAGCACTTCACTTCACAGACTCCCCACTCACACCTCCCCTTCATGCCATCAAGGCTCCAAGAGCTCTGCCTCTCATTTTCCATCACTCTTATGTGGGATTTCTAGTTGTCTGCTCTCATTTCCTCACGGATATCATGGTCCTCAGTGCCATGTTCTCTCCCATCTCAAGGTCACTTAGAATGCATCTCTTATTTTGCCAAGCATTTCTATGTGCTATTCTTCTTATTCATTAACTATTAATCTGAGCTTTTATTTAGAAATATTCTCATGATCTTCTCTTTCCTGTGGCAACCTATACATTTCCACCTATAATGCATGTTATAATTAAAAACATAGATTTGTATTTGACCCTTTGTCTCTCTTCAAAACTTACCTCAAAACAAACAAAATCAAAACAAAAACCCCACACAATCCCATCTGCTTAGCTCACCATGGTTACTATAGTTTGCCAAGAGGAAGAGAAGTTAATCTTATCTAACATTTTACTAACAAGAACTAAACCTAATGGAATCTGTCTAACCAGAACCCAACGGTGTATGACTAACTGAACAAGACTTAAGTGTTTCTCACAAGGGATGTCAGGGTATTTCATGTTATCAGGATTAATCAGGGATTTTAACATAGAAGACTGTTCCTTTGGTGACCCCAATTAACCATGTGTCCCAGTATTCACAGACTGTGACATAACATTCCCCTAAATCTCTTACTCTCTGGAACTTGAACTAACCAATAGGATGGTGCCTGTTTTCTTAGTAACTAACACAGTCCTGTACCAGACACACTCACTCTTGAAAGAAAGGTGTTATTCTCTCTTCATGACATAATCACCACTGATGGGACCCACTACATAGGAGCCAGATTTCAGCCTGAGTATGCATCTAAACTTTTTTAACATCAATATTGTCTTTCAGCATGCATAATCTGTCAAATGGGTGTCAAGTTGAGACTTTGAGACACAGCAATAGAACTATGTGCATACTCACACAGTGTATGCACACATAGCAAACATGCTGACACTCAGATACATTTAACTCAGGACTCTGGTCCTCTTTTAATACAAATTCTTAGACAACTGTTTTAAAAATTGATGGCATATTATTTGCCTTTGTAAATAAAGATTATAAAATCAAATCATCTTTTTCACAAGCTAAGATATCTAATTTTCTTATAAAATATTATCTTTGTCAGTCACAATGTTTTCTCCTGAGAATGGACTATTAAATTTGCTTGATTGTACAGTTCGTAGAGATTTACAAAGTGGTTATATTACAGCTGTAGATGACGAGAAAAATATTTAGCTCTTGAGGTAACATTTTCAGAACATTTCAGAGTTAAAGAAATACACAAGTGTCATCATTCTTAATTGATAAATCTTCTGAGTTTTAAGAGATGTCATCATTTGTTGAAGACCAATGGAGAGATCCATGCTAGCATACTCATATTCTTGAACAAAAGTCAAAACATCTAAAATGCTCACATCCCTGATTCTAGCACACTTACTATCATCAAAAGCAAATTCCTGTACAATCCATTTCTTTGAACAATCACTTGGGGCATCAGCTTGTAGATGGTTAGTTTCAAAGTGGTTGATCAAGTGGCAAGAATCAACACTTGATTCTGAACCAAGGAGCTATAAACACAGCAGTTACTCAACAATATTTCATTATAAGAATCAGGACTTTTGTCTAATATTTTGAACAAAAATTGGACTTGCATAACTTTTTCATTTTAATTGCAGTTTAGCCTCCTCCTGGAAGCAGCTATTTCTGCTGAAGGGGAAATTTCACACGCTTACATTAATTATTTGAGTACTGCTGACCACATAATGCCCCAGCTCTTCAAAGGATCCAGTTCAGTAGAATAGCCAGAACAATGAGCATCATGGGAAGCTGTGATGGACTACAATTTAAATTTATGCTTATTATTGATTGAGTTTAAATTGGCAATAAATTAGGAAAGGCTCAATCTATCAAAATATAATGAATATAAAGTAAATAACTAAAATGTAAAACTAAAAATCCTAAAAGATTTCATGAGTTTTTTACTCAGCACAAAATTAGTTTCTAATTATTTTTAAATAGTGGATTTTTTAAAAAAAGATAATACTCGACTCCAACCAGGTAAGCAGTGGGTGGGTGAACTACAGATATTTGCCTCTCCCTCAGCTCCTCCAAATTCAGCCTTCCACTCTCATATCCAGCTCTACAGCAGACTATCTGCTGAGGACTCCTTTTTTTTATTGATCCCCTGCACACATCTCCAGTAGGCCATGAAGATTTTCCCTTCCTAACTTCCCTCTTCCCACACACTGCTTTATCCCAGATCCCCAACTGCAGCCTAGGAGCCCACTCTCGGAGATGGAAAGCATACCCAACATTGCTTGGGTAACCAAAAACCATTGACAAAAATAAAGCAATATAATGACTCCTACTGGCATTCTGTATGTTCACAGATCAGTATACTGGCTCAGCCTTCACCAGAGAAGTTTCCTTCTTCAACTGATGGGAACAAATACAGAGACCCACAGCCCGTCATTATACAGATGGTGAAAAACCTTGAAACACTCGGCCCTCAAGGAGATGCGTCCATCAAATTCTTCCCCTCAGATTTCAGGGAAGCCTGTTCCATGGAAGAGGAGACAGAAAGAGGTTGAAAACCAGAAGGGGTGGAGGACACCAAGAAAACAAGGGCTTCCAAATCAACACAAGCAAAGCTTGTATGAACTCAGAGAAACTAAGGCAGCATGCACAGGGCCTGCACTGGTCTGCACCAGATCCTCTGCATATATGTTACAGCTTCCAGGTTAGTGCTTTTATGAGATTCCCAAGTGTGTGAACTAGTGGGTATCTGTTTCTTGTGCTTTCTCTTGGGCTCTTTTCCTTCTTTGTTTGTTTGTCTTGAATGACTCTGGTGTGTTAGTTTTTGTTTTATCTCATTATATTATATTTATTATATTATATTATATTATATTATATTATATTATATTATATTATATTATATTATATTATATTATATTATATTATATTATTATTATATTATATTGCCTTAGAAGTCTGTTTGTTTTCTAATAAAAGCCTGAAAGGAAGTTCAGATGGGAGGAAAGGTAGGGAGGAAGTGTGAAAAGTAGAGGGGGGGAAAACCATAATCAGGATTAATCGTGTGAGAAAATTTTCTATTTTCAATTAAAGGAAAAATAATAGGCAGTAATGAAGTCAAAAGATAGCACTGTGTTGTCTTTGCTCCTTCCTTCTCGATTAATGCTGACCCCATTCTTCTGTTTCGCATCACCAGTATCCTGGTACGCTATGCCTCCCTCTAGAGCATCCCCCATAAGGGTTAAGAAGGGAGAAAATGATGTAATTATATCTTAATTGAAACAAATGTATTGTTTAAATAAAAGATACTATTCAGAATTACTAGAACACAGTTCTGAAACGAGAGTGCACCGCTGTCCCTGAATACTGCACTCTGGGTAAAAGTGAGACAAGGTAATGCTGTTTGCAATGTAGAAACCCACCCTACGTTTTTTTTCTCCCATGCCTTGAGAGCCATCCTTATCCTGCAAGGATGAAACATTCTAGAACCTTTACTATCCACTAAAAGAGGCACTTTGTCCACTATACAGCACAATTTTGCTTTGGAAAATGATACAAAGAAGTGGCTTAAATTTAAATTTAACATGTATTAGAAAAGAACTTTTCATTTAAAATCATAATAGTATTGTTTATCTAATCTAATTATAACACTATATGGCTATAGAAAAGAACTTTAGGTCAATAGTAGAGATGAAATATTTGGTTAAATGACTAAGATAACAGAAGCAGATATTCCAACATCTATAAATATGTTTATGGTATATTCACTGAAGAGTTTTTCCAAATCACATGGCAGTATGAAATGGGATATGCCTTGGAAGTGATGGAGCGTCCATAAGGAGCGGGCAGGCTTTGGCCTAGGCTCTGAAAAAAATGTCATGTGAAACCCTCAGTTTTGCTATGAATAAATGTTTACATAGATCTCATTACTCTGTCCATTTATGGGAAGAATGTATATCCTAGACCAGGCTAAAAAGGTAGAGATTTATTGAAGAACAGCGATTTTCAGCCTTCCTAATGCTGGAACCCTTTAATAATGTTGTGGAGACTCCCAACCATAAAACTATTTTGTTTGCTACTTCATAACTGCAAATTTGCCACTGTTATGACTTTACTGTAAATATCTATGAAAATATGCACATACAAATGTTTACAGTAAATTATTCTAATGAAATAAGGGTAATTTTATATACCCATTCTCTGACATAGAACCAACCTTGAACTCTCTCCATTATAAACCTAAACCCTTCTGCCTTGAGTATGCATGATCAGATCAGCCACGAAGACCATTCAACAGAATGAAAACCATTATGAAATCAAGATTATAATTCAGCAGTAGAGATAATATATTAATATTTGTGGCAATTGTATGCATTTTAAGTGATTATATACCAAATTGAGCTACTCTCACAGCAAAGTTGAAGACAGCATAAAGGAACAGGGACTCTTCAAGTCGGTCTATTTAATAAATTCCCTGTGATTACCTCTATTAGTCCACGTTGGTATTTCACAAGCAAAATATACAGTCAACTGTTTCTAACATATATATAATGAAATATAATATATATTCTATTTTCCATCCACTCTGTTGATGAACTGGCTGAGTGGGCTATGTACTTCCCAACAAACCTGACAACCTGAGTTCTGTCCCTGGATCCCATATGTTGGAAAGAGAGAACTGACTCCTATAAGTTATCCTCTGATCTCCCCATATACACTGTGGCACACCTTCCCCTGCCCTACATAATACAACAAAGGAATTCAATCAGTCAATCCATTAAGGTAACATTTTCTTCAAGAATTTTATCTCAGATTTTGGTGCTTCATGTAAAAAGGGACTCTACAGGACACACAGATTTAAGTTGTTTCAATTAAAGCAGGTCTAAGCAACTGTCACCTGAAGTTCAGGGGCGCTAAGACACCGCAGAATATTGTGGAAAATGCTTTAAAATAGCAGCTGATATTGAGCAGGACTCTTGATATTATAGTTGGCTCTGCTCTTATAAGACAATAATTCTGTTTCTGGCAAAAGTGTGAGCAAGGTTATTCTAAGTCTTTAGAGCTGAGGAATAAGCCTATTTGCGTGCAGCTTTCAATCCTTTAAGTCTCTGGTCAATTCTTTCCAGACTACTGAGAGGAGAAGCAATCAGTCTTTAGGCACTGCTGTTTTGCCTGAGTGTCTGGGATGGGGCAAAATGCTAAATTTCTAGTCCTTTGTCTCATGTGTTTCAAAATCAAAACTTGGGAAACAAAATCAAAGGAACACAAAGAAATAGGAAAAAAATGGGTGAGGGAGATTTACCAGGTTGTGGGAGGAAGAGGGAGGGCAACCAGAGGGAGAAAGAAGGAGGGAGAAATGACACTGAGGGAAAGTCATAGAGAATTATATACTTTTTGCTTATTAAATTAAATATAATATGTATAATTTTAATTGAATTATATCAATTGGGGTAACAATGCTTCCCCCACTCACAAAAACAAAACAAAACAAAAAACAGGGACTATCTAACAAAAAACACAGTGTCAGGCTTGGGAAAGCTCCCTTTAAGTTGTTGCTGGGGGTAAGGGGAATCCTAAAGACCCCAAAACAATATAGGCCATTGCTGTTGCACTTAGCTGCCTTCCAGGAAGGAAAGTAAGACCCTATTCCTGAAGACACAATTTATTTCTGACATAGGAGTTGGAGGAATCAATTTGGATCTGAAATGGAATGCTTCATGCTGAGAAGAAAGTCTCTTAGTTTTGGAAGGAACCATGTAAGTCCTCAACAGAGAAAAACAACCAATATTACTATCCATCTGTAACACCAATGAACCACAGCAATGGCCAGCATGGTAAGACATTCTTACAGGCATAGTAGTGGCACTTACACCCCAGAGGTAACCAGTAGTCACTTAATTAGAATTAATGCCTATTCAATAGGAGGGAATTAATACCTGGACAGTATTTAGCCAAATACCTGAAGAGCTGGAGGACCTGGAACCTAGAGAAGAATGTATTATTGCCTCTTTTCTAAACTAGTATGATACCTAACTAAATTCTAAATATTAACTCTTACAACCACACATAAATGAGGCTTGCATTCCTCATTAGGGAAGCTTCTCTTTGCAACAGATGGAGACCAATACAAAAACTACAACTTGTCAAACTACAGAGATCAACCAGCTGTGGGAGTACCTACCCCCGATTAACACAATTACACCACAACCACAACAGTTGAAGCTCAGGGTACACCAGGGAAGAGAGGCAGAAAGATTGTAAGAACCAGAATACCAAGAAGGCTACAGTGAGATAATCTCTTCAAAATATAAAAGGGGGCATAAAGTACATGGAGAGGTAGATATGGGAGTATTTGGGGTGAATATGAACACTGTGTGAGATTCTCTAAGCATTAATGTAACTATTATTTCAAAAATTCAAAGTAGCAATCATGAGACGACCCCCAGAGAAGCATGCCCCACACTGCCTCCTTTCATACATGTTTCCAGTGAAAGAGGTGACTAGTGCTTATCAAGCTCTCTTCTGCTAAGTGCGTCAGTTATTGCACATAGATCCCAGAAGCAAAATCATTTCAAACATTCACATAGCTGGCAGCACAGCTCCGACTGTTCACAGCACAAAAGCGACTCCCATGCCTAGACTGCGGAATCCAAAAGGAGAAAGATAACCCGCTGTACGGCTCTCACGTACTTTCAAGTTTCCTTCACAGTATCATCAGGTACTTTAATGTCTGGGAGAGGGAGATCAGAGGAAATTATTTCAAAAGTTCTCTGAGACCAAAGAGAAACATGAAGAGTTAATGAAAAATATTAGAAACTCAAGCAGTGAATCCATACAAGGGAAACAGTCACCATTCCATTAGCAGAAGGACTTACTAGAAACCTTAAGGGGAAGTGTACAAATAAATCTGTGTTTCTGTCAGCATACCAATGGCATCATTTCAGAAACTCACTGAAAGCTTAGGATCCATATACAATCCCATATACCTACCCAAATACAAGCCCATTTATCTACCCAAATACAAACCCATACACATACCCAATACAAACCCATATACATACCCAAATACAAACCCATATACATACCCAAATACAAACCCATATACATACCCAAATACAAACCCACATACATACCCAAATACAAGCCCATATATATACTCATATATAAACTGCGAGAGAAAACTTTGTGAGAGTAAAGCTAGCAGAAACACACAAACTCAGATATAATGCAACAACTAATACACGGTCTTAAAGACGAACTACAGAATGAGGTTGTACACATGCGCACACACACACACACACACACACACACCAGCAGTTCACACATCTATGATCCATATTTGTCATTCATTCCAGTGCACATTCATTATCATCTGTTACAGCAGATACATTTTGTAAGGTAGTTGAGAATCAATTTCTATTATAATTCTTAAACCTTTAACAGTGCTCTCCTTTGACTCATCAATTTCCATGGGCCATAGAACAAAGATAATTCTTCTTTTTTTTTTAATTTTTAACTGGGACAAGATCTCACACTGTAGCTCAGATTGTCCTCAGTCAGCTCAGGCTGACTTGAAACTAATGGCGCATCTCCTACCTCAGCCTCCTAAGTGCTGAGATTACAGGTAAGCTACTGTACCTGTCGTTTTTAATATGCAGTTTGTAAGGCAATGTTTCACAGTAGAGTATGATTTCAAACTTTATACGAAACACTTATAGAATGTCAACTTTTCCATAGGTAAGTTAAAGACATTCCAAAACAAATGCCACCCACTCTGTGATTTCCTTTATATTTTTAACAAAGGGAAATTTTAACAAAGTAGAAGCAGGAAGGTCAAGCTGGATAAATCAAAGATAATTTCCCAAGAAACAAGCACTGTAGCCATCCACTGCATATTCAGTTATCAAATACTGAGTGCTTCTGTTGTGCCAAGTGTAAGGCTTCCCACTGTGAACCCACTTAACTCATAAAAACACAGTGCTATAGATGCACTATTACAATCCTGATACACATGGAACTGAGAAACCGAAGCGAATGCAGTCACAGGGTCACATAGCTATGAGAGTGTGGTTGGTCCCAGACTATTCTGCTCAGCTCCATGAACTTACCAACTCCTTACTGGACTGCCATAAGCATAGTACCTGTACACACATACATTACTTTTAAGAAACAGTTTTTGAGATGGAATTTGCAAAACAGTTGAAGTGTAGAACTCAACAATTTCTGTTATATTTAGAGTCAGTCATGCAACCACTACTACAACCAAATTTATAAAATTTTGACCCTAATATCATTAACAATTGGCCTCTGCTTGATATAATCTCTCTAGTCAGCCATTAATCTCCATGCTTTCTTACAACTGAAATTATATACAATGTCATCTTCTGTAGCTAGTTTCTCTTTTTAGAGTGATTTCATTTTTTATTGAGATTATAATATATTCACATCATTTCCCCCTTCCCTTTCCTCCCTCCAATCCCTCACATATACCCCTTCTTTGATCTTTTTCAAATTCATGGCCTCTTTTTTCTTTAATTATTGGTACATACACATATATGTATATATACATATATTTCTGTATGTAGATAAATATTCCTAAGTACATAAGTACAACCTGCTCAGTCTATATAATGTTATTTTTATGTATGTCTCAGGAATTACCATTTGGGATTAGATAACATTGGTTTGCTCTTTTCTGGGGAAGACTTTTTCACCCACTCTCAGTATTCCTTCGTTGCCTGTAGTTCTTTGTGTAGGGTTGAGGTGTCGAAGACTTTCCCCAGTCCACATTAGCATGTCTACTGTTGGTGGTCTTGTTAAGCTCCTATTTAGTCAGTCATGTTGGTGGAACTTCATGAGTATAGCTTCTTCCACTAAGAGTAGCATAAGTTCATCCCTTTTACAATGTGTATCAGCACCTTGATACACACTGTTTCCTGAGATTGCTCATTGGTTTTCAAGCACTCGGGTTGCTTTCTCATTTTAGTTTTTCTGAACAAGGTCACCATTAATATTTAGGCCAAACTTTGTTTAAGACATATGTCATTATTTCTCTTGGATACACATATACACAATATGCATATATAAATAAGAGAGTATAAAAGAGTATTAGGTTCTATGGGAACCCATTTTTAGAAACTACCAAAATATTTTCCAAAGGGGTTGCTCTGTTTTATATTTCCAGCAGCAACTATTAATGTTTCAACTCTCTCTCTTTGGAGAATTTGTGAAAGATTAGTGTCATTTTTTTTTGAATTTTTGTTTGACTATACTAATGGAACCATACAGTCTTGGGGGTTTCTTTGTTGTACATAATTAAAATACTAATTGATCTCTTTACCTGAGAATAAATTCAGAGTTTTCATTTCATATAATGTCCGTTTTGGTAGCTTTTATTTTTCTAGGAACTTTTACATTTTATCTAAATTGTCTATTTTTTAACGAATAATTGTTCTTTTCTGAAGAATATTCATGAAGATGTCTGCACAGAGTTCTGCTGGCAATATGAACCTCTCAATTTATTGCTGACTTGGGGAATCTCTCTATTTCATCATCTTCCCATTAAAAAACAGTTTTGTTGGATGTAAGAACCTTCATCAGTCTTGTTTGTACTCAGCTTTATCAATTCTGCAACCTTGTTTGTCTTCCTGACTCTATTGGTTCTCTTGGAGAGCTAGCTGTGGAGTGTTTAACAAATGTATTTTTTTCTCCCTGCTTATAAAATCTGTTCTTTGTCTTTCAAAGATTTTACTATCTTGTTCCTCCCCCGTGGATCTCCGTAAGTTAATTTTACTAGGAGCTCATGAATTTCACAGGTGAGTAACTGATGTCTTTTCATTAAGCTTGGGAAACTTTTAAGCATGGTTTTTTCAAATAATTTTTTCTCTCCTCTATTCTGGTACTGTAATTATACAACAGTTGCCGTGACTGATGGTGTCACATACTTCCTTGTGGTTCTGATTATATTTTCTTCATTAGTTTTTCCTCTGGATTCTTGAAACTGCACAGTCTCTATCAACATAGATCCCACTGATCCAGCTCTGTAGAGTTTTAAAATTCAGATTACTTTCATTTTCAACTATAGTTTCCACTTGTTTCAATCTTATCATTTCCACCTTTGGAATGACATTATTTGTAAATCCCGTTGTATCTTCTTTAACTTTGAAAGTATTGCTTTCATCAGTTCTTGGAGTATGTTTGTAGTGGGCTTTGATAGTTCTGTCTGCTGACTCTGACACCCGTGCCTCCTCGAATGCACTTTTTCTTGACTCACTTCCCCCTGTGGATTTGCGACACTTCCATGTTTCCATGAATCACTTTTTTTTTTTTTTTGATGGAAAATATTCTGTGCTTGAAAACACATTTTTGAATTTTATAATTCTAGATACTGACTTTTGCACCCTAGCTTTTGCTAATGTCAATTTTCTCAATTCTCTAGCGTGTTGGACTATTTCTATAAAGTTTGTTTTCCCTTCAGGATAACATCCTCGAGGTGTAATCATCAGGAAGTGACAGTTATTTTAGGGGGCCTCTTTATGACCACCTCTTTTGTCCCATCCTTGTTTATCTGCCTTTACTGGTTTTTCACCCTACCATTCCCTATTAGCTGTTTGTTCTACCATGGGTTATGCAACACCCCATGGTCCAAACTAATCCAATTTAGGACAGGATTGTTTTTTAACTTTTATTTTTTGATACTTTATTTACATTTCAAATGTTTCTCCCTTTCCAGGTCTCCTCTTTGGAAACCTCCTATCCCCTCCCCTCCCCCTGCCTCTATGAGGGTATTCAACCACCCACCTACTTGCTCACCCACTAGGACAGAATTTAATGCCCCAGAATAACTCTTCCTAGCTGTCTCTTCCCCTCATCATCTCTGGTAAACTTCTGTATAGACAATAGTTTGTGGGTCACTATTACAGAGTGACAATTTCTTCTTAATCACCTATTGCCAAGACTTCTGTTATTTTCAACAATACTTTAGTCATGAACTTCCTTGTATCCTGTTTCCCATAAAGTCTGTTCTTCTGGATAAACTATAGAACTCTGTCAAAGAGCTGGTCTCTTTCCCTGGCTCCCATACCAGTTTTTGAACTTGAGAAACTAATTTTTTCTGAACTACCTAACTCTGGCTTTACAAACCAGTTCTCACAGGGGCCAGAACCCTCTATTATTTGAGGTTTGCCTCCCCCAGTGTGATACTTCTAACCTATAGGCAGATTTCAGTAAGATAATTAGATCCTGTAATCCATGGTCTGCCTTTTCTGGAGCTAACTTCTACCCTATAAAAGATGGATCAGTGAAGGAAAGGGGCCCAGATCTCTCAGTCTTCTCATCTGAAAGACTCTACTGCAATAAGCTAAAGGGTGGAATCAGAAATGACTCTGACCCACCTCTTCTACGTAGATTCCCTTACTGGGAGAGAGTGAGCCACGCACTTTGACTACAGCAGTCTCAAATATAGCATCTAATATGCTAGGCCGGTAAGACAAAGAGGAGTAGTTAGTGGATTGTGGTTTAAGTACTGTAAATTCTCACTCAGTAGTCCGGGTTTAGTAGATAATCTTGAATAAGTATTTCCTAATTTTTTCTATACCTTTAGGTCAATTCCTACATAGTTGAATGGGTGAGTTTTTAATTAATTTTCACTAAATGGTGTTCTCTCACTGGTCCATAAACCTCTTGTTACATTTCAAGTTGCACACCATTGGTTTTTGGTTTTGTGAGTTTTTTATTCCCTTATTGCTCCATAGACTGTTGAAATCTTATAACAGTCTTGTCTCAGACCATAGACTGTCTCTTATAGATCAAAGCCAGAAATTTTTTATTACACTTTGCAAAGAATGGCAGCTTTTAAGGAGAACTCTATGCTGGGATCCTTGCATTTTAGCACACACGAGAATCACCAGGAAATGTTTCTGAGCTGTAGGACAGAAAATCTAAAGTTTCTAAAAATTATTTTATGATAGCCTGGAATGACTTTTAAAAACAAACAAATCTTTATTTTGGGATGATTTTAAATTATCAGAAAGGTTGAAAAGATAATATAGAGGATTCCCATATATTTTTCATGTAGCTTCTAACAATATCATCTTATACAAACATAACGCACAGCCAAAACGAAACTGCTGATGTTGCTAAAATGTTATCAAGTAAACTACAAAGATTTTAAGGAGTTCACCCATTTCCCACACCAATGTTAAATTTCTATTTTGGCATACTACATTACATATAGTTCAAGGTCTCTGTCAGTACAGACTCATCTTCAGTAAGCCTGGGATTCACTCTAAGAGTGCACGTGATACCATCAGTACTAGTGTACATATTAAATGCAAATCACCCTTGGATAAGAGCACCACCTTTTTTTTCAGGAATTATCTGATTCTACCATGCTTGGCTTTAATCATTCTATGCTCTAATGCTTATTTCCTTAGGAAATTTAAAGACAGTGTCATATAGTAGATGGATGTTTAATCCTTTGTTATTTTATCTAATCAAAATTTTCTGGTGATAAAAATCTTGCTTCTTACCAAAAATGAAGAGATTAGGAAACTGATTTTTGCTTGCTACATTTTTGCCCTCTGTCTCTTCAGATAACTTCTGAGAAGATGAAGCAAAAAGCCCAAACAGTACACTAGGTTACAGATTTAAAGTCAGCTATATAAATAAATAAATAGAAGCTTCATTATTATGCTCAAAGTATAATAGCTAAACTCTTAACTCAGACTCCACAGTCAGTATTTTCATATAATCAGTTTACAATGTGTTTGTTTCTAAGAAGGCTGTAAGCACTCCTTAGAGGCTGAAAGCTTCACTGGCATTGTCGGACATTCAGACTTTGTTTTTTGACTTGTTTGTATCTTGAAAATCAAGTCTGAGAAGGTATTATTTAGTAATCCCACTCTGAGTTTGAGAAGAGTGTGATGCTTTTATGATTGTTTTTAATGATATCGTCCATGTTGTTTTGACTAGTTACAGATATAATGAAACCCAAGTGCTTTGAAACAAGGCTTCCTCAGCCCAGGAACTAATGAGTTCTGAGGCCTGTACCTAGCATAGGCTACAAACATTCACCTTTACATTCTAAGCCAGGTCTGGGTCCCCCTCTTCTCTTATTGTAAACCCGGTGATTAGTGTTTACACTCTGCCTCTGATGTCAGCATGGGAAAAACCTCTAGGAACCCTTGAGTTTAGCCTCTTGGTTTACAGGAAGTAAAACTGAAGTCTCACTATATGGCACTGACTGTCTTGGAAGTCACTATGTAAACCAGGCTAGCCTCAAACGTACAGAGATTGTTCTGCTTCTGTTTTCCAGGTATAGGATTAAAGGTTCAGGTTCCTATGCCTTGCTAGGGAACTGGTCTTGATCAAAGTCACATGGCTACTAGTCTTCTATCTATGGTTATTACTCAGTATTTTTAGAGTTGGGGAATGTGAATAATTCCATTTTGTGTTTTTATTCTGTAATATTTCAATCTAACAAAAGTAAAATTTGAAACTATACTGTTTGTCTTATTAAACTTTAACCATTTATTATATTTCTGTTTGCTTTTAAGAAATAAAGTCATTTATTTCAAAAAACACAATAGCTCAGGCACTAGGGTGACTGAGGCAGGAGATTCACCATGAGCTCAAGACCAACCTGATCTACAAAGGGAGACCCTGTCAAAAATTTGTGTTCATTTAATATGACCAAAACAAATTTAGACAAGGTCTCATTGTGCAGCCATGGCTGGCCCTGAACCCACTGTGTAGCCAAGGCTGGCTTCAAACTTGTGATTATCCTCCTGTCTCAACCTCCATCATTCTGCGATAATAGTCATGGTCTCCTGTATTCTGATTGACCAACTTATTTTATTTTACAAAGGTTAGAAAACTATTATATAGAGAAAGAAACGTCTTGAATGGAGAGGGAGGCTAAAACCACACACACAGAAATCTACTAATAGGGAAAATAAGCCTCAACCAACAACTTGCCACTTGTACAAAACTTACATCAAAGGGGTACTTGGGTATAGAAGGGGGAATTCCAAAGCCTTTAAAGAAGAAGAGAATGATCTTAGTGAAGCATTCTCAGAACAATAATCTAAATTATAAGTTTGTAATAGAAAAATATCAACAAGCTGACTAGGATAATACTTTGTGAGTTTTTACCTTATCAATGTTGTATATCAATAGGATCCATTTGTCCAAGTTATTTCCTAATTAGTATTAGTACATACTTACTACATATTTAAGAAAAAAAATAAAAAATAAACCCCTTTTGTGAGAAGAAAGACATGCAAATATTTATAACTCAAACATCAGGGAAAGGATTCACTTTGACAAAAACTGCACATTGAGCAAATGTTCAAAATGTAATAGTAACTATTAAAGAACTATGGGATTGGCATATAATCAGAAGACAAAGGCATTTTGCTGACAGGACATGTGAATGGTCAGGTACCATGTGACATTTTGCTATTTTTTCTATGACAGCTCCTCTCTTTTCCATTTTCCAGGAGATGTAAACTTGTTGCACTACTTAGCAAAGGAAACTTAAGACTGCAGATGGAAGAAGGGATGTCAGTCGTTTGAGTTTATAACGGTGCAATTAGATCGCATGGGTGCCCACATTCGTGATCTTAGCACTCAGAAGGCTGAGGCAAGAGAAGCACCAAGATATAGATGTTAGCTTAGGTGACAGAGGGAGTTTTCATGAAACATAAAATGAGACCTCATTTCCAAAAACAAAGAAAAAAAAACCAAAATACAAAGGTGTAATTATTTGTATATTTTGCATAATTATATAAAATATATATAAATAATCACTTGTATATTGTATAATAAGCATGATTTATACAGATGTGCCTGAACTGACTTCCAAACAAACAGGTCAGGATAATGTAGTCCAGCAGAGAACTCAGTGCACCATTGTTTAATGTGAATAAAAAGAAAGGAGATCTGAGAGTCAATGGATGTGAACAGTCTCTAGGAGCTGGAAGAAGGAATGACATTGATTCTTCCATCCAGTCGACAGAAGGAAAATGCTGTGCTGACACTGATTTCAACACAGGGAGACCAATGTTAGAACTCTAACCTATAAACTGTGAGATAATAAAGCTGTTGCTTTAAGTCACTCAGTTTGCAGGCATTTATAACAATATCAGTAGAAATCTAGTGAGATATTCATATGATATATGCAACTTATGATGAGCATACTTTATTGCAAAGCCAACAGAACAGTGCAAGTTCCAAATATTTGCCAAGATGCAGAGAAACCGGACCTCTCATGTTTGGCCAAGGTAACATAACTACAGAAACCAACATAAATAAAGAAGCATGGGTAAGTCCAAGGCTTGGCAATAAGATCGCCAACCTTGATCATGCAACGTCCAGGGTTTGATCCCAGCACAGAAAAATGAAAGAAAAGGGGAAAAGGGGACCTGGGGCAAATCCTAAACATTTATTTACTACTCTACCCAGGAATTTATTCCAGAGCATTCATTTTGGAGAAATACAAGTCTGTGCCTACCTCGCCCCCCCCCCCAAAAAAAAAACACAAACTATGCACAGCTATTCATAGAAACCTGTATATAATTGTCAGAACATGAAAATATCAAAATGCCCTTCAACAGGTTAATGATAAAAAAAGCCAATTACATCTGGACTCAATAACAGTAACCCAACAAAAAGCAACTGCAGGTACATTCATAAAATAGACTGAAAGATTGATCACAGAGTCAAAGCAAGAAATCTAGATAGTGATGTGTCAGCTCTGACTCTTGATTAACAGAGTGATTACCCAAATCTGCACAGAGGTAACACAGAGCTAACGCACACAGGACCAAGGCCTAGCTTCTGACTTGGATACTGCACTATAGTCACGCAAGCTCTCATCCTTAGGAGAAGCTGGGGAAGGTGCACAGGGTATCCCTGTACTACTGTGGCATGTGCTGAAGTCATTATCCAATAAAATGCTGAGGATATACAAATGGTGAAGACAATGTGAAGCCTCGGTGGGTGTATTCCTCATACCATTTCTCTCCTTCGCCTCTATTCACAGAATTACCCTAAATATTAGGATTTCCATTTTTTAAATTATTTTGTTCACTAGGACCACATTGTTTAAAAGTACAGAATGCTGTATGTGTGGTCTAAAACTTTAAGTATGTGGCGCTGCTGTGTGCTTCCTTCTATGAGTTCTTTTTGTTTAATTTCTTCGTGCTTACCCTTATGTTGTTCTGCCCTACTCCTGGGCATATATCTCATGCCGTTTGGTGTAGGAGCTGCTATGCTATCCTCCACTCTCTGAATATAGGATGCTGATTTTTGTCTTCTTCTTTTTTAAAATTAATCAACTAATTAATTAATTCACATCTCAAATACTGCATCCCCTTCCTGTCCCTCCCTTACAGAGTCCCTCCCTCCATCCCCCCTACCCTTCTCCTCTGAGAGAGTTTTCTTCTATTGGTGGAAATAAATAAATTCTCTCAGGATCATGCTGTTATTAAACAGTGTGAAATAATTTCTCTGTTCATGTGCCTCAGCAAATACCTAGAATGTTTCAAGCATATATGCCTAAAATTGGAATTCTCTCTCCAGGATGTGTATGTTTCACTTTGTGAAATAATTTTAAGCCATCTCACTTTTTGGGACAGTTTTAAACACTTTTCCAGTCAATTGTTCTCTTTATTCTCTTACATCATTACTGACACTTAGCATTTTTAGATTTTTGTTTTTGTTTTGTTTTGTTTTCCAAAAGTGATGGGTTTGAAATGGAAATTTCAGTTTTAATTTTTATTGACCCAGCTATTAGTGTGATAAGCCATGTGTTTATGTATTTATGAGTTCTTTTCATTTTCTCTTCTGTGAATGTCTTGTTCATAAATAACTCAGTTGAATTTTTAAATATTTAGATATGTGTACTCATTTTGTTGGTTATATGCATTAGCAGCTATCTGAAGCTTATAATATCTTAATATTGTTGGTATATTTAGCTATACATAGGTTTCCTTTCAATATATTAAAACTAATTTATATTTCCTTATAGCTTGTGCTTCAATGTCTTAGAAAATTTTTCCCTACTCAGTGATCCTAGATAAGAAAAAAAAGATGAACTCTAATTTTTACTTATCTCTCTACATTGTACCTGGGATTGTTTAAGATTTATTTTGTTACTGTCTTTTTAAATTGTGTGTCTTTGTGTAGATGTGTGCACATGGGTGCAAGTATCCAAGAAGCCAAAGGTGTCAGATCTCCCTGGGTCTGGAGTTACAGGCAGCTGTGAGATGTCCCACATGGGTACTGGAAACTAGCTCCAGTTCTCTGGAAAAGCAGTGTGCTCTCTTAACTGCTCAATCACCTCTCTGAACCCCTCACACACCCTGATTTTAGTGTGTACATGCCATGAGAATGGACCCCCTGTTATTTTTATTCACCCAATGTGAATACTTACATATTTTTGCAGCCTTCTGCATGACCTGGATTTCTCACATGTTCTTAGACATGCATGATTTTAGACTTGTTATATACCATGTTACCACTGCTGCTCCGATATGTGAACATCTTAATTTCCAAACTTTTACCATAACTTTTCTTATGTGGTCATCTTCAAAACTGAATTGGCTATGACTGATCCTTGGATATCTGTATCGTCTTTAGGATTAGCTTGCCAAATTTCTCAACATAATTCTATAGGCTTATGTGTTAAATACTAATTTAAACATTAACAGTGAAAATTTTTAGGACAGACAAAATTGGGCAACCTGAGCTTATTTCTTCAACATATGTAAACACAGGAAGGCCTGAACTGTACTTGCTACCACTGAACTTTAAGTATGACAAACATTTCCATTTATTTAAGCTTTTACGTGTCTTACCTAAAACTTTTGCAATTTCATTTAACAGGAATGTTCACACTTAGATCAGCTAATTTATTACTACATTTGTAGAGTTTTTGTTAATTTTTTTATGGCTTTAGCGTGTGTGGATGTGTACACATTGGGGGCAGGGCATAGGCGTGTTGGCATGTACACGTGCATGTAGAGGCCAGAGATCGGGGTTGAATCCCTTCCTGAATCACTTCCCATCTTACTGGGAGAGGGGAACAGTGTCTCTTTCTGAACCCAGAGTCAGCTGGAGTGTCTGGGAAAACACCCCAGAGTTCCCAGTCCTCCACCTGCCTAGCTGTGGAATTGCAGGCACACAGCACTGTGCCTGACCTTTTCACATAGATTCTAGGAGACAAAACTCGGGTCCCCATGTATGCACAACTAACACTTTACCAGATGAACCATCTCACCAGCCCCCATAATATTTTCTTTTAAAACTTGGTCTAGTGGCATCTCTCTCCCATGATGACTGCAAGTAATTTTTCTAACTACCTTAGGAGTATTAAAAAACCTGAGCCTCCAGGGGTTAGTTTTTTAAATTGTGATTTTCTTTCTATATATGAGGCATGAGTTAGCATCCCAAGTCCACAGGAAATACAAATCTACACCAACAATTTTTGTGGAATATATAACTCTGTAAGGCATGACTTCCTTGCCTCCCTCATGCAGAAAGATAGAGCCCTAGTCTCTTTCATACAAGCGCTACAACTATATGTTAAATGTTTATGTTGTGATCCACAGTCTCAGTTTTGAATTGTTTTTTATCATAATTTTTAAACTAATTATGTCATTTATTTATATCCCAAATGTTGCCCTTCTTCCTGTCCCCTCTCCCAGAGTTCTTCACCCCATCCCCCTCCTCTTCTCCTCTAATAGGGTGCTCCCTCCCCAGGCATCCCCTTTCCCTGAGGCATTTTTACATTTCTTATCTACACTTTGTTGTTAGAACCAAGTCCTTGGCAGGTGGGACATATACAAAGAGCATATGGGGCATTTCAGAGAATAGCTGCAGCATTGACTCAAATGCCTTGGCTTTCAACTCCATCTTTATTTCTGACTCATGGTGATGCCTTTATTTCCTTTTAAAATCATATGTGCATAAAACAGATTGTCTGTTCTGTTTTATACCTTGAAACATAGTGTGGATGGTTTTTAGACCATTAATCACATTTGTAGAGCCAGACTAAAACTGTTTTCTCTAATAAAAATCAACTTTATCACAACTGGCAAGTGTAATCTCTATAATTTACCAATTGCAAAACTTTCTCAATTCAAAGTTATATTATCATAGTGTTATACTGGGACTGAGAGCATGTGTGCTAATTTCCCAGATCAGAGTTCATTCCCAAAACCCATGCCCAGGGGCTCACACACCAAATAACTCCAGCTTCAGGGAATCAATGTCTTGTCTTCTCTGACCTCTGTCTACACCCATACAAACATGGCATGCATATACTCACATAGACAAATACATATGCACACAAATAAAGATAAAAAGGCTTAAAGCCCTATTATTTATCTTAGTCTCAATTTCAGAAAAGCACACAAGGGAAAAAAAAAAAAAAACACTATAATTTAAACCCATAGATAGCCCAGACCTCAAATTAGAAACTGTATTTCACTTGGCCTCAAAAAAATCCTTCAGAATTTTCTAGATTCTCTCAGAAGTCCTTTTATTCTGGAGTCTCCTCTAGACCACAAAAATCACTTCTTATTTAAGTTTCCTCTGTTTATTCTCAACAAATCCCACTTGCTTGCATCTTCATTTACATTCATTTGACGCAACTTTTCTAAATGCTTGCTATGTTTTAAATACTAAAGATGTGACCAAAATCCAAACAAATGCTTGGACTCATGGTTTGTTTGTGTTTATTTTTTTAAGCTATAAAAGTAATAAACAATTAATGAATTTCTTTTTGATTCAACTGTACAAAATGGTCAACATTCAGTTCTTCCTGACCCACTGAGAGACAACTTCCTATGATTCAACTTAATAGAATGTGGCAAGCTGTAGTCCTAAGAGCTGGGGGCTGGGGGAAAATGGCAGGGTAAGTGGAAGGAAAGTGATGGGGAATGTGTGAATGTTCTATTTTAGACAGCACAGCCATAAAAGCCTCTCTTCTAAAGTACAGTTGGACAGAGCCAGGAGGGACGCGAGGAAATGAGTCGTGTGGACTTCTGGAGGAAGAACGTTCTAACTGAAGGAAGTGTAGGTGGAAAGGCTGCAAGAAGGAGTGTACACACACAGTATATTTCAAGGAACTTCAGAGAAGTCAGGGGTCCCTGAATGAAGCCACAGAGAATAAGAGTGAAGCAAGATAAAAAAGACAGGGGTCAGAAGCAGCCCAGGAATACCATGTCAGTCGCAGTAAGACTCATTCCTAAGGAGATTCCCAGGGAGTACTTGGGTGACCATGTAACTTGCATTTTTAGTAATGAGAGACTTGAAAGACCCATGGGACAAGACAGATAGTGAATGTTAGGAGACTGCTAATTCTGCCTGGAGGTGACTTTAGGAACTTTACTTCCAGAGTAGAGCAAATAAAACAGGAGACATCCTGGACCATCACAAGTCACCCAACACCCGTTCTAACTTTTCTTTCAAAAAAAATCTTTCTCATCAATTCCTTTTCACCCAACAAGTATATTCCCAAACTTTCATGTACTGACCGTTTATTGATACAGTTGTCAAAACCTGTCTGCTTCTGATTCTAAGAAGAACATCTTCCTAAAGTCAGACCCCCAAACTCTGCATTGGCCTGACCCACAGCCTCACGTCTTTGTTCTGAATTGTCCTCAGAAGAGGGACAACATACCTGATCCACTTACAGCTGACAGTCACCATGCAAGAAGCACCACCACAGAGGAAACATGTGGCTCCAACAGCCACAACTGGGCTTTCAGTCTCTTCTCAGACTGTTAACTGACAAGTAGGCGTGGCCTGAGTCATGGCAGGAAAGGGCCATCCTTGGCCTACTGCCAGGCAAGGTGGCTTTTCTGAGGCACTCCTAACCCTATTCCTGCAGCTAGGCCCCTCCTGCAGATGTTTCCACACTCTGCAACTCTCCCCAGAAGGAAGTTGCTCAGGAGATTACAACCCTTGGGGAGAAGCTGACCACAGCTCCATAGCATATGACTACAGCTTCTGCAACTTTTGGCCCTTTTGCTTTACATCTTCATACAGGAAGAGGTGTCTTCTATTAAGCGTTTAGGTCAAAATAATAGGTAATCAACCTTGTCATTAAAGCATAATTGTCAGAACAGAAACTCATGCCTGGTTCTCAGTACAATGGGCCATTCAAGATCATATCAAAAATGCTTATAAAATGCAATTGGTTCAAATGACAGGTTATATCACAATCACCAGCATAGCTTGTGTGTTTGTGGTTTTTTTTTTTTTTAATATATATAAAAATCCTAAAGTTTAGTCTGCTTGCAATATTCAAGCTAGCTGAGGAGAAGGCATGACATTCAAATGTCACTAAATTACTGCTCAGCTCCAAAAACTCACCCACTTTACATCTAACAGCTCGGAGCCTACATAAGGTCACAAGAAATAGAATTGAAATGAATATTCAAAACCTATTCTCCACAGAGGTACTTTGTAGAAGTGTAAGTAGACATACCTTTTATGAAAAAAGAAAATCAATTCATTTGCACTGGAAAGTGGAATGATAAAACGGAAATCCAAATATTTCTTCTCTTCATAAACTTAGCAGAGCCAAACGTTTTAAATATTATAGGTTAAGCTAGATCTGAAGTAAGATTTGAATTTAAATGGTCAGAAATTACAATCCTAATTCACTGTACTACTCAAGGCATGAGTAAGACCAGATAATAAAAAATAAATTGAAAATAACTGCCCGAAAATGCCTTTTATATGACCATCTTTCTCCTGATAAAACATGACGATCTCTCAGTGCTCTGACTTGCACTCTGACCCAGATGACTGTTAAGTTTTTTTCTGTAAACATAAATACTATCATCACACACATGTACTATGCTGAAAACCAGAGTAAATGTTAAGGAAAAGTTCTTTGAAACATAGCTATGTTTTGATTATGAAGTATCATCCGCTGCTATTTGCAAATGATATGAGAACAATCATTTTGAGATAGTTTAATTTGAATACTCATTGCACATAAAAGCATGTTCTTCCTATGAGCCTCAGTACTTAGCTCATGAGGATATGTATCTTTAGAGACATCACCAAGATTTAAGGGGTATCACCAAGAAGGCAACTGTCTGCGCCTGGGCTCAAAGAAGCTCTGAGACTTGTGCACGAGGGACATTAAACCCCTAGAGCTTTGCACTCTGAATGTTGAATATCACAATCAGCTGTTTAATTAGTCAGCCTACAGCGCTGTGTATGAAGAAGGAATTTATTTAGATCATCATTTTAGAGATTCCGAGTCCAAGATGAGGCCAACCTATACTTTTAGCCTCTAGTGAGGGCAGAATATTTTGACACATTCTACTTGAAACCTATGTAGAACCAAGTAATCATCCCCCCCAAAAAAAAAATCAAAGAAAAAGATCACAGGAGGGGCCAGGCTTGTACCTGTTCTAATAATCCTCTCATGAAAATCCAAGTCGCTAGCATCTGTTTCACACAAGATTTGCCAAAGAATCATATTCAAATTTCCAACTACTTTAAAACTCTCCAGTGAACTCAGAACCTTCTATCAGATTCTGCTTCCTAATGGTTCCACCAGCTTCCAACAGCACACTGAAGTCTCTACACCAGGCCCTTGGAGTTCTGCCTGTATTCAAACAATAGCAGACATTTATCTAAACTAAAATGGAAGGACCAGAGTGGAGAATGTAACCACACTTCAAAGCACAGAAATAGCCAGGCACAGTGGCACATTCCTTTAATGCCAGCCCTCAGGAGGCAGAAGCAGGCTGATCTCTACCAGGCTAGTCTATGTGGAAATATATATTTCTCACCTACAAATAATTAATAATTTTTTATATATTTATTTTCATGTGCTTTTAATTGAAATAGAATTTATATCACTTCTCTTCATTCATTTCCTCCCTCTAGCTCCTCCCAGCTACCCTCTCTCAAACTCCTCCCATGTCTGACCCCAACTCTCAAGCTGAATTTTTGTCACACTGTGTGTGTCTGTGTGTCTGTGTGTCTGTGTGTGTGTGTGTGTGTGTGTGTATGTATGTATGTATATATATGCACAAACGTCTATAAAAACAACCTTCTGGGTACACTTTTGGTTTGTTTGTTCGTTTGTGTGCATGTGTGTATGTGTGTGTGTGTGTGTGTGTGTGTGTGTGTCTGTGTGTCTGTGTGTGTCTGTGTGTCTGTGTGTCTGTGTATGTATGTATGTATGTGTATAGTTTCAGAGCTGATCACTCTTCATTGATCTATATAAGTAGACAATTTGAAATTCTACTTATACCATGCTTAAGCCTTATTTTCTGTTTTATATCATTTGGGAGATTATCAACAAAAATAGTTTATACAGACTGTAGGCATAGTTGGCTCCTACTACTTGGGACTTGCCTAGCATTTTGAAAAAATACAATCCTGTTTTGGTTACTGTATGTTATTTGTTGGATTAGGTATTTGTTGGATTAAGTCAATGCAAAAATCTCTTGGCTACAAAGAACTCACCAGTCAATGGGTCACAGCAAAGACACAAAAGACCAAAGAGCATTAGTACTCAAAGCCAATTTGTCAGAATTAATCAGGTGGTACAAAGTTACCCAGAAAGAGCTGATGGCTCTTCTGATGGCAGCTGCTCTGCAGATCTCAAGCATTTTCATTTTTATTCTTGGCTACTACAGAACAGGCTCTTTGCATCTTGCCCCAGAGGTTCTGAGGGAAATGCATTTTATTTTTAGTTATTTTTCTCCCTCAGCACAGGATTCCACACATGCGTCATCCCCGGACAGGCTAAGGGTCACTGCTATCTCACCCCCTCCTCTGTAGCCTCCTGTATGCAATTAAAATAACAATAAGCCCAGAAATGTGTTTTTTCCCCAGCAGAACCAGTCACTTCCCTTGGCTCCATGGGCGTGCCTTCAAACTGAGCCTGCTTTGGAACAAGAGGTTGTCCCTTTTGATAGATTGAAAGGAGCTGCAGGCTTGAGAGGCTATCTGAATTTTACAGTGAAAAGAAAACAATCCCAGGCAGCGCATTCATTGAAAAAAAGCTATTGGAGCCAGAGGCTGAAAGGTGTGGGTAAAAGCACAGCCATATTAATTAATATTATTCATTCCCATTATAGAAACTCAGACAATATCCCACAGCCAAAATGCTTTGAATTAGTGCTGAAATCAAGGACATTAAACCAAAGGGAGAAAAAGTCTAGATGGCTTCCAATATAGTAATTCAAAGGGATCTGTCAATATTTCAGAGAGTATCTCTCCCCGATAGCCTGGAATAATAGGACAGAGCAAAAAGAACCTGACCCAGTGATGAATTACCCACAGAAGTCCACAGTGCTGTAAGAAGCCAATTCAAAGGGCCATAGCTTAGGAATGTTTACTGTTTCTGAATAGATCATCAATCAACCTTGACTCTCAGAAGACTGTGTCATACATATCTCTTCTTTCCGTATCCCTCTATGCTTATCTTTACTTAGTGATGATAAACAAAAACAGTATACAGGTTTTTTTAAATTGAAAATAGATTCTTCTCTCATATAATTCACCCTGATCACAGTTGCCCCCCCATTCCTCTCAGCTCCCCTCCCCCAGCTCCCTTCTTCTCTGGCTCCATTCCTCTTCAGTTTCCTATTCAGAAAAGGGCAGGCCCCCAAGAGACAACAAGAGACAACAAAGGCCAAAGGCTGGACAAGACAACCCCCAACAACAGGCAAATGAGTCAGAGGTACACCACCATTTCCAAAGTGAAGATACCAATGTTTCTCATAGGAGGGGTATTGCCACATGGAAGGGCAGTGGCCACCCCTTTCTTAGGCCCAAGGTTCAACAGAAATATCAGCATTGCACTAAGATGCAAGAGGATATTGCTTCCCTTCACGCCTTTATGATACCATTTAAGGAGTATTAGTCATTATCCATTCATACATGTGTATTCATACGTGTGCCCTCAAAAGCACACGATTTAGAAGTGATACCATTCAATAGATATTCAGGCAAAGGTGTCAGCTGATGCAGTCCTGCCTTCAGGAAAGTGAATCACCTTACAAATTTAGAAATTACAGATCTTCTATGAGAACTCATTCGTCCTGATACCCAATCCATGTGCCTTTCACTAACGCAAAACTCATAGTAGCAAAGAATGTCACAGAATGGCGTCCCTCAATGTAATCTTGTAGCCATGGTTTAAGTGGGGTTTCAGAATCATCTAGGTAAACCCTATGTAAATCCACATGGCAGGATTAAAAGATAAGAAACAAGAGGTAGTTGTTAACAGCATAGACTATAATACATATATTATAATCCTTAGACATATGGATCTATAAGTAACCATGGAGTTCTATGAATTTTAAAATACTTTGGGTTTGTACTGAACATCTATAAATATTTTATCATTACTACTCCCTAAAGATTATAGTATGACAGCTATTTACATCCTATTGCCAGTGTATGAGGTATTATAAAAATCTACAGACAATCTGTATCACACAAGAGATGGTCTGTAAGTTATATGTAGATATGATGTCACTTTAAATAAAGATCATGAACACTGCAGATTTTTGTATCCACAGAGGTTGTCAAACCAATGTCTCATGGGTACCAAAGGAAAACTGCAACCGGTTAGCCATTAATTGAGTGTGTGACCTTAAATTTTTATTTAAATTTTAAAAACAATATTTCCATTTTAAGAGCATGTGCCTCTGGTTCTTAATCTGTGAAATGAGAATACTGTGGTGTCTGTATCATTAGACTGCTGGAAAAATTACATGAAAGGCCCTTCATTAAGCATTGCATTCAGTTTCTCACTTGTGGCAAGTGTACAACTAGTGTGGCTGTCAGTGCACACTGGAGCTTTTATTGATATGTAGTGTGTTTCCTTCTCACAGAATAGCAGTCAAGTTTCAATAGACCTAAAGATGGCAGTGCCACCTTCTTTTCTGCTTTGATTCCCATCTCAGGAGCTTCAATTTTTCCCTCTCTCCTTCCTGAGAGCATTGCGACCGTCTCTTCAGACCAAGGGACCAAGGTGAACAGCATCATCCCATTCTGTAGGCTGAGATCAGAAAGAGTATAAATAGTCTATTGTTCCAGACCTAACTCATTTTACTCCAACACTAACTTGCAATTTATGAGTCATCTCCAGTTTATGTTGCATTCATTTATTTCTGCATGCAATTATTTGTGACTCTTTTTTTTTTTTTTTTTTTTTCTTCAGTATTTTGGATTTCTTCTCAGGATCTCAACTCAGTGTCCGAGTTGTTCTCTTTCTAAACTGTCGGAGTTCAGTTCACACACAGCTTTATCTTATCATCATCTTATTTTATTTTACTTACAATGCTGGGGATCAAACCCAGAGCTTTACACATACTCAGAAAAAACTCAAATGATTTCATTCCCAAACAGCATATAACCTTCTTCCGTTACACAGTCGCCAGGCCATAAGGATGCCACTTCAAACAGCAGCACTACAGTTACCTGTATAGTTCTTTTAATTGCCAAGAATGGCCTCTTTGAAGATTTGAAAATTTCTTCTTGAATGTTTTTAATCACTTATTTAAAGATTGGGAGCCATACCACAAAATAGGAATCCATTTTATGTGTTTGTTACTTAATTTAAAATATAAAATTAATGCAAGCTCATGTGTCTCTCCATTGCCTAGACGAGGCATGTATGGCATGGATATCTGTTTAATGCTTTAGGAGGAAAACATCAGATAATTATTATTGAATATATACATAATGCATGGGAAACTTTCCATCAACATAGTCTCGAGACACATTTAGCATTCTGTTTCCCTAGAAAGGACAGGGACTCAAAGAGATCAGAAAAATTCAACTATTATCCACAGGTTTGGATAGGAAGGTCACATTGGGGAAAGTGGAAGCCAACTATGCTGTTCATCAAAAACAGTGAGCTCTCCTTTCCAGAAAACTCACACACATAGCAGAGAGGTGCATGGTGTGGCTACATCAGCTGACAGAGTGTTGAGGAGGCAAAGCTGAAGGAGACTGCTGTTCGCTACATCAGCTGACAGAGTGTTGAGGAGGCAAAGCTGAAGGAGACTACTGAACAGCAGGAAATGCCTGAAGAAGATAATCATACACACAGAGCCTGGAGTAGGTTTCTTTCCTGCAGGGTATGTGTGCAAGCTTTCTGAGGTAGAACCACGAAATTAACTAGAAATTGGTCTGCAGTGTTGCAGTATTTAAAAGCACACATACCGATAGCAGTGACACCAAGATCGCCAGGCCTTCAGTTAGTTGAACTGTGGTTGATCAAGTCACAGTGCATATGCACATCCCAGCATCCAATGATGGACTGTAAATACATAGACTGATAGACGGAAATGCTTGTTTTTAAAAGTGAAGTGAAATTGGCCTAGATAATATGGCCAGGGTAAATCTAAATCTAATCCCATGAGAGGCACTGTAAAATCATAAGAAGAACAATAAAATCTGGATTAAAAAAAAACTGTTTGGGAAAGATTTCCACACACAGGTGATTTCTAGACATTCTTATTCATTCTGAAAAACAAACAAACCAACCAACCCTTGGCTGTGATGTGAAAAGCTTTTGTTTTCTTTGCTATAGAATATTTTTTATGACACCAGCCATACCTTAACTACTTAATTCATGAGAGGGGTTTTTTATTTTATTTATTTTTTATTTTTTGATACTTTATTTACATTTCTAATGTTTCCCCCTTTCTAGGTCTCCTCTTTAGAAACCACCTATCCCCTCCCCTCCCCCGCCTCTATGAGGCTATTCCACCTCCCACCCACCCACCCACCCACTCCCATATTCCCACCTTGACATTCCCCTTTACTGGGGCCTCTAACACCCTCAGGCCCAAGGGCCTCTTCTCCCCCTGATGGCCAACAAGGCCCTCCTCTGCCACATATGTGGTCCGAACCATGGGTGGAGAGGGATTTTTAATCCCAGCACTTGGGAGGCAGAGATAGGTGGATTTCTGAGTTCGAGGCCAGCCTGCTCTACAGAGTGAGTTCCAGGACAGCCAGGGCTACACAGGGAAACCCTGTCTCAAAACAAACAAACAAACAAAAAAACAGAGAGGTTTTTTGTTTAAGTATTAAAAAGTACTAGCTGTGGGATTGGAGAGGTGGCTCAGTGGTCAAGAACTCTGGCTACACTGCCACAGGCCCTGGATTCTATTGCCAGAATGCACAGGATGGCTTATGAGACTCTAACTCCAGTTCTGGGGTTCTAATGGCATCTCTGGCCTCCACAGGCACCAGGCATTCACACAGTGTACAGATATACATGTTGGCGAAACACCTGAACACATAAAATAAAAGTACAGTTTTAAAACAATTATAAAGATACCACCTGTATGCTGTGGTGCAGATTTTTAAACGTGCCTTGTTGTATGAAGGAACCTGATCTTACAGTGTGTCGAAAGGCATTTAGCATTTAGTTCTCTGACAAAATGTTGAAGGGAATGACAGGGAATGTTGAGCTCTTATGTTAGTTTGTGTCACATCCAGTGTTCTGAAGAGGGAATACAAGCTAGGGAAAGTGTTCCTTCCAGATGCTGACAGACTCAGCGACTCCTTAGACAAAATGGACATTTTCTCTGTCAGATGAACCCACTCATGAGCTCCATGGAGTGCTGCAAGCAATCCCAGCTGCAGTAAGATGTGGGTTGCCAAGTACAGACACAATCTGCCCCCTCTCCTAAAATGAGGTTCTCATTACTCTTACGGAGTCACACACAAGCTTTTGGCAATTTGCTCAAGTGGGGAGCAAACCATATTGATTCAGTTACGACACTCGTATCTCAAAGAGCAACACAAACTGAATATGCCCGCAGCGCCAACTCCCCGGCTCTTCTTGGACCTGTCTAATAATAGTGGAGACAGTGGGAAGACCAGTGACTGTCCCAGACGCTACTTGCACAATGCAGAACAGGAAGAGGGGTCGTTTAGCAACCAGGCTTACTCAGAGCGGCATTTCGACAGTCTACCATGCAGCCACTGTGGGTGCTGGCTCTCACTGCATTTACCAGGCTTCAAAAGAAGATCCTTTTGTGCAGGAAATAACATACTTTATAACTAAAGCAACAGACCAGTTAAATAAGTACATAGAAGTACGTGAGAGAACAATTCACAAAAGAACAAAAATGTTAAATGTATTAGAAAAAGCTGGACCTCAGCAGTAAACTCAACAAAGTTGGGATTTTTTTTCTGCTAAAATCAGTCAAGATTCTGTGTGTGTGTGTGTGTGTGTGTGTGTGTGTGTATTTGGAAATATTATAGTGAATGCATTGCTGTAAAGAGAAAATATTTGGACAAAATTTGTTAAAAAGCAGTTTGGCAGTAAGTACTGGATGCCTTGAAAATAGTCAAAAGGAAAACCAAGACATTCTCTGTTTCTAAATTGTTCAATCCAGACTTTTATGTGGGGAATGTTAATATTTAAATAAATAAGTGAAAATCCAATAAGAAGTATGGTAATAAAAGAATTAACACTTAAGAAGACCATCCATCAGAGCATGTTGGCACACACCTTTAAGCTGGCTAGCCAGGTGGGTTCCTTCCAGGATAGCCAGGACTGCATACTGAGATCCTGTTGGTTTTTCTATTTTTTTACTGGCTTTTGGGGGGAACTGGAGAGATAGGTCAGTGATTAAATACACATACTGCTCTTTCAGAGAACCCTGATTTGGTTCTTAGCAGCTACATTAGTTGACTAAACGTCACCTGTAACTTTAGCTCCACAGTGTGGAGCTTCAGCAGTCCTTCAGTGAGCTTCAATCCTCTCTGGGCCTTGGGAATGGTCACTTGTGCACGTACTCACATATAAACGTGTGCATACACATAATTAGGAATAAAATAAATCTAGAGCTGGAGAGCTGGCTTAGTGGTTAAGAGCATGTGTTTTTGCAGAGACCCAGCAAATGGTTCAGGTCCCAGCAACCTCATCAGGCAATTCACAATCACCTGGATCTAGGAGGATCTGACACCTGCTACTGGTCTCTGTGGGCTTCTGTACACATACGCACACATACAGGGGCACACAGAGACACATAAGAAAAAAGGAAGGAAAGAAAGAAAGAGAGAGAGAGAGAGAGAGAGAGAGAGAGAGAGAAAGAAAGAAAGAAAGAAAGAAAGAAAGAAAGAAAGAAAGAAAGAAAGAAAGAAAAGAGAAACAAACAAACAAACAAATCTTTAAACAATAAAATAAATCTGTAGAATAAGAAAGTAAGTCAAGCAGTTTTAAGTAAATACTCTGTTGTTTTGGAAAATGGTCTTGAAATAAACAGTTCCTTTACTTTTTTCTTTTTATTGTAGAATTGAAGCCTTAACAATGTAGTTTGTATGATGATTATGAATACTTTAATTTCAAATGAAAAATTTCAAGACACAAACTTCTACATGTACTATGTGGTTACAGCTATGAATAAAATTATTCTCTGTATAAACTATATATAGATGAAAGTAATGTAACATCTTTTATGAGCATGTATACGTATTTATATACACTGCTGTATGTACACGTTCTGTGCACATGTCCATATGCACAGAAACAAAGGACAATCTTGGCTGTGCTTCCTCGGGATCCATCGTCTATCCTGGTTTGGGTGTAGTTTTGTTTGAGGCAGGGTCTCTTACAGCTCACCAAAGGAGCTTAGGCCAGGTGAGTGGTGGGCCTTACGAAGCTGCTCTTTTGTTCTACCTCTCTAATCCTGAAATTACAAGCATGTACCACCAAGCATGGCTTCCCCTACTCCATGGGATATAGGGATAAAATTCAGCTCCTCGTGAATGTATAGCTAGCTCTTTATAGACTGAGCCATTTCCCCAACTTCAATCTGACCTCTCAACAGTGGCTATTCTTTGGTGGTGAAATTATATGTTATTTTTTTCTTGTTTTCTCTACTTCGAAATCATAAGCTTCTTCTTAATATAATTTCATCATATTTACTACCACTATCTTCAGAGGCTAAATTGGAAAAATGTCTGTGCTGTTACCATATTCATTTTTTTTTTCAGAAAATATTTATTGAGTTCTTCCTATGATCACAAAACACTAGCTACCTGAGGAGAGATTACTGCATATGCGGCATATTTCAAGCTCTCCAGAAGCATATAAAAAATGTAAGAGGATAATGAAATAGCAAAGTACAAAAGTAGATCCATCATAAATTTAATCAATTGTATTCATATGCACACGGTGGCCTTGTACAAGGTGAAAAATAAAGCCAGTCTGGGAGGAGGGGCTATATTCCTTCCCCATATATTAGCAATCCAGGCAAGCTTCCTTAAGTAATAATTCTACATTTACTGACAAAACCTGGGCTCAAGATAATAGGAGAAATAAACCAGACCTAGAAAAAAAAGGCAACCAGAGATGCCCGCAAAGTTGTACTCTGACCTTTTAAAAACTCCATGTGGTTATCTATAAATAATTTTATCCTCAAATATCTTTATAACCTTTGGAAACTCCTGATCTACCGTTTTGATTATAAACTCAACCCATTTCAAAACTTCACTCATAATAGTGTTTCCTGTGCAAGGAGCTCAAAAACTTTCAAGGTAGTTCTTTCCATTTATGGGAATTTTTAATCACTTGTTCGTGTGATGGATCATCAGTCCTTGGCCCAAACAGTAGACTCTCTGTACGCGTAAATAAGGAAGTCTCCTGCCCTAGAAGAGTTCAGTCTTAGAGCCACACACAGGGATTTAGATTCTGCCACAGCACTGGGGGAGACACGATGAAAGGCAGTCCCTTCCTTCTGCTTCTCCAATCCCTTCTGCTTCTCCAATCCCTTCTGCTTCTCCAATCCCTTCTGCTTCTCCAATCCCTTCTGCTTCTCCAATCCCTTCTGCTTCTCCAATCCCTTCTGCTTCTCCGGTGCTCTGGTCAAGCTAGATGGCACTGAGCATACATATTTAAAGGGGGAAGGACACCTTCTTAAAAGACAGTAACAAAATCAGAATATATGTGTCATGAAAGCAGAAGGACACAGATGAAGAGAGTAACAGAAACAACAGGAGGAATAGGAGCTTGGAGGAGGAGGAACAATAGTAAAAGTATGTGTGAAAATCCCATAACAAGACCTATGGCATTTTTTTTCTTTTTTTTTTTTTTTCTTTTTTTTTTTTAATTTTTATTTTTGATACTTTATTTACATTTCCGATGTTTCCCCTTTCCTGGGTCTCCTCTTTGGAAACCCCCTATCCCCTCCCCCTCCCCGCCTCTGTGAGGGAATTCCTCCTCCCACCTACCCGCCCACCCATTCCCATATTCCCACCTTGACATTCCCCTTTACTGGGGCCTCTAGCACCCTCAGGCCCAAAGTCCTCTCCTTTCTCCCTGATGGCCATCGAGGTGATTCTTCTGCCTCATATG
>CM052716.1:41509649-41514649 GCA_028551405.1 Uromys caudimaculatus
CTTTAGGTGTTTCTCAGCCCTGCGAATTTCCTCAGTTGAGAATTCTCTGCTTAGCTCTGTTCCCCATTTTTTGATAGGGTTATTTGGTTTTCTGGAGTCTAACTTCTTGAGTTCTTTGTAAATATTGGATATTAGCCCTCTATAAAAGTCATGGAGGCAGGAGGAGAACAAGAACAAGAACAACAACAACAACAAAACAAACAAAAAACAGCAAACAAAAACAAACAAAACAGAAAATCTTTGCCAAGCTTTGAAGCCCCACGATGTACTTTTTGTATTATTACCTAAACTATGTGAAACAAAGTTCTTCAGTAGAGAAATCTGTTGAGGTTGGTTTCATCTGTTCCATACCTCAACCACCTATTTTATCAATCAGATTGGTTGGTTGGTTGGTTGGTTGGTTGGTTGGTTGGTTGGCTGGCTGGCTGGCTGGCTGGTTGGTTGGTTGGTTTTATCTGTAAATACCTGATGTGGAGCCTGTCATGGAAATCTGTAGTGATCTGGACACTCGTCTGATGGTGATAAGCTGAGGCTCATATTTACTGAGTAATCACACCCCCACCGCAGGAGCTCCAGACGGAGCGCCACAGCTGAACTGGTGACACATCCCCGTGCTGCTAACTTTCCATCAGTAACAGGCAACACTCATCACAGTCTTTCTTTTTCTCCTCCTCCATGTCCTCCTTTGCCTCCCTCTCCTTCTCCTTCATTTCTTTTTCTTTTTGAAACAAGGCCTCAATATGCAGCCCAGGCTGGCTTTGAACTTATGGTCACCCTGCCTCAATCTCCCAAGTCTTAGAATGACGGGTGTGCACATTCAAGTTCAGTATTAATAGACATTTTTTTAATTTAAACAAAAACACATAAATATCTCTTCTAGGACTTAGATTCAACTATCACGTATTCTCACCATCTTGAATAACCCTGAGTCTCTGCATCCAGCACTATTCACGGTTATGGGAGATAATAGTAATTGTAATGTATTATAGATAGATAGATAGATAGATAGATAGATAGATAGATAGATAGATAGATAGATAGATTTATATATATAAATATGTATATATACATATATATGTATGAAAATGTCAAAACTAAAATCAACTAATAAAAAATAAAATCACTTTGTTTGCTAAAAGAAAAATAGCTATGTATTTTGAATATAGACTAGAAGAACCAACATGCTTTTAATACTGAGAGGAAAATACTAACAGTGGATGTAGATGGCAAAAACTGGGAAGGAGTGGGGGAAGCAAGTCAGTAACACAGCATGGACTTCAAAGAAGGCGCCCAGTCATCCCCATGTGGAGAACAGAAGACTTCCAGTGGTTACGATGAGGTAACTGGACTAGTTGGTCCTCGGGGCAGCTGTGTTTCATAAATATCTGTCAGTCTGTCCAAGTACCACATAAAATGGTTTTATATAGATTCAATTCTGTTTACAAAAAGTTGATCATTCCCATGGAGAACACAAACAGTAAAAATAGACAATATGATCTAGCTCCGATAGCTCTCGAACTTCACAATGAGTTCCTTTGGGAGCCTGTGTCCTCCACATCGGAAGTTTCATTAAAGTACAGGACAGATTATCGTCTACTGCGAAAGTATAAGAATGTTTCTGCCCAAAGGGAAAGAGATAGTTTAGATAAAATTTCAAAGTCATTGCTAGCCTTTCCAGACAGGCTGTGAGTCAGTAGCAGGCTGTCCTGACTGTCCACAGACCAGAGACGGCCGCTCTCTATATATTTTGTCTCAACATTCAGTCACTTTATTGTTTATTGAATCTCCCTCTAAGCTATGGAGAGAAATGAAAACGAACAAAGGTCCAAAAGAAACTTTGACATTGAGTTTTTTGCCAGTCTGGATTTTTATTTTGAGCGTAGATTAGAACGGGAGAATTTAAACATCGTAGATAAAGTATAAACTGGATTATAAATGTATATTTGTCCCCGATTTCTTCATCCAATAGAAACAACTAGGTTACAAAACAGAAATATTTGCTCAAACTGCATGAGAGGAGGGCTCTAGTTAATGTTTGAACTTTGATTTTTAGAGTCCTTTTTTGACTCCAAATCAGACTCCATGGAGTTTGTTTCCTTTTCTCCCATCCGTTTCCCCTACCTCTCTTTTTAAACTCGGCTAGGAGAAGGGCCTGACTCTGAGATAGCTTTACAGGAATTTCAGGATATAACTCAATGGCTACCTTTCTACCCTATTTAAAGTACTATACCAGTGGGACCGCTCTCAAAAACTAGACCGATGAATGAAAGCTTGGGATGATCTGAAGTACTTAGCACTAAGTAATGATCTGAAGTACTTAGCGCTAAGTAATTTTACTAGTTAATTTTGCTCATCAGGAAGCCGAAAGGAAAGCTGTATTTAGCACTTACAACCTATGAGGAATTCCTCAGGTTTCAAGATTGTAAAGTTTTTAAAATCAGCTTTCATGAATCAGGATTAAATCCTTGTATAAGTACTACCCGAAACATAAGCTTATTAAGTTAATTGTGCTCAAAAAGAAGAAATTGTCAATTTCCTGGGCTTCAGATGGGTTTGAAACACATAAAAGTAATATTTCTGTACTTGCTTATTCTCTTGAATGTCCTCTAACTCTGTATCCTAGATGGCATACTGACCAGATGCTATGAAGCTTCCCAACCCAGGATAGACAGAACATAGCCTAGTCTACGTAATTCAGGAAGAGAGATGCCTCCTCCGAGTCTCTTTAGTATCCACGTTATCTAATCATAAGAAAGATCAGGACAATGTTACAGTTAAGCTAACATTCTCCTAATATACCCTCACCACTCACAAAGCTCACTAGCACCTGGAGTCAGCCACAGATAGCACTTAGACTTGTGAGAGACCTAAAATATATTACATGGAATTAAAAAAAAAATAAAAACAGCATTGTGACTAGTCAAATACCCCTGAGTTGTTCTTCTTCCTCTGCAAAGTGTGCCTGCTGGGCTAGGTAGCTATCGGAGTTACTTTTGTACATTGGGCTAAAAGAACCCAGACAGAAATAAAACAAAGGGCTAGACACACCTAACATCAAATCCTCACATTGCACTTGTCTGAGACCTTGAGCAAATTCCCTCTGAAGCATTATATCGTCCTATGTAAGAGGATCAGAGTAGTTAACTCACATGTAATTGCTTATTAAATAGTAGCTATTATTACTATTATCATCCCCAGGACCACAGAAAGCCTCTATTTTATACTCCAGCCCCTTCAAACGTAGCTTCTCTTACCCTGTAATTTAACCTTAAAATACAATGGTATATAATTAGGGAGAGGATTAAGATCACTGTCAATTTTCAGAAGAGAAGAATTAATTTTTAGGGGAACCAGAAATCACTTTCTATAACACACTGGGACAGTATACTATCCGACGGACTTCGCTGGAGAATGTTCTGGCTGTGTCAGCTATACCTTGGAAAGAATCTTTTCACAGAATAGGGGATTGTCTTCCAGTCATGGTGAGAATGGAAGAAGGGCAGGAAGGTGGAGAAAATGTCACTGAATCTCAGATGAAGTATGTCTTGTCTTTCTGATTATTTGTGTTTGGGGAACAACCATTTATGTGTGCAAGAAGGAGAGGCAGTGTGGATGGAGGTAGAGAAAGAGCAGCAGAAGAGAAATCGCAACAAATCACAAACAAAAACTGAGTCTTCAAGATTGACAGCTTCTCTTGGGACTTCCCAGGGGAGCCAATTAGTGGTAGTTGCTGAGGTGGGTTTGGTCTTATAAAGTCTATGCTAACACCCACCTGCATTGCACCTACCTCCAATGGAGCAGCAAAGCTTATATTAATGAGATTTTTGGACTAGTCATCCCTTAGAGAGTCCTGCCAAAGACACTAAAACAGATGTCTTAGAGTAAAAGGAAAGTCCCTCCGACTCCATTGCCATACCAGACACCTAGAAATGTCAAAATAATGATTTGGCTCATTCTTCCTTCACCTGCTCCTTCACCTGTTATGATTTGGTCAACCATGGTCCCTCCAACTGCTGAGCTCAACCCCTTGGTGAGTGAGCCCATAGGTCTGTAGTACCAATCCATGCTTAAAAAAGAAAAAGAAAGAAAAGAAAAAAGAAAATCATGGCAAGGATTAACCGTATCTGGTTAATGCAATTTAAGCAACATCTGGGAAGCTGCCCAGCCCAATCGTTGCTTCAAGAAAACTGTTCAGTCTTCCACTGCCTCAATATGCAGAGTTGAGAGTGTCTGGTGAATCAGTTCAGTATAACCTCAGACAGACTGACACAATTCTGCTTCCTTGTCTACTCAATAACAGTACTCAAGGTCACAGAAGGCAACGTTTCTGGTGACTGCTATGAAATGAACAGCAGCAAAGACTGACCAAAAAAAAAAAAAAACTATTGCAAGTAGAACTGTGCATAAAAGATTTTTAAAAGACAAGACAAACACTTTGAGATCTTTGCCTTTGAAAAACAAGTAAGAATAAAATTAAGATACTGGGTAATAATACAGGAGAAAAACAACAAGTTGAGCAGAACTCCTCATAATTTCTTAAAGGGAAAACAAATAAAGATAAAAGCAGGAAAAGCTCCCTCTCCACAGGAAAGCAGGTCTGGGTTATATTTTAGATGGTGCGAGCTTGATTTAAGACTAGACAGGTGTGTGGAAACAAAGCTTTAGACGAGAGGCTGTGCTAGGCCTGAAGCTAGAGATGCTGAGATCCCGCAATCCACAGGGGCTGCAGATTTCCCATCCAATTCTACTTTTCATGAAAACAATGACAGAATCCTCGAACCTTTCTATTGGATCAGATTTTCCCTGCCATGACTTCATTATCATGGCTGGGGTAAGTGGCCACTGACTGATCTGGTTTCAGTACAGAAGGGAAATGTAATCACAGAGTCCCCCAAATAAAAGTTTCTTCCCTTTCCCACTCTATCTTCCCTCTTTTGCACACCAGCTTCCTCTGTAAATAAATACACTTTAAGAAAACAGCCTTTAAAAAAATCCATCCA
>CM052716.1:41519649-41565781 GCA_028551405.1 Uromys caudimaculatus
AAATACAGCTTCCTGAGTGAAGAGATGAATGAGGGCTGAAGAGCATAGCAGAAGTCCATCAATTGTAAGGGAACAGTGCCAGCCCAGAGTCTGAAGGTGTTTTATTATCTGACCTCACACTGACTAGGTATAAGTTAGAGCATCACCACACAGGACCCAGGAACTGAAATGGAAAGAAGGTGAGAACTCAAAATGTAGAATTATGTGAGTTAAATCAGACTTTCCCTCTGGGTTTGAAAGAAACTGGAACCTAGAAAAGGCATCATTGAGAGTAGGCAAGTCCCAGATGCCAGGGAAGCAAGAGGCTCCCAGAACCCAGCAGGGATGAGATTAGCTGAAATGCCCAACAAAGGGGAGGGAGAACCTGTAGAGACCATATCCAGAGGTTAGGTAAGGACCCAGTTGGGGAATGGGGCCACACACTCATCTCCAAATTTTTAACCCAGAATTGCTCCTGTCTAAAGGAAATACAGGGACAAAGTGTGGAGCAGAGACTGAAGGAAAGGCCCCACATGGGGATCCATCCTTTATACAGTCACCAAACCTAGACACTCTTGTAGATGCCAAGAAGTGCTTGCTGACAGGAGCCTGTTATAGCTGTCTCCCGAGAGGCTCTGCCAGAGTCTGACAAATACAGAGGCAGATGCTCACAGCCAACCATTGGACTGAGCATGGGGACCCCATTGGAGGAGATAGAGAAAGAACTGAAGAAACTGAAGGTGTCTGCGACAATATTAACCAACCAGAGCTCCCAGGGACTAAACCACCAACTAAAGAGTACACATGGAGGGACCCACAACTCCAGCTGCATATGTAGTAGAGGATGGCTGTGTCTGGCATCAATAGGAGAGGCCCTTGGTCCCGTGAAGGCTCAATTCCCCAGTGTAGGAGAATGCCAGGGTGGTGAGGTAGGAGTGGGTGGGTGGGAGGGGGAGCACACTCATAAAAGCAGGGGGTGGGGAGATAGGATAGCAGAGTTCCGGAGGGGAAACCAGGAAAGGGGATAACATTTGAAATGTAAGTACATAAAATATCCAATAAAAAACCCACATATAACAAATTTTTTAAAAAAGTTTAAGTGTTAACTGACACCTTTTTAAATTATATTATGGTGCTTTGGGGGCAGAAAATATGCTATTTGGCCTAATTAGAAGACCCTTATCTGTTCAGTTTACATATTTTTCTAGATATTAAGTTATAAGAGGCTGGACACTATAAGAAATAAAGAAGCTGCAACCATAATGTGATTTGTGTCATTCCCACAGGTCTCCCCATTCTCTGCCATGATGCCATGGCCAACTCCTTTTTTTGCACATCTGGGAACTTTGCTTATTAATATGTATTAGGTAGAAACCATAATATAGACACTAGGCTTAATGCTTCTGGGTATGGGGAACAAGGTAATCCTTATGTGGAAGAAGCTGTTCAGGAGCACAACAAGCAAACAGGGCGTTAAAGTTCAGTGTGATAATTGTAGCCCTAGGGATGGTGATTTGGTAGCCTTGAAAGGGCGGGAGCAAGGACAGCATCTGTTCAAAGTCTGTATCCTGGAGGAACAAAACAGAGAAAAGGTTAGGCAAGAAAGGAAAGAGAAGGGTTAGGCAAGGCACCACCTTGTCAAAGGAATCAGTGAAAATCATGCATCCAAAGAAGCACCAGGTTCAAGGTGGAAAGCTGCTTCCAAAAGCAAAAGCAAGCAAGCAAGCAGTAAAGTGTAAGTGAGTCTTAAGTCATAGCAAAGAGCTTAGAGCTAACTCTCAGGTCAATGAAGAATTACCAGTGCTTTAAAGATGAGAAGGGACAAGAATGTACACTTAAGATACCATAAGAAAAATGGGTGAGAGGTCAGGCTGACTAAAAGCAGAAAAAAAAATTAGATAAACCACAATCAATCTTAAGCAAGAAGTGACAAAGCCCTGCACCAGAGCAGCAGAAGGCATGAGGGGAGAGCGGATTGATTTAAGATGGGAAGATTCCTTAGACCTCACAATGAGCCCTGTTTGGGTCAGAACAATGGCAGCAGTGTCAAGAAAGACTCAAGTGTTACTCTGACTGGTGTGGGAAATACAGGAAGAAAGGTGTCTGTGGAAGGGAAGATGAGCTTTACTCTGTCACACTTCTTAGGTGGCTTTAAGAAGTGTACACTTAGAGATGTACACCGAATGACTTGTCATGGAGAGATCTGGACTGGACATGAAGTTATTCATATGAGGATGTTTCTAGGTATTATCAAAACAGGTGAGCATGGAGCATGCACCAAAAGAATGTTTGAAATGAGAGGTGATGCTTCAAAGGCAGAGGTCTCCAGACAATGTCTGCAAAAGAAGTGAAAAGGCCCACATTCCCTTAATGAAGAGACACCTAACCATCTTCCAGTATGTCGAAATGAATGAATCATCTCATCAGGTAATCTTTATCTGGAAATGAAAAACAATCCTTATAGAATATAATAAATTGAGCAAATAGTGGTAGCTGAGTGAAGAGAAGATTGGGCTTAGACTAGGACCCTCAATTCTATTCCATTGGTTGGTGTGCCTGGGTTTATGTCAGTGTGGTATTGTTTTGATTGACACAGCATTTCTTCACATTGGAGATGGTGATATCTCCAGTAGTACTTGTATTATTCTGGATTGTTTTGTTTGTCCTGGGATTTGGTGTTTTCATATGTATTTTAAGAATCACTTTTTTCAGTTTCTATGAAGAATTACATTGAAATTTTTATGAGATTTGTTTGTACTGAATCTCTAGGTTGCTTTTGGTAAGATAAACATTTTTATAATATTAATCCTAACAATCTATGAGCAAAGGGCAGGTTGCTTTCCATCCTCTGATATTTTCTTCAGTTTCTCTCTCATACATTAAAGTGAGAATGCTTAAACTTTGTAAACAAATGACCACAAATGGAAGGAAGCATGCTTATGGGGAAGCGAAGCACCTAGTCACTGTTGGTATCAGTGCAAGCTGTTGGAATAGCCACCAAGAAAATCAGACATTTCTCATAAAGCTAGAAGATCTACCATAAGAACCAGCTTCATCACTCCAGGGCATATGCTCAAAGGACTCGATATTCCTACGGCAGATATTTGCTTATTGCTACTCTATTCACAATCGCCAGGAAATAGAAACAGCTTAGTTGTTAATCAGAGGATGAATACATAATGCAAATGTGGAACATATTCACAATTAATTATCATTCAATTGTAAAGAAAAAATGAAATCTTGAAATTTACAAAGAAGTGAATACAGCTAAAAATAATACATGAGGTAACTGAGACCCAGAAAAACAGAGGATATTATCTCTCATATGAAAGTGTTAGCTTTTAATCCTTAGACACATGTGTTTAATCAGAGTACCCATGGAAATCAGGAAAAGAGTAAGAGGCCATTCAGGAGGAGTTCAAGGCAGGGGATAGAACACAGGTAGTATCTATGAGAAAAAATGGGACGGGGGTTTAATGACGTTTGGAATGGTAGAGGAGAGGAGAGGAGGAAGTATGAAGAGGGATAACTAACAGTGAGATCTTTTAGGAAAGCCCCATGCAAACTTATAGAAACTTCATAACTTCATTAAATGTATATATACAGAAACATAACAGGCGTTTAAATGGAGTTACTCTACGACCTGAAACAATGCCTCTCCCGGACAACATAGACTATCATAAAGCCGAATGCTAGATATGGGGTACCCCCTTTAAAGTCGTTGAATCTTGGAGTTTCAAGATTCCTCAAACATTACAGGTTACCTTTGGTTACCCAGTAGAACTTAATAATAAGACTGCATTGCTGAAGATACCACATCACTTGAATCATAGGACATGAAGAAATCAAGCTGGCGTTGAACTAGAAGCTTTATCCTTCCTGAATATCATTATGCTGGAAAGTTCTGTGTGTGTTTCCAGGGAGAAAAGGTAGTCAATTGTCTTATACAACAGGGCACCTTCCAAACTACACTGATAATTGTACAAAATACTGGTGTAATAGTGGTTTCAATGTTGTCGGAGTAACCAACCACTTACTGATTGTACTTAAGACCTGTTCTACAAGATGAAACTCATATTTGGTACCATTTCCTGAGCCACAAATGCATAACCATGGTTGACTAAGCCATAGGTCCTAGTGGAGAACCTAATATTGATATTCTCTTAAATAGGCATAGTTTTCAATTGCTCCATAAATTCTTATCTTTATATCCAATGATTAGTGCATTTCTCAGCCTTTTTTAGAAAAGCTTCTTTTTGTAGTAAATTCTCATTAATACAGATTAATTAACACAGATAATTGACACCACACATGATCAACATACAGAGAACAAGACACTTAGTGGTGTTCAACTCTAAATAAGATATCTATATTACACTCCCTAACCTATGTGGGTTATTGCACACATGAGCTCATAATGTGTGGGACTGCATGCATAAGAACTGCACAGGGCAAGCCCACATGATTATGGGACAGCCCATAAAACCCCACTTCTAGCTGAGTAGTTATTAGCAATTGATGGCTTCTAGGAGAAGAGTAAGTTTTCTTCAAAGGTTGAGTCCTAGAGAGATTGCCCATGGTTCTAGTAGATTGTCATATACTCAGGGACATATTTAGAATACTAGGTGAATTCAGGAGGTTGAAGAAATAAAGACGAAGTGAAGAGAAAGTCATGAAGGAATAAGAAAGGACTTAAGAAGAAATTAGGGGTGAACTTGATTGGACCATACATGATGCAGGCATGAAATTCTTAAATACCTACAAAAACATGTTAAAGAAATCAAGATTTCTTTCCATGTTAGATCCAAAAAATAATGGATACAGTTAATACAGTTGAGATTCTGGGCAACTAAAGAAAATATTAGGATTGGCAACCATCACTTAAAAGATAATAATGGCCAGCAAGGTGATTCAGTGCCTGGAGATCTGGAAACCTGAATTAGATCATTAAATCCTCCAACGTGGTAAAAAAGAGCCAACTCCCAAGAGATATACTCTTGCAGTTCTCTACCTTCATACTGTAGCTCAATCACAGCTCTGTGTGTGTGTGTGTGTGTGTGTGTGTGTGTGTGTGTGTGTGTGTGTGTGTGCTCGCGCGCACACGTGTGCACAGACACACACACAAATTAAAAGTAAACATTTTTTCAAAATGTAAATTTTTGATGATTATGCAATCTCAAGTATGGAATATCAAGGAGACTTTATTCAACTATTATAGGAATTGACAGCCTCATAAAAATCATCTAGTTATCCTCCACCTTGGCTGCATTCCAAACCAGGAAGTGTTTTTATAAATGCAATTGCACATTTGTCAGATGGGCCCCTGTCATTCTAACTGTGGTCTGCTACCCACCACATTTACATCCCGAGGAATTTAATAATAATCTCAGTCCCTACACCAGACCAGCAATCATGACCTGTACTTTGGCACGATGGCCCAAGAGAGTCATAAGTACATTAAAATTTGAGGCATACTGCCTCAGAATCATTGGAAAGATTTGTTTAAACATAGATGGTCAGGCCAGGGTGGGACTTATGTATTTGCATTTCTAACGAGTTCCCAAGTACTGCTGCTTCACATTTGAGACTGTATTTTGAGACTCTTTGCCATAAGTCAGTTAAATCAGAATTTCACTGGATGGTACCCGGGTACCAACATATTTTAAAGCTCTCTAAATGATTCTAATTTGCAACTACCACAGTTAAGAACCACTAGTGAAGGTATCTTCATGACCTGATTACATAAATGAGAACATAAGCACGAAGAACAATTTACCGAGTCTCTGAACGCCAGCTTAAATTCATAACTACACTATTCTATAGCATAAGATGAATAGTGGTTAATCAAAGGCAAAATATATTGCTTCATCCTTTGTGGTTTATTTCCAGAGAGATGTTTTGTGTGATCAGAAAGGGAGCAGTCTACATAATGATTATCTTAATCATTACAGTAGCGGACAACCTCCATTTATAGCCTCATCTCCTGATGGTTTAACCAGTTATCAGCATTATAAAGGATACCTTATCTGTTGATTTTAATCAGAAACTTTGTAACAAGCCAGACAGGTTGGCTCTTGTGTAGAATCTCAGCACTCAGAGGCAAAGGAAAGATTTCCACAAGAGCAAAACTAGCTACATCGAGAGTTTCAGAAAACCTTGGACTAAAGAGGCCCTGCCTCCAAACCCAAACCCAATTTAACAAACAAAAAGATCGTTTCTACAGAAACAAAGCCCTGTTAATCAGCTAGCAAAACTAATTTCTCTTTGTGCTGGCTCTAAGCTTGTTTTTACTTTTCTTCCTGGGTTCTTTTGATGAAAGTTTATGTCATGAATTTAGACATTTTTCCCTAATACTTTGGAGCCTTAAATGTCCACCCCAGTGCTACTTTGGTTATCTCCTGGTAATTTATGTTTCATTTTTTACTTTAACTTAGTTTGTCCTCTTTTATCAGTTCCTTTCTTGGAGACTCTCTTTCTTCGATCCCTGGATTATTAGTGATTCGTTAGGTCCAAGTGTTTGTAGGTTTCCCTTTTATGTTTCTCTTATTGGTTTATAGTTGAGTAAAGGACTGTTATAAGGGGGGAAATTAGTCTATTTTACTTCAATTACTCTTAGTTTGGTGTAGTGCTTCCTGGTGACTTTGCTACTGTTAAGGGCATACTCTTTTTATGTCAATGCAATCTGGGTAGGTGACAGTATTGCTGAGTTCTGCATTCTTAATAACTTACATCGAGGGAAGTGTGTTGAAGTCTTAACTGAAGCTGTGGATCTGCCTATTTGTACTCTCAGTTCTGTTCGTTATGTTTGGACTGCCTGATTTTTGGGCTGTGAGTCCTTTAGAGTTGCTACAGCAACTTGCTAGAAGCTCTTTACTATTGCATAATGTCTTTCCTCATGTGCTGACCATTGCATGTTCTCTGATGTTTGCTTCATCTGATCCTATTATGAGCACCCTCATTCTTCTTTTCTTAAAGTTTATTTTGCATATGTTTTTGAATTTGTTCATTGCAACTTGCCTATATAACTATATTCGGTGTGAGCAACTCAGAAGCAATGCATGGTTGGGTTGAATACTTTTTTACCTCATAAAACAATTTCTGATAGTTTGTTTTAACAATTTTATTTTGTTTTGCTGTGCTTTGTTATAGATCTTTCTTATTCATTTTATAGTACAAAGTTAAGGTACTTGAAATGGTGTTTTACTATGCATGTGCTTAGTAAAATGATAAACACCTAACATTTCTGGTGGGAAATAAAACATTTTTTCTGGGATTCGGTGCAGCATGATGATGCCTGCTTCCATCATTTCTACTCAGCCTAGAATTAGAAATACTAGAAGCAGCAACTGCACAAGAAAAAGGATAAAGAGAGCATTCAAATCTTTTGAAAGGTAAAATTATCCCTATTTACAGATGACATGATGCTCTACAGAACAGCTTAATGGTTCCACAGATAACTGTTAGAAACAATAAAATCCAAAAATAAATTTATTAAGGCCATGAAACACCAACATCTATCTAGAAATAATTGGCTTCATTTCTTCATAATAATAATATGTCTAAAAATGAAATAAAACAATCCATTTCATAATAGTATGAAAACAGGACAAAATGCTTATGAATAAACATAGCTAATGAGTGAAAGATAAATACATTAGAGCTTATAAAATATTGATGAAATAAAAAATGTATACATTGATGGATAAATAAAATATATTCTCTGTTCATGTATTAGAAGATTAATATTAAAATACCTATAGTGCCCAAAATTATATATGCTTACTTAGCACAATTTTATCAGAATTGCAATGGCATTTTCCTCTAATAATAGGAAAACACAATTCTAAAACATTATCTGGAACTGTGAAAGATTCCATATAACCAAAAATTATCGTTAAAGAAGAAAATAAAAAGTGGCAGCATCATATTTTCTGAAATATTTGCAAACCTTGTGTCTAATGAAGAATCAACATCTAAATATTTAAGTAATTCACACAACTCAAGGATAGGAAAAAAGAATAAAATTAAACAGATGTTCTTAACTTAAGTAAAGGGTCTGAAATCCCAGAATTTAAGTCTAAGAGACTTATAAGTTCAAAAATTAAAAGCCAAGTTGTATGGCAAAGAAATATTGGCATAAATCAAGACAGACTGACTGACAGAATAAGCTTAAGAGTCTAGAAAGGGCTACCTTCTGCTCTGCACTTGGCAAAGTGGAGACTGTTGCCATCAACGACTCTTCATTGATCTCAACTACATGGTCTACATGTTCCAGTATGACTCCACCCATGGCAAATTCAACGGCACAGTCAAGGCTGAGAATGGGAAGCTTATCATCAACGGGAAGACCATCACCGTCTTCCAGGAGTGAGATCCCGCTAACATCAAATGGGGTGATGCTGGTGCCAAGTATGTCATGGAGTCTACTGGCGTCTTCACCACCATGGAGAAGGCCAGGGCCCACTTGAAGAGTGGGGCCAAAAGGGTCATCATCTCCGCCTCTTCTGCCGATGTCCCATGTTTGTAATGGGTATGAACCACGAGAAATATGACAACTCACTCAAGATTGTCAGCAATGCATCCTGCACCACCAACTGCTTAGCCCCCCTGGCCAAGGTCATCCATGACAACTTTGGTACCACGGTCCATGCCATCACTGCTACTCAGAAGACTGTGGATGGCCCCTCTGGAAAGCTGTGGTATGATGGCCATGGGGCTGCCCAGAACATCATCCCTGCATCCACTGGTGCTGCCAAGGCTGTGGGCAAGGTCATCCCAGAGCTGAACGGGAAGCTCACTGGCATGGCCTTCAGTGTTCCTACCGCTATTGTATCCGTTGTGGATCTGACATGCCACCTGGAGAAACCTGCCAAATGTGTTGACATCAAGAAAATGGTAAAGCAGGCATCTGAGGGCCCACTGAAGGGCATCCTGGGCTACACTGAGGATCAGGTTGTCTCATGTGACTTCAATAGCAACTCCCACACTTCCACCTTCGATGCTGGGGCTAGCATTGCTCTCAATGATAACTTTGTAAAGCTCATTTCCTGGTATGACAGTGAATACGGCTACAGCAACAGGGTTGTACACCTCATAGCCTACAGGGCCTCCAAGGAGTAAGAAACCCTGGACCACCCACCCAGCAAGGACACTGAGAGCAAGAGAGAGGTCCTCGGTTGCTGAGGAGTCCCTGTGCCAACTCAGCCCCCAACACTGAGCACCTCCCTCACAATTTCCATCCCAGACCCCCATAATAATAACAGAAGGGGCCTAGGGAGCCCTTCCTACTCTCAAATACCATCAATAACGTTCACTGCAGCCCCCAAAAAAGAGTCGAGAAATAAAACTAAGAGTATATGACTAAGTAGTTTTCATTACAGTTTCAGAGGGTTAGTTTATTGTCATCATGATGGGAAGCATGGCAGCATGCAGGCAGACATGGCTCCTGAGGAGCCAAGAGTTCTCCATCTTGATCTGAAGGTAGCAGAGACTGTGTCCCACATTGGGTGTCACTTGAGCAAATATGACCTCAAAGCCTGCCTCCACAGTGACACACTCTCCAACAAGGCCACACCTCCTAATAGTGCTACTCAATATGGCCAAGTATTCAAACACGTGGGTCTGTGAGGACCATTCCTATCAAGCCATTACAGGTCTGGGTACCAAGAAGACTCAATAGGGGAAGGCATCTCTTCAATAAACAGGAACAGAAAAGCTGAGCATACATATGTACAAGACCTGGACCCTTTCCCTACATCATAGAGAACAGCCAGCTGAAGATAGAGTGAACACAGGAAGCCTGAGACCACAGAAAATACAAGAGATATTTCCTTTTGGCATTGGCCTTAGCACTGATTTAAAAACAATCACCAAAATTTCAAGCAACAAAAATGAAAACAAGTAAGTGAAACCATGTTAAAGTTAAAAATTCTTTCACAGATAATGAAACAATACAATAAAAAGGCAACCTGTAGTTGAAGGAAAAAAAAATGTTTGCAACCCGTGTGTTTGATAGAGGGCTAAAATGACAGATAAGGAGTGCATACAATTCAACAGAAAAAAAAAAAAAAGACAGAGATGTTTGCTATTAGTACAAAGCCTGTAATCCCAATATCCAGTAGTGAGAGAAATTCACATTCAAAGGTTCAAAGCTAGCATGGTCTACATAGTAAGATTTGACTTTTTTTAATTGAGAGATTTTATTGTTCTATCTTGTATTTTGAAGCCCTGGATAAATGTATCTATGATGAAAACATAAAAAATGGCTAAAAATGTAAAGTATCTTCAACATCATTAATCATGAAGGAAATAAAAATCAAAATGGCAGTGAAACATTAAAATCATGCCTGTGAGTATAATTGTTTTCAAGAGAGAGAGAGAGAGAGAGAGAGAGAGAGAGGGAGAGAGAGAGAGAGAGAGAAAAGCAAGTATTGATGACGGAAGAAGTTGAGCTCTCCTATGTTATTAACAGGAGTGAAGGTACAGTGGTACACTCACTATGGAAAACAACATGAAAGTTCCTCAAATGGCTAAATAGAAATACCATGTCCCCATCAATCTGTCTTCTGTATATACGCACAAAGGAAATACATCTGAATCTTGTAGGGATGTTTATATTTTTATGTCCATTGTACTATATATAGCTCACAATGTGGATATATAAGCAAACGTTACATGTTGATAAATAAATTATACTGAGGACTAGAATTTACCACATGGTAGAGTTACCCATAGCACACAGATAACAATAAATAAATAAAATAAATAAGTAAGCTAGCAAACAAGTAAACTGTAAACAGGAGGAGAAGGTGAGTGGGGATACAAGAAACTGTAATAGATATATACATGATAAAATAATATTCAACCAGGAGGAACAACAGCCATTTCTCACAACATGGATGAACTTACAAGACATTGTGCTAAGGATTGCCTTTTTTTTATTATTTCACACTACAAGTCCACATTGATACTATTGGAGTGGAGGAAGATTTGTTAGTAAAAGTCAGAGTGGCTGAGGACAATGTAGTCACAGAGCTGAAGGCATTACACTCTGTGAGTCAAAACTTTTGAAATACCTCAGACTCCTGATTAAGCTTAAAGATGGCATTGCTGGTCTAATTTAGGAAAACATGGAAACAAAGATGCAGGATAGAGGCGGAACTAAATTTCCTGCTCATTCTACTCAGTTCCAGGTAGTCACTTGTCTGTGACACACTAATCATCCTCACAGACCACAATGTCTCAGAATTACCTTACCATTTTCATCTTAACGATCACATAACTCATATTCTTGTTTGAAAGGTACCTGTGATTAACCAGGGGCCACCAGATAAGGGCCTATTGTAGCACCATAGTCTCAAACTTCAAACCTGTGGGGTTGACAAGATCAGTATCTGAAATTTTTTATCTATTCTCAGCCAAAGAGGCTAGGGAGATCTATGTGAAATGATCCAAGGTCAGTCAACTGGGATGTGACAAAGCAAAACTATGAAGTTAAGTCTCTAAGAGTTCATAGTCTACTTTTTTCAACACCACCTCCAAGGCATAAAGATGAATAATGCATGGCCCGACCTTAAGGAACTTACAGTTGATGATAGAGTGAACAGAAAGATAATCACTATGGGTTGCAAGATCTAGAGTTATCAGGAAAGTCAAAAACAAAAACAATATTCAACTTGGTTTTCAGAAACAAATGAGTATGGGTTGATCAAATGGTTCAGAGAGTAGGAGCACTTGCAGGGATGGACCAAGACACTTAACTGACAGTCTGCACACATGTAAAATCCTGGTGATAAAAAGTCACTTAAGAGTACTATTGGACATATTTAAATGTGTTAAGACCATTAACCAGCCCAACTTGGGGTCTATCTCATGGGAAGTCACCAAACCCTGACACTATTACTGATGCTATGTTGTGCTTGCAGACGAGAGCCTAGCTGTCCTCAGAGAGGCTCTACCAGCAGCTGTTTGAGACAGATGCAGATAATCACAGCCAAGCATTGGATTGAGGTCAGGAACTCCTATGGGAGAGTTAGGGGAAGGATTGGAGAAACTGAAGGGAATGACAACCCAATAGGAAGACCAACAGTGTCAACTAACCTGGACCCTAGAGACCAAGCCACCAACCAAAGAGCAGATACAGGCTGGTCTGAGACCCCCAGCGCATATGTAGCAGAGGGCTGCCTTGTCTGGTCTCAGTGGGAGAGGATGAACCTAATCCTGCAGATACTTAATGTCCCAGGTAGGGGATATACCTGGGATAGGGAACCCTCTCAGAGGGAGATGGGGGAAGAACTCTGGGAGAGGGGACCTTACCGGGGAGCAACATTTGTGATGTAAATAAATAAATAAAATAATAATAATAATAACAAAGAATCCAGATGCACAAGGTCTCAGACATAGCTGTCACTCAATAATATTATCTGTTCTCTTTAATTTTTTCTCTTGGAAGCTTTTTTACCATTTTGTTTTGTTTTGCTGAGAATTCTTTATCCAGAATTATTCCAAATGACAACTTATGAAAGGAAAAATAATTATTTTCAAGGAGAATGAATACAATTAAGAGAAATTTTAATAAGACCAAAACTCAAAAGAGATAAGCTAAACAAAAGAGAAATAACAAGAAAAGAGGGGAACAAAAGAAAAGAGATCACACTGTACAAGCACTGGCATTGTCTGAAACAACGCATTAATCCAAGCAACATAAGACGTTATTACCATTCCTAGGAGTGGGGCTCCAACCTGAGAGATTATGTGAGATAGTCATGAACCTCAAGAACACAGAGAGGAGGAGAATGAAAACAGGACAATTGCCAAGATGATTCCTGTTTAAACAGTTTTATTTGATCATGACAAAAGGACTGCATGATTAAAGTCCCCAGGAACTGCTGTAGTCCATCAGTGGAGACTGAGGGCATCAGCAGGTTACAGGCAGATTTCTATGTCAATTTGTCTAAAGTTAATCTATACAGTCCTTCCGAGGTTTTCCCAAGAGTGAAAATGTTCTTTGTCTTTTAAGAAGCATCTCTTAAGAATAAGAAATAAGAGGATTCACACAAAGCTCATCATTAAAAAACAAACAGCAGCAGCAACAATAAAACACCCTGGTCCTTTTGCTTCAGCCATTAAAGAATGTCCAGTATGTCCCTGGTAGAGTGGTGCAACAATGAGAAAAGTACACAAAAACCCATTCTTACATAATTTTGAAGAGATCTCCTTAGAGATAGAAGGCACACATAATCCATAAATTACATGTTGGTTTACAAGGTGGGAGGTGCCGTAAAGAATAAGCATTGCAATGGGATCAGGGTGAGTTAGGATGGACCAGTCAGGCAAAGACCAGGGAGGGAACAGCAAGGGACAGCTTATCGCCATGGATAGGGTTCAGTACACTCCTAAGATCAGCAGTGAGTCAGATGTGAACAGACAGAATAAGACACTAGAAGCCTATGAGGTCAGGAAAGGAAGGGCCAGACCACATGGCCCTCCCTATATCGACTAAACTGTGTACCTCCTAAATTTATGCTGAGGTCCTGACCTCAACTATTTGGAATAGGGTCCTCAAATTGGGGAGGTTAGAATGTTGCCACCGCAGTAGTCTGTCCTCCAACATGACTGCTGTCATTATAGAAAGAAAATAAGGTCCTAGAAAGAGACAGAATGATGACAGTAGATCCAAACAGCAAGAGGACCCACCAGAAGCCCAAAAGAGATGTGGCAGGAGAACCCAAGCTTGGCAAATCTCCTTGGACTTCCAGGCTCTAGAATTCCAAGGAAACCAACTTCAGTTGATAAGTCGCTCATCTGGGCAGTGTTGTTCCAGCATTTGGCAAACTAATCCCTGGCTCCAGATCCCAGGAAGTGCTTAGGCATGCTGAGAGTTCATTCAGAATTCCCCAAGTACAGGGGATACATGTCAGTCCGACATTTCAGTCTCCTGTTAGAATGCAGAAAAGCCACAAGAGACCACACCTCCCACCTTCTTAGTGAGGACAAGCCAAGTATGTTCCAAAGTCAGTTCTTCAGTTTAGCTATCAGAGAAGGGGGGGGGGGGTTAACGAAACCTAAAGGAACTAAATTCCAGAAGGGAAGGAATTGATGCCAGGAAGGGAGAGGCCCCATCCCTGAAGTGTTTTCCTCTGCAGCCTCATGAGGACAAACTTGCCTTTGATGGGGATAAGGGCAAGGCTGCTGAACCAGAGAAGATGGTAAATGACATGCTGGCTGATGTGAGGGAGGCTGCACCCTAACCCTGAGACAAACAAGACTTTTCTTGGAGGTAATGCAGGAGCCCCCTGAATCCTGGGGAAGGGGAGGGACAGTCAAGAAATACACCAACTCCCCTGGGGTCCTGCCTACTTAAGTCCCAGCTGTGCCCTTTGTACTGACATTTCCACCTCCTCTCGGCCCCTCCTCTCCCCTCTTTCCCTCTCCTGACTCCCCCACCCTAGCCTCCATCACTGTTTCTGCCAGCTTCTCTGTACTATTGATTTTCTCAAGCAACCAGCCTTTGTTTTCAATAATTTACTCATTTTTTTCTTTTATGTTTCTGATCTCTACTTTAATCTTCAGATTTCCTTTCTTCTGTTTATTTCGGAGCTTGCTTTGCTCTTCTCTGCTACTTTCTGAAGATATAATCTGAGGTTAATTTGCAGATGGCTGCTACTCCTTATACAGGCACTCAGTGTTAAAAAAATTTCCTCAGATACCAACTCATTAGCATGCAACAAACCCTGTTCTGCTGTTCACACACTTTCACTTGGTTGGAGTTTTCCTTTTCATTTCTTCTTTGACCCACAGTGTTCTGGTTTCCAGTGGCTATGAGACAATTTATCACAAGCTGGTGACTTAACATTACACTTCACTTTTACACAAGTCTGGGTCCAGTGCCAAGGCGCTGGTAAAGCATGTTTCCTCTGCCACTGGTATCATCCAGCTTGCAGTGGCTCCAAATACAACTCCAGTTTCAGTGTCTACATCTCCTCAGATGCTGTGTCTTCTCTTCTTTCCTTTTCAAAGATGTTTTCCCTGGATTTCGGACCCATGCATGCAATCTGGGACCTGTCTTAGGTTAAGATTTTCACTACTTAATGCAACAATCCTTTCCTAAGGAGGCCATATTCACAGGTCTATCTCCCTGAGGACCATAATTCAACCTACCACATAACGACTCTTTAAAATGCAATGCTTAGGGTCTACATTTGCAGGAAACTTCTCAGATATCTTTGTTGTGCAACAAATTTCAACTTCAGTTTTTACTCATACTTTGAAATTCAAAATATGCTTTTCCTACCAATGCTAGAAATTATACTTATGTCCTTAGCTTCGTGAGCTGTCTGCTTCCCTGTCATTTGATATAATCTTGCATACAATTAGAGCCTCTTACACAGTTTCATAAGAGGTACTGAGTGTTCTAAAAAGTTTTTTATGTTAAACGTTAATTATAAATTAGAGAACTGATAACTTTTCTTCAAGTATCAGTTAGGAAAATTCTAGAAGCAGACTATGCTAATTACAGTTCCTGGGAAGTTACACATCATGGACTCAAATTTCTCTTTATGGGCTTAATGTAGCTTAACACCTTACCTCATGGGAGCTACAATATGGAAAAAGACATAAAATCATGGATTTGATGGGTTTCTATCACAGCAGGGCCTGCAGTCTGTACCAAATTTCACAAGGTAGCCAGGCTGCCTCATCAGTTCACCTCTCGGCTGTTGCTTCATGCGAAGGAGGCAAAAGACAGTCTGTCAACAATCACTCATAGAAAAATGAAATTGCTGGTCAGGAGTAGGACTGTGGAAATCTCACAAACACCAAGCCAAGTTCATTACTGAAGCAAACCTGCCTCGTCTTCAGTTGTGAGAAATGAATGAATATGGAACAGTCATATGTCAGCATGATAGTACACAGCACTCACTACAATAGGGAGCGCAATAAATGGAAAGGGGAGATAGAATTCAACAAACTCTCACAGGCGAGCTATTTCTGTTTCAATTGTTATGCAAAGGAGCCAACTACCCCATTGGGGAGCATGTCAATTATTCTATGGATATTCAGCACCTGTTTCAGATACCTTGCCAGTTAGGATTCAAGCTATCAATGAGACTATTACCTGCTCTCAAGGAAATTTGAGAATTTCATTGATGCTTCGCGAATGTAATAATGAAAAAACAGAGTAGCCCATATTTCTGCTGCTAGATGCTTCTCCTTAATGAAATTATATTTCTGCTGTGCGATGCCTCTTCATAACAAGGTTATCTTTGGGGTCAGCAGTTTCTCAGATCGTGTCCTGCACAGGTATAAAATGTTCCAAGGCTTTGCTGGCATTTCTCCAAGACAGCCTATGACAATAAGTTAACATTCTAACCCATGCCATTGTTACTGCACATATGGAGACCAATTGATAGAGAAACCTCTTTCCTTAGTTCATGCCAAGGAGTTACATGATGAGCTTTCTCCATCATGGGGACATCAGGACACCAAGAATCTCTAATGTTTTTCACAAATTTTCCTTGCCTAAAAGAACAGGTGGCTTGAAATGTAGCCTCCGGTCAGAAGTCTTCTTTTTTTAGTAAGTAGGTGGCTAGTTTATTAAATAAACGGAGAGTGGGAATCTTCAAAACAGGTACCATATCTATCCCAGAGAATCATGACTACCAGCCTTACTTCCCTGCCTCCCAAGCACATAGAATGACATGCTCTTCACAACTGCCCAACCTCATCAAAGACTGATCACAATAAGACAGCCTTGAGAGTCCCTTTCAGGTCTGGCTGTCCAAACATTTAATTGGATATAGTTTCCTATACACTTGATGTGAGGCCATGCCCTTGCTTTGAGTGTGAATCTCCGATTGGATTTTCAACAGCATCTTATATAAGGCACATCCCCTGCACATCATCTATGATTGCACTTTGTCTCTTCTGAAATGAGAAGTAAGACACTTGAGAGGCAATCAGAGCTCAGCATTTTTTTAAATACTACCTCGGTCTTTTGTGACTGGCCACTCACAGCTATTTCAACAACTTTTCTTGAGAAAACCCGAGAAGCATTATCTCTAGTTTTCATAAGAATGCTTCTCCTAATTGGTGTGTGTCACATTAGTTAATATGATAGCAAACTACTTTATGTAATTTAATAGCAAGTAGAACTGTACCTGGTGGTTCTATAAATGGGCATCACCAAAGAGGAACCCCAGTGGCCCAAGCGTAGTGAAGAGCGGCCTTCTGAATGTGCAGGAGGAGGAGAACTGCCTGCCTAGCATTCAGATGATAAAAGGGCAATAGAGAGAAGGAGCTCTGCTATTTTTTGAGAGCCCTGCTTATTTAGAAAAGGGAGAAAAAAGAATATTGGAGCTAGAGGACCAGGACACCAGTCGGTCGTGATTTTGAAAATGATCAGGGATACGTGGGAGGAATTGAAGGGGAGAGAGGGAGGGAAATGATGTAAATACACTTGTCTTAGGGTTTCTATTCCTGCACAAACATCATGACCAAGAAGCAAGTTGGGGAGGAAAGGGTTTATTGAGCTTACACTTCCATGCTGCTGTTGATAACAAAAGGAAGTCAGGACTGGAACTCAAGCGGGTCAGGAAGCAGGAGTTGATGCAGAGGCCATGGAGGGATTTTCTTACTGGCTTTCTTTCTTGCTTCTCCTGGCTTGCTCAGCTGGCTTTCTTATAGAGCCCAAGACTACCAGCCCACAGATGGCACCACCCACAAGGGGCCCTCCCCCCTTGATCACTAATTGAGAAAATGCCTTACCGCTGGATCTCATGGAGGCATTTTCTCAACTGAAACTCCTTTCTCTGTGATAATTTCAGCTTGTGTCAAGTTGACACACAAAACTAGCCAATACAATTGACCCCTTGTCAACTTGACACACAAACACATCACCAATAAGCCTCGACCTTTACTTTCTTATTCATCCCCAAGATCTAAATAACTTTAAAGTCCCACAGTCTTTGCAAATTCTTACATATTAACAGTTCAATCCCTTTTAAACATCCAGTCTCTTAAAATTCAAAGTCTTTTCAAAATTCAAAGTCTCTTAACTGTGGGCTCCACTAAAATACCTTCTTTCTTCAAGAGGGAAAAATATCAGGCCACAGTCACAATCAAAAGCAAAATCAAATTCCAACCGTCCAATGTCTGGGATCTACTCACCATCTTCTGGATTCATCCAAGGACTTGAGTCACTTCTCCAGCTCTGCCCTTTGTAGCACACATGGCTCCAGATGCCTGTACTCCACTGCTGCTGCTGTTCTTGGTGGTCATCTCATGGTACTGGTATCTCCAAAACACTGCTGTCTTCCACTGCAACTAGGCTTTACCATGGTGCCAAGCCTCACCTCCTTTGCATGACCCCTTCATTCCTGGGCCATCAATTGCAACTGAGGCTGCACCTTCACCAATGGCCTTCTGTGGCCTCTTGCAGTACCAAGCCTCAACTCCTTTATGCCTTCAAAACCAGTACCACCTGGGTGACTCTTACACATTACCAAGTCCAGCCACCACACAAGGTACAACCTTGGCTATCTCTGGATCGCAGCCTCTGTGCTCTCAGAAAACACTTCTCCAAAGATTTCACCCTAATGATGCCGGTCTCTTCCCAATCACAGCCAATTTCTCAGCTTCAGCTAACCAGCCTCAATAGTCCCAGTAATGCAATGGTTGCTTTAGTAGTTCTGGTATCTTGTTAATCACAGCTGATTTCTTCAGCCCCAGCTAACCAAAACCACAGAATCTTAAATCAAACTAGCAATGTCCCTGATAAGAGTCTTTAATCTTCCCTCTGAAACTTCACAAGCCAGGACTCCATCTTCTGCACTGTTCTCAACATTATCTTCCAAGCTCCTACACAACATCCCACAGAGCTCTTAACACTGAATGTATCTTCTAGCCCAAAGTTCCAAAGTCCTTCCACAGTCCTCCCCAAAACATGGTCAGGTTGTCACAGGAATACCCCACTACACTGGTACCAATTTGTCTTAGTCAGGGTTTCTATTCCTGCACAAACATTATGACCAAGAAGCAAGTTGGGGAGGAAAGGGTTTATTCAGCTTACACTTCCACGCTGCTGTTCATCATCAAAGGAAGTCAGGACTGGGACTCAAGCAGGTCAGGAAGCAGGAGCTGATGCAAAGGCCATGGAGAGATTTTCTTACTGGCTTTCTTTCTTGCTTCTCCTGGCTTGCTCAGCTGGCTTTCTTATAGAGCCCAAGACTACCAGCCCTCAGATGGTACCACTCACAAGGGGCTGTCCCCCCTTGATCACTAATTGAGAAAATGTCTTACAGCTGGATCTCATGGAGGCATTTTCTCAGCTGAAACTCCTTTCTCAGTGATAACTTCAACTTGTGTCAAGTTGACACACAAAACTAGCCATTACAACAGTGCTCGTATATGAAATTCTCAAAAAAGTTAAAAATTACATTTTAAAAACTCTATAGAAAAGGAAATATCAACTTCTATTGGGAGCTTAAGAATAAGAAAATGTCATTTAGGAAAACAAGGCACAAAGGGTGGGGCAGTTGGTAGCAGAGAAAGAGTTTTAAATAACTAATTAGATGCATGTAACAGGACTGGGGTGAGCAAAAAAGTGATAGACTTTACCATCATTCGAATGCAGGAAATAAAGTGCTGCTACAATTTCCCAAACTGATCAAGGATGGATCATAGTAAGATAGCCTTAAGAATTCCTTTCCCTTCTACCTGTACAAACATTGACAAGTGAATGACTCTTTTCAAGAAGAGCCAGAGGCCCAACACTGCTTGAAAAGCGGGTCCAGACTCACTCATCAGGACCTGAGATTTGGGAAGCATGTTTTTTATATACTTTTATAGTGCTCAGGCAAGAGGCACTGGGGATGTTTATTGTCGTTGATTAAATACATCAAAGAACTAGCTCATATCTGTGAGGATACTTTGACTGGAGCTTCCGGTAAACAGTGTGCCTCGTGTAACCCCTGATCAGCATAAACTCAGACCACATCCGATCTGTTGTCACAACACTTCAAAAAATATAACTGTTTAGTGTGTGGTAGGAAGTGCTCAAGAAATTGGAGAACTGCTCTGTCTCTATAGTGATATGGGAAAGGTATACTCACTCAAGGAGGAGCTATATGGCTATGGATTCCCATGAAATATGACAAGCAATTTTTGATATCTAAGTGCTGATGTGTAAAGAAAGAACATTCCCAAAGACCATCTATGACAAAAAATGAAACCACGCTGAAGCTCTTTCCTTGAGTTTGCTCTCCAATGGTCCTTGTACTCCAAAGAAAGATACTTGTTTACATAAAAGAAAACTCCTCAGACATAAGCTAAGTTGTCACTAGTCATGTAAGATATACATGACATCTTTGTGGCATCCACAGGATGATACGATATGGACACGAGGTGTGATTCCTCACTCAGTATATTTAAAATTCCAGCCCATTACACTGACTGCCGTGGCGGCTATTTAAGCATGAGATGTTTGCCCTCAGTTTTATTAATATGCTTCACGGACCATTTGCTTCAGCTACTCAATCATTCAAAAGGCAATGGAGCTTACAGTTGAGGTAAATAAGAAAGCTCCTAAGCAATCTTGAATATTGACTTGGTGTTAGGTAGGAATGAACAAAAATTGAACACGGGGCTGGAGTGACTTTTTCCGAATGCTTATTTTTAATTAACAGAGTAGCTTACAGATATCTAACTCTGTTCCTCCCCAACTAATAAGAGAAAGTTTACCCACAGAAGGGTTAGACTCTTTAGAATGCCAGCAAAGTTTTCATAATTCAAAACTGAATGGTAAACTACCTCCACCAGAGCTCTGCCATTGGCCTCAGCCACATGACACAACTCCAAAGGCTCTGAGAGACTAGCTAAGAAGGGTCAGGCTGTCTGATAGCCACACCTGTCTGTGAGACATGTTTTATTTTTCCATCAAGCAAACATTTTAGTTGCATTCGAAAAGTTGGTCTTAAGTGTGTGCTCTATGTGCAAGGTACTATTTTAAACACTGCAGAATACTAAGAATCAGATTTATGACCTCCAGGAACTTTTTATCTAAGAGGAAGTTGATCTGTAGCACAGAGTAAAAATATTAACATTCTGTGAGCAAACGCATTCTCTGATAGATACATTCAGTTGACATTTGGGTTGAGGATCCCAGAGATGAAGGCCACCACACGATGCTGCCGTGTAGAAGCGGCGTCCCCTGAAGGCCTCAGAGAACTACTGTTTGGCTCCAGCACACAATCTCATGTCTCTTCTACTACTCCAAAACTCTAGGAACATAAAAATTGATTGAAGTTCATGGATACTCCATGTTTCTAGCACTTAGTTTAAGGCTTGTCACGTAGAAATGCATCAGTGAATACAAAGTTGAGAACAATGAATTTTCTTAAGCCAAAACAGAACACAGTTCTTACAAACACACACACACACACACACAGAGAGAGAGAGAGAGAGAGAGAGAGAGAGAGAGAGAGAGAATTTTTACATGCACATACAGTCATGTTTTTGAATATAAGCATCCTATGCCACTGAAATCATAATCATATCTTTCTTACAATATCCTTACCTCCTCACCTCAACATCCTCAGTAGGATTTTTTATATATTTTTTAAGTCATATCCCTTAAATTTCTAAAATGGTTAGAAACTGTTAAGTTCTTAAATTAGGTGTTGTCACTAGTCTTCATTGGACACAAAGCCCCTTAACACTTTTGCCTACTGTTATTTGTGTGACTTTGCTCTTATGTATAAACTTCTGTACAAAAGTAAATATTTGACCCAAATAGCTCCTCTAGAATGCCTCTGCACTATTAGGGAGCATCCATTTAGTTATTTAACAAGGATGTTGCTGCACAGGGAGCTAAGTAAAATGTTTAAATAGCATCATGTTTCCTGAACTGATTGAAAGATTCTGAAAGAAGAAGCATTTTCTTAGCCTTGCAGACTTTTGGCTTGCTCTAAACTGTATTGAATTTGCACAAGATGGGCGTATAAGACAATACGAATGCTAGCTTGTCCATGTATTTCTCCCTGAGATCTTTAAGCATGGTTTTCTTCAGAGTCATAGTCTTACTGGATAATATCAGCAAGTGTGTGTATTTATGATTCTTCCTCAATATAGTATCCAATATAGAATACTTACTGTAAAAGGGCAAATGATCACTGACTCCCAGCATGGTAGTCAGCAGGTGCCTCAAAACCTTTGGCCTCATAATCTGTTAGACGCTTATTAGTCTCCCTTAGTGCTAGGTAGAAGATTTCTAGATTCAAATTGCAAATATTATTTTCTCCCCCAAGAAGTTTCTGTGTCTCCTGGCTTAGTCCTTCATATATCTACATATCCCAAAACAATATAAAATAAAATGAACGGATTGTGATTTTAGCTCATGACTGAACACACGGTAAAATCTGAACTAAAAAGAGTGAACTGGGAATCCACACAAAAGAAGTTTACTGACTCTAAGGAAGTTTGTAAATAACTGGGTAGTTTGTCTTCCAGGGCAATCCTCATGTGATCAGACATTTAAAAACTGATCATCACTCAGTAAAGTTTGCTTTCAAAAGCTTAAGAACCACCCTAGATATTCTACAGATGGCAGCTGATTATACTGCACTTTGAAGAGTCGCATTCACAGACAGTCATTCACGTTTTCTCTGGAGAACATAGGCGGTTTTACTCACTCCTGGTCAGGCTGACACTACAACCAGAACCCCAACAAGTACATCAGAGATTGCATTGGGATAAGGCTGTTCTGCTTTAGCATTCATAACCACTACCTGTGACATTTGTGCCTTATATTTCTGAGAATTCCTTCTACAGACCACATTAGAGACTGTTAATTTCACCACAAACTATAGCTGCTGACTCACCTAAGGGAAACCACAGAAGAAATATGTGTAATTATATTTGAATCAACACCTGCTGTGCCCACAAACCTCTCCCCCCGGATCATGTTGAAGACACCAGCATTCTGTTTTCAAGATTTAAATAAGGTTTTTCTAAGTGCAAATCATTTGGGAGTCAGTCATCTTACTTTTATGTCCCTCCCCAAAGTAGTTAAAAGGAAATAGATTAGGAAAATGTTCTTAACATTTAAATCAGTGAGTTAGCAACAAAATCCAGCAGAGGCTGCTTCTATCAGCCTTTGAAGACATAAAATCACAACAAAAATGTCAGGTCTGGTATATCTGAATTAAATGTATCTTAGGGAGCTCAAAAAAAGACAACATTTTGCCCTAACTGGTGAAAGGTTCTAGCATAAATTTTAACAATTTGAGTGATCCTTGACATCTCTGAGGTCCCTTGATATCAATCTCTTCTGATTTCCCCATTCCTGACATGAGATTTTCTTATCACAGTCCCAAAGTAAAGAGCCTGTTTTGAAGGTTATCAGTTTTCCCCACCCATGCTGGGCAGATTTCTCTCTGCTAAAATAGCAATATAAAAAAAAAAATAATTCTTGCCTACCAATTACTGAGATCATTATAGGATCTTCTATTGGACCATCCTCTGGTTAAATGTTTAAAGCATAATTAAAATGCAAATTAACAGTAGACAGTACTGCAATTACAGCAATGGTGGGACTGAGCTTAAGCCAGTTTTATCCAAGAATGCAAATTTTTGGAACTGCAATTAAATGTGTAATTATTTCCATTTTTATAGAAATGTCCATGATCTCAAAAGGAATCAGGAAAACCCCAGCTAAAAATGGGCCAGACTGATGTATCCACTCTTTTTTTTTTCTTTAAAAAAAAAAATCACTGTAGAGTCACAATTGTATTGACTATCTTTCATCTCATGCTGTTGAATTGATTTTTCCTGAATTACTAAATTAGGTGGGTTAATAATATACCAATGCTCTGAGTTCTTTCTGGGAAAGATGATGGTCATTTTATGACCTTTAGTAATTGACTAATAAGGAATCAAAATGTTTAGATAGTAGAAAGGCAAACGCTAAACGGCAAAAAGATCAACATTTACCCATCTATGTATGAGAGTAGGAGCACCAGCCACTCATGGCCATAGTACGAAGTATATGAATATACAGAATATATGGCCAACCCTTTAATAGGGTAGCTGATCAAGGTGTGTTAGGAGAATGTGAGATCCTAACAATAGAAAAACAGAAAGACTAACAGCATTAAGGAGTCACATGAGAAACCAAAGATGACAAGACATAAGGTACAACAAGGTACAACCTCATGGTCTCAAGAAGACAAAAATCCCAAAAAAGAAAATGAAATCAATATTCACCAAAATTCACAAAAGTGAAATGCATAACAAGAAATAACTGGCAGGGCATATTAATTTATTGCTATGAAATAAATGGTTCTTGAAAAGTTATAGGACATAACTAGGAGAAAATATTGGTATGTAACAAATGGCGGGGAAGTGTGTGGACACAGCAAAAGCAAATGGATAATGATTGTTAAATGTTCTTTCCCCAATATATTCACTGTTTCTAAGAAAACAGGACAAGCACAAACACAAACAGATGACTAGTAAGGTCTCTAACAGTAAGACAGAGCTCTGAGTATTTCTGTAAGGACAGAATGTTCTGTACTGCCTTGAAGGGATGTGACTTAGCATCCTTTGCTTGGTTTCTGTTGGTCCAAATAACATCTTTAATGAGCAATGACCTAGGCATGGTTTCAGCATCTTGACATTATCACAAATCATCTTGACATGGAGATTCAGAACTGATATTACTTCCAGGGCTGAACAGTCTCGGGCGGGTGGAAAACAGGTTAACTAGTTGGCTTCTCCTCACCATAGTTTGAAAACAATGACACAGCAGGAATAAAACCAACTGTATGTCAAGATTATATGTTACACTATGAATAATGTTTCCTATTAAGGAAACATAACTTCCTCTTGTCCAGAGGGATTTTTCTATAAAATAGTATCAAATGATGTCTATTTCCTCTATTTTTTTTTTTACTTCTTTATGTTGAAATCAAACACATACCTAAGTGATAAATATAAAAGTTACCCATTAGAATAAGAAGCATTATAAAAAGAGGTGATTCTAATCCTTAAGAAAATCCTAAATCAAATAAACAAAAAATAATGGCAAAAGCAGGTCCTGGGGAGATGAGTATTTAAATTTTAATCTCACTAGTTATTCAAAAATGCAAACTTAAAAAACGAGATTCACTTATAAATAAGAAAAGTAAAATTATAATATGTATGTCTAACAAGCAAACAATGAGCCAAACGTGCATATGCAGAATACAATGGAAAGGTCTCTGACCTGCATTTTCACAGCTGGTGATCTATTTTAAGTAATCCCAACTTCAAATTAAAAACAATATATGCATCCAGATGCCAACTAACTAATATAAAGTACAGAGAAATTACTAACAGTGAAGAAATGTGGCATATATTATAGAGCCCTTCAGTCACACAGAAAAGCATTTAAAATGAAAGATTAAGTGAAAAATCAGTATTTTCCATTTTAGGTTATTTGGGGGGTGTGTGTGTGTATGCATGCCCACACACAAGTGCACATATCAGTATCCATGTATATATACAGATAACCACATTCTGTAATATCTTTAAGACAGCATTATTGTCTAATAAACAAAAGTTATTATTTAAAAAATAAAATGCTCATCATTTTTAATAATGCTATGTACCAGAACAAGATGTCATATTGCATTTACTAAGTTTGATTCACAATCCAAGGAAATGACTCAGTGAGTAAGAGTCTGCCATACAAGCATGCGGGTCTGGTCAGATTCCTTAGCGCCCACATAAAAGCTGGGCATGGGGACATATATCTCTAACCTCAGTAGATGGAATGGAGATAAGCAGATCCCTGGGCTGTGTCCCACTAGGCAACCAGTGTAGCTAAAACACTGAGATCCAGGCACAGTGAGAGACCCTGCATCAAAGACAGAGAGAGAGAGAGAGAGAGAAACAGAGAGAGAGAGAGAGAGAGAGAGAGAGAGAGAGAGAGAGAGAGAGAGAATTAAGAAAGATGTTATAATGTCAATGTCTGACCTCTACATGTGCCTAACACAAACAAGTGCTTCCACACTAAAATAATGGATAGATGTCCACTAATGGATAAAGGAGAAAATCTCTCTCTCTCTCTCTCTCTCTCTCTCTCTCTCTCTCTCTCTCTCTCTCTCTCTCTCTCCCATGCAAACACACACACACACACACACACACACATACATACACTTTGGCTCACAGTATCTGAAGATAATGCGCTTCTAAATATGGTCTATGCATGACTAAGTTAAGCCTATCTTCAGGATGGACAGACTACTCATTTAAACACTGAAAACATACAACTTTCAAGGCATCATGTAACACATAGGATTTTGATAAACTAGGTATGTTTGAAATCAGACTGTTCTTCTGTATTTGTGTCACAAATCTTTACTGATTAGCTCTTAAGCTGAAAGATGGTGCAGCATGAGGAGAAACCATGTGAGAAACATGTCTTTCCAAACTCTATAAGGATTCTCTAGTAGAATGGCTTCACTCTTCTTAACAATGTAAATTTATATACAATGACTTTATATAGGCCTTCAGAAAAGTTGGTGACATTAAAACCCATGTGTAAGATCTTTCCCAAGTAACAAGTCTAAAGTCACTCAGCAGTAACTTAATTCTATCAAGGTTTTAGAATCAAGAAATTCGCTTCTACAAATTCTACAGTTTATAATTTATTCTGAAAAAGCAGGGAAGGGGGAAACAGTTGGTAAAAGTTCTCCTTATTCCTAAACAAAAGATACTAAAGACTAGTATTGCTAATAAATAAGCAGAGACCCAGTGGGATTATGTATGTATAGCTTCCTTGTGACTGTAGATATCTTTTCTCCAGTTATGGTATTGTTCTCCATCATTTATTTTGAAGATTACTAGTTGCTTTTTCTATTTCTTATCAGAGAAGATGATAGCTACTTTCTAAACTATTCTTACTGAAGAGCCACTGGATAGAGCCATAACACAGACTATCAGTTTACTTAAAATAGTTTGATTTGAAATGTTGGACAAAACTAACATACCTGACTCATTTTGTTGTATGATTATATTAGAAGTGTGTTAGTACGGTACTTTGGATCATTAATGACATTAAAATCCAGATATAAGTTAGCTCCAAAGGAAAGAAGAATCATTCAAATCAATCAGGAAGGAAGAAAGGAAAGAAGGAGGGAGGGAAGGATAGATGCCAAACATGTACTCAAGGCTTATTAATATAAAAAGTGTGACTTGCATTTAATATCATGTGATTCCTGCTGTCTTTCTACAGTGAGAGTCGACCTTGGAAATGATGTAAGTCACATCAACGCAGTTTTCTAAGAGACATTTTAAGGCCACACCCATATTTTTAAAGCTTCTTCAGTTATTTAAAAAATACTATGTGTAACAGAACTTTGTTAATCACAATTCCATTCACTGAGTTACTTTTATTTAATCATGTTAGTACTTGTAGAATATGAACTCTATTTTCTACCACATAAAAGTCATCTTCTTCTTCTTCTTCTTCCACTTCTTCTTCTTCCACTTCTTCTCCTTCTCCTTCTCCTCCTCCTCCTCCTCCTCCTCCTCCTCCTCCTCCTCCTCCTCCTCCTCCTTCTCCTTCTCCTAACATCTTAAGAGTCTTTTCGATAAATTTACATGCAGAAAAGTGCATAAAGCCTAGTGGCAGAGTTTTGACCAATGGACCTACACAAATAGCTAACGACTGTACTATGAAGTGGAGTGTTCCCATGTTCTGTAATATGCACTTTTTCCTTCCCCAAAGCAATCATGTTGTTTTCTTTTAATGATGCACTATTTTTTTTGGAACTTCCTGGGAATGGAATCACATAAGGCATATTAGGGCTTTTTCTACATTCTTTAACCCAGCATTATGCCTGTGAAACTTATCCACATTACCACATAAACCAGAGGTTCATTTCCATAGATTATATTACAGTATGCAAGAGTGACAAATTCTGTTGACATACTGTCTTGGTGGTAAGTAGGTGGGGTTTTTCCAGTTAAGTGCACAGTAGTTCCATCTTCTAGTGAGCATTTTGTATCATCAGTCTTTAATGTTGGCCTTTCTGGTGTGTGCACAGTAGTCTCTTATTGTAGTTGTCAGTGAAATTCCCCAAAGAACGGTGGTGTTGACACTCCTTACTGTGTTAACTGGACATCTGTGAAGTGTCTATTGGAACACTTTATCTATTTTTACTGAAGTTGGGAGACAGGTCTTTTTGTTATTCTGTGTAGAATTCTCTACTTAAAATTGACTCACTCCTTTGTCAGATGTACTTTGCAAATCTTGCAATTCCATCAGTGGATTGCTTACTCATTTGCTTAGTCATGCCTATTAATGAGCAATCTAATTTGTTAGTCTACATGGTTATTTTTAATGTCCTATTAAAAACATCTTGGTCTATCACTAATTTAAATGTGTGTGTGTGTGTAAATGTGTTCTACATTTTCTTCTAGTCATATTTAAATTTTTAATTCAGCCTCTATTGTGAATTAATTTTCCCTTGTGATATGAACTTGGAGGTGAAGATTCAATTTTTCCATATGTATATTAACTTATGCTAGTATCATGTACTAACTCTGCTTTCCATTACTTCATTTGATTACTTGACCATCTTAAAAATTAAATTACTATATAATGTGTGTATATTTCTGGACTCTGTTTTCCTTTACCCATTTGTCTATTCATATGCCAAAATTTACATGGCAGTCTTTCCCCAGATGTTATAAGTAAAAAGGTCTCTAGATACTGCCTAATGTTCATATGGTCAAAACTGTCCGTGTTTGAGAAGCACTAAGTTAAACTGAGCTTGGTCAAGTATAAACACGAAAGATTTTATCTAACTTCCCTAGAGAGAGAAATCTTTAGGTAGTTTCCTGAGATAAAGCATGTATTTTTACACTTCAACTATTTAATTCAACTATTCAGACCTCCCTGCCTATTGGGAGGGATGCCTGTATCAGTTTGGATTGCTATAGCAAAATTCTGTAAACTCAGGAGTTCATGAGCAGCAAGAGTTTATTTTCACAGTTCTGGAGTGTAGTGATCAAAGGTTCAATAACTTTGGAGTCTGGTAAGGGCTCCTTCTCGCTATATCCTCATACAATGGATCATAGTGGAGCAAGAGTGCTTGTGGTATGGTAGAGCATCTTTTGAGTATATGCACAGGAGTAGTATAGCTGCTTCCTGAGGTACTCCTAATTTTCTGAGAAACCACCAGATTGATTTCCAAAGTGGTTATACAAGTTTGTGCTCCCACCAGCAATGGAAGAGTGTTGCCCTTGCTCGACATCCTCCTAGCAAGAGCTGTCATTTGAGTTTATTTTAATCTTAGCCATTCTGACAGGTGTAAGATGAAATCTCAGAATTGTTTTGACTTGGAAATCTCTAATGACAAAGGACATTGAACAATTCTTTAAGTGTTTCTCTGCCATTAGAAATCTCTCTGTTGAGAATTCTTTGTTTAGTTTGGTACCCCATTTTTAATTGGTTTATTTGGTTTGTTGGTATTTAAATTCTTGAGAACTCAGGTGTCCCTCAATTATAGAATGGATAACAAATGTGGTACATTTACACAATGGAATATTACTCTGCTACTAAAAACAATGACATAAAATTTGTAGGCAAATGGATAGAACTAGAAAATGTCATCCTGAATGAGGTAACCCAGACCCAGAAAGATTCACATGGTATGTATTCATTTATAAGTGGACATTAGCCATAAAGTGCAGGATAACCATGCTACAATCCACAGACCCAAAGAAACTAAGGAACAAGGAGGACCCAAGGAAAGATGTTTGAATCTCACTAAGAATGGGAAATAAAATAGGCATAGGAAGTGGATGGAGGGAGGGAACTGGGAGGAGAGGGAATGGAGAGGCGAAAAGGGTTGGGAATCAGGTGAGGGGGTGAAAGGGCTGAGAGAGAGAAGGGAAATTTGGGGGGAGGGCATCTATGGGACAAGCCAGAGACCAGGAACAGGGGAGGCTCTGAGAGGATTTGGAGGTGAGTCTAGCTGAGACATCTAGCAGCAGGGAGGAAACATGGAGCCTGAAGTGGTCATCTCCTGTAGCCAGATAGGACTTCCAGTGGAGGGAGGAGGACACCAACCCACCTATAAAACCTTTGACCCAAAATTTGCCCTGCCTACAAGATATGCAGGGATAAAGATGAAGCAGAGACTGAGGGAATGGCCAACCAATGACTGGCCTAACTTGAGACCCATCCCACCGGAAAGAGCCAACCCCGACACTATTGATACTCTGCTATGATTGCAGACAGGAGCCTAGCATATCTGTCTTCTGAGAGGCTTCATCTAGCAGCTGATGGAAACAGATGCGAACAGCCAAACATTAGGCTGAGCTCAGGGAGTCACGTGGAAGAGTCAGGGGAAGGATTAAGGGAGCCAGAGGGGTCAAGGACACCACAAGAAGACCTATAGAACCAACTAACCTGGGCCCATGGAGGCTCACAGAGACTGAACTGCCAACCAAAGAGCATGTAGACCCCCTACACATATGTAGCAGATGTGCAGCTTGGTCTTCATGTGGGCCCCCTAACAATTGGAGCAGGGGCTGTCTCTGACTCAACTCTGTTGCCTGCCTTTGGATCCCGCTCCCCTAGCTGGGCTGTGGGAGAAGATGTGCTTCATACCCAGTGCAAGTTGGTACAGGGGGTGGGGTGGGAACTGGGAGGAGAGGAGAGAGGCGGGCCATGATCAGGATGTAAAGTGAATAAATAAATTAATCAATGAAAAAATTGAAAGTGTTTATTCCCTTAAGGATGATATGACATGTAAGGGTGCAAAGCTAACCCCTGGAGGCAAGTAGAAAAAATTACAGAACAATCTTGGGAAAGGTAACACAGGCCCATGGCAATGGTGCCACAACATGTGCCAGTTCTGAAGTGATCTAACCGTAGAGTCCTCTGAACACAGAAGCAATATAATGCTGTATCCCTCATGGATTTAAACAATGAAAAGCAAATAAATAAAATAGATACGATTAAAAACAATACCCTGAGCCAAACTAACCAAATTTCAGACAGTAGACCCAATTAGTAAAATTAGAGATTAAAAGGGAGATGTTACAACAAATACCAATGAAATCTAGAAACCATTAGGACATACCTTAAAGATGTATATTTCACATATGTAGCAGATGTGCAGCTTGGTCTTCATGTGGGCCCCCTGAAAGAACTGGTTAAATTTCTACCCTCATATGACATAGCAAAATTAGACTAAAATTTATAAACAATTTAAACATATCCATAACAAGCAAGGAAATTGTGGCAGAAATATAAATAATTCTCCCAATTTACCAAAGGCCAGACTATGATGATTCAACTGGTGAGTTCTACCAGTCCTGAAAAGAAATCAAGTCAGTGTACTACTAACGGCTCCACAAAACAAGAAAGAAAGGAATGCTTCCAAACTCCTTTTTATAAAGCCAGTATTACTGATACCCAAAGAATGTAAAGACACAACAAAGAAAATTATAAGTTAATCTTCATGGTAAACATAAACAAAGATATTCTCAATAAAATATTTACAGCCAGCTTTCAAGATCACACCAAATGTCATTCACTATGATCAATTTGTCTTTATTCCAGAGATGCAAGGATTGTTCAACTTATGTAAACCAATAAATGTAATCTACTACATAAATAGACCTAAGGACAGAATCACACAATCATCTTAGCAGATGCAGAAAAGCCTTTGACCAAATCCAGCACTCAGTCATTATAAAATCCCTGAGGAGACCAAAGGCTATCCATGGCAAACTAGTAGCTGGTGTTATATTAAGTGCAAGAAACTCAACTAATCTCTTGGTGATTCTTTAAAAGGGTACCAATTCCAGCTGTGATGGCTTCATTCTCATGACTTAATCCCCATCCAAAGGTCTTATCTTCTAATACCATCAACTTGGAGAGCAAACACGTTAGTGTGTGAGTCTTTAGAAGATACAGCCATTCTGACCACTTCAGAGACTCTGAATAGCTGCTAAGTGCTTATGTGGATGAGGAACAATCAGGCTCAGGACTCCTAAAACCTTAACCAGAGAAGAAGGCATTCTCAGGCTTCTAACCTCTTCATGTGACTCAGAGACATCACCGAATGACAGTGATCTTCATTTCATTTCTACTATTTGATTTTTCTGTACAGATAGAGCAGAAGATTTTTCTTACCTTCTGTAGAGACTATTGTGTAAAAAGATGACTCAGTAAGTTTACTTCTTAAAAGACCTACACACACACACACACACACACACACACACACACACACACACACACGACTGTCATTTACTGTGAACTATACAATGAACCACTACTGTGTAATCTCTTTGCCATATGTTCTGGCATGCTGAAGTCTTCAGCTATTGAGTAAGCTTGGAATATCTGTGATGACGCCTCTTTCTGATTTTCAAATCTTTTGTGTGTTGATAAAACGCAATATGGATTTCAAAGCAACTTTGTCTCAGCTGTTACTTTAAGAGCTCATATTGTCTGAAGTATGTTATGTGAGGATTGCAGAGTTTTGTGGTATTAGAATATATTGGAACAGAGGCAGAGAAATAAATGAGAGCTATAGGTGAGAAATATTGACCAGTAACTAAGAGTCATTATGAATAGAACTGGTTAACAAAAGAGGTAGACTCTTAAGTGAAACTCTTTAAATGTAAACAAAATTAAGCATTTGGATGGAAATTAGTAAATTCCACATGCTATTATAATGAACAAATAAGATATAAATATGAGCCCTGCCCTAAGTTCTTCCTCAAATGTTTTAAACTAAATCTCCTGGAGAAAATGAACAAACGTGTGTTTGCCCCTCCAGTTGCATGATAACGGCAATATTCTAATTCCTGAAAAACACTTTACAGCAAGATTCCTAGTATCATTCCAACCAGAAACGATTCGGTTTGTCTTCATATAGGAAGCCAAAAATCATACTTCATAAAATAGAATTTCTATTCACAGCTGCTTATACAGGCAATGCCTCAAATAAGAATTTCTGACAGACATTTGAACACAAAACAGCTTCAATGTATAGTTAATTTGTTGTTTATAAAAAGGAAACGTCTTCAGGATGTTGCAGGGTGGAGCCCACGCCAACAGTGGCCCATGGGTATGGATGGGATTAGCAAGCTGACAGAGCACGCAGCTGCAGAGTACATCTAAATTACTCTACTCCTTCCTACGGTATCAGGCCTTCTATGCCTATTACAGGTAACCCTTCAACGTGAGCAGGAATTCTTCATTTAGCCATAGTCAGCTATAGGCTGACAATTCTTTTTTTTTTTTTTTTTTTAATCTTGCTTCAGATCATCAAGTATTTATTGATAAAATAAATTATATACAGAATCTCAACAGAGCAAATGCAGAAAATGGACATAGATCCTGCATTTGCCCACCAATGAACAGTTTGCAAGCGACATCAGAAGGTATTAGTTTTCAATAAAAACACAATAGAAACCTCCAAAATATAATATGTATTCGTGCTCAATTAGAGAAAAAAATAAAAACTATAACATGAACTTTATTCAAATGTGAACATAAGCAGAAGATGCGTATAAACGGCTTGAAACAAATGGCAGACCTGGAGGGGTGTCTCGGCACTGAGGCTTCTTGTTGGTTTTTAAAAAATGAATAATTAAAAAAATTCAACTCAATAAGCTTGGAAGGCTCAATAGAGAAACCCAAGGAAAATTCAGTGGAGTGAATCAATAAAAACAATGAAAAATTATGACATTGCTCAAGAAAAATAAAACAAAAACTAGTTACTCATTTAATGAGCCTAGAAAAGATCAATAAAATAACTCTACGGGAGGAAGGAGAAATGAGTTAGAAAAAATGAAAACAAGACAAAGGGACAATAAAATAAGCAGAACTCTCCAAGGCTAAATAGGGCAGAATGACACAAATTTTATTGAAAATGATGAAGCAAGTAACAAGCAAATGTAGAAACAAGATTAAACCTACAGAAAACCAGCATGTAAGCCTTTCTGAACAAAGTGGTGAAATGGTACAGAGGCAATGACTTAAGAAACTGTCCATTAGCACAACTGTCCCATGAGGAACCAAAAGCCAGATACAGTAGCACACCTAACGAGCTTAAAAACAGGGAAAGGCTTTTAGAAAAACAAACTTAAACAAAAGGAACAACACAGGGGTGGTTCAAGGAGTATATTCATTTGAAATTATACTATATTCTACAACACTACAATATAGATAAGCCATGGGAAGTCACTTATTCATTTTATATAGGCTTTATGTACCTGGTGATAAATCTGATAATGATGTTATTTAAAATTATACTTATCTCAAATGAAACACAGTATCTAAGGCTTAAACTGTAGCATTCATTGCATGAGAAAAGCAAGCAATGTTTTTCTTTCTGGCTCTGGGATACCTCACATGGGATGATTGTTTCTAGTTTCCATCTATTTACCTACACGTTTCACAGCTTCTTAGCAGCTGCATCGTACTCTATTATGTAAATATACCACATTTTCATCATCCATTCATTAGTTGATGTACATTTAGTTTGTTCCAAATTTCTGATTATTATAAATAAAGCGGTAACGATCATGGATCATGGATGGGTGAGTATCTCTGCAATAAGATACAGAGAGAGTCTTCTGGGTATATCCCCTCCAACTGATGTAGCTGTACCTTGTGGAAAATCAGCTTTCAGCTCTGAGGTGACAGCGATTCCATGGGGACTTTGCCATGCACTCCCACAAGAAGTACACGAGTGTCCCCTTTCCTCACACCCTTGCCAGAATCTGTTTTCATGTGTCTTGGTTTGGTTTGGTTTATTTGTTTGCTTGTTTTTTATCCAGGATATTCGTACTGTGATGACAATACCCATAGAAGTGAGACAATTGATAAAGAAAGGCCTTGGTGTAGGAATGGCTCTTTCAAGAAAGATGAAATAGAATATAATGCAACGCCAGGCAGTGGTGGTGCACGCCTTTAATCCCAGCACTTGGGAGGCAGAGGCAGGTGGATTTCTGAGTTCGAGGCCAGCCTGGTCTACAGAGTGAGTTCCAGGAGAGCCAGGGCTACACAGAGAAACCCTGTCTCGAAAAGCCAAAAAAAAAAAAAAAAAAAAAAAAAACCCAGAATATAATACAACAAAGGGAAGAAGAGAGAAACAGTACAGGAAGGAAATAGGAGGAAATATGGAAATATGGAGAGTGATAAGTAATATTAAAGGACATTTGAAAAATGCCATATAGAAGCCTACGTCTGTAGAAGCTTCCTAAAATGTATACATGTATTAAAAGAGTTTAAGTAGAGTCACCCTATTAGGGGGTGGGGGTGGGGCCCATCTCCACTACCAGATAAAATGCCTAGTATCAGGAATGGTTACCTTTCTTTTTTAAGTTGTCCAGTGGAATCCCATAGACCCTTGCCCCCCAGACATTACAGACTATCACTAACAATAGTGATTACCCTACAGAACTCAATAGTAAGACTGTATTATTGAAGACACCACATACTTGAGTCATAGAATATGGAGAAATCTAGCTGTTACTCAACTAGGCGCTTCTTCCCTGCTGACTAACAAACATGGTGCTGGAAAACGCAATGCACACCGTGGAACTGGGATGATAATAATCAGTTTTACCTGCCTGTGTCCCTCAAACTCCAACAGTGACAAGCCTGACAAGATATGGCCACTGGGACAGTAGCGGCACAAATGTGTGGGAGTAATCAGACACTTTTTAAAATTGGATTTAATGACTGCTCCAGGAGATATAATCCACACCCAACACTATGAATGAGGCCAGAACCAAAAGCTGCAGAGGTCATGGGCCTTAGGAGAAAAGATAACACTATTATTTTTTTTTCTTTTTTTTGGTTTTTTCGAGACAGGGTTTCTCTGTGTAGCCCTGGCTGTCCTGGAACTCACTCTGTAGACCAGGCTGGCCTCGAACTCAGAAATCCACCTGCCTCTGCCTCCCAAGTGCTGGGATTAAAGGCGTGCACCACCACCGCCCGGCTGATAACACTATTATTTGACTAAGTGAGCATAGCAATAAAAGAATTCCTAATGACTTACTGCTGCCTATAGATCAGTGTATTGCTCAACCATCATCATAGAATCATCTTGCAGTACACAGTACCTAATTCAGAGACCTACAACTTGTCAACTTGCAGAGAATGAGAGAGTTCAGATACTCATTCCTAAATAGGAACTAATAGGATACCTACAGTTCACACATTCCCTCAAGGCTTAGGGAGCTATGGGAAAAGGGGACAGAAGGATTGTAAGATCCAGAGGTAGTAAATGACTTCAAAAAAACTTTTTTCAAGACACAACAGAACAGATGTATATATAAACTCATAGCAATTGTGCTAGCATATACTAGACCTGTATAAACTCAAGCCAAACAAAAATGTCAACATAGGGGAGGGGACGTGAGATGTCCCACCTCTGTCTGAGGATCTATTGGAATTTGATTACTGCTAAAGAAGGGAAAGTGTGCTTTCTTCAGTGGCATAACGTAGTATACTGACCACACCCCAGAGCAGGCCACACACCCAGGAATAGTTGGGCAGCTCCAACTAGACTTGGTAGCTTAGAGGGGATGGGAAGGAAGGAGCTGAGTAGAGATGGGGGGTGGCACAGATCTGGAAGGAGTTGGAGGAAGGTGCTGAATGAAATCAAAATATATGAAATTCTCAAAGAATTTTTTAAAACATTAAAATAAAATTAATTTATATATTTTGTATATTAAAATTAAAACATTCCTTGTAGACAGAATAAATTTTGGGTTGAAAATTTTGTGGGTAGATAGTGTTTCTATCGCTCCACTGGGATTACTGTCTGTCCACAGTAGGTGGCTTCTTCAGGTTCCATATCCCCAGTGTAGTGAGTTACAGCTAAGGTCACCCCATTGATTCTTGGGTACCTTCCTTATCCCCGGTCTCATGGGCAAGCACCAATCCCCAACACTATTAATGATACTTTGTTATGCTTGCAGACAGGAGTATGTTGTCCTCTGAGAGGCTCCACCCAGCAGCTGACTCAGACAGATACAGACTCCTACAGCCAAACAGTGGATGGAACTTGGTGACTCTTATGAAGAATAGGAGGAAGGATTTGGGATCCCGAAGGGAATAAGAACTCCTCAGGAAGACCAACAGAGTCAACTAACCTGGCCCCTTGGGGCTCTCAGAGTCTGAACCACCAATCAAAGAACATACACAGGCTGGATCTAGGCCTCCCCACTAATATGTATCAGATGTGCAGCTTGACCATCATGTGGGTTCTGAACAACTGGAATGGGGGCTATCCAAAAAGCTGTTGCCTGCATGTGGGATGTATTCTACTAGCTGGGCTATTTTATCTGGCCTCAGTGGGAGGCAAAGTGCGTCTCCTCACAGAGACTTGATGTGCCATGGGGGGGGGGATACCCACAGGGCCCCACCTGCTCAAAGAAGGGGGAAGGATTGTTGGAGCGGGTGACTGGGGGGGAGGGGTCAGTGTAAAGGGAATAAGTAAAAAACATAAAATTAAATTTAAAAAATTAATACTTACCTAAGTAAACTATTTAAGTAAAATCCGAATACACTTAAGAAAAATATATCACAACTAGATAAAAGTTATAGACACTTGAAATAATGAGAGACAGAATTATTATTTCCCGAGGCAATCCCTTCCTTGAAATGACCCAGGAAAAGCATGTCAGGGAATTTTGTTACTCTCAATAATAAAGGGCATAAAAACCAACAATAGAACACTATGATGCTATCACCTGTTCTGAAAGATAAATGACTGAGAAGAGACAGCATTTGCATAATGTATGTGCATTTCAAATTTTTAGAGAATATATAATCAAGAAAAGCCACTAAGAAAATGGACTTGTACCTGCTTGACAAGAATTGAGGTCATAGTGAGAGGACAAAGGTCTGGAAGCAAACTCCAAGTTGAGACAGAGGAGCCATTTACTAATGAAACAGCTCTCAAAAGTACTCACTATCCCCTGGGCATACTTCTGTCCGCATGGGCATTGAACCACTCCTGTCCTCCTCATTCTCCATATGCCACCGGTACCATGTCAAACTAGATTGACTAAGAGAGAACAATTAAAATGTGCACACAAAGTGAGCCTTCCTTGAATCAAAGTCTGATGAGAGAGAAGGTGGAAACTCATTTCTGTTCAGGGGCTGTTACTGACTTTCATGACACAGTTAAAATGGAGATCTTGAGTATCCCTTGTACGGTGGGATGGTGTACACAGTCTCACAAACCACCTCCGAGGAAGAGAGTGGACTCGTTCTGCTTTGACATATGGGAAATCGCTCATAACCAAAAACCTGGTCATTTCCAGTTTCTATTGCATTTGACTTTCTAACTAACCTTCTCTTTTTCAATATGTTCTATAATATAACCTTTTCAGAGGCTGAATTTAAATTAACTCTATTTGGAAGTTGGTCTTCTTTTTCTTTTTTTCAGCATCCCTTGTTGAATTTTAAGATACCAAATACCATGGATTTAAGACTTCTAAATGACTATAATCCACATCCTTCTGGATCTGTTTTAGACCTTGCTGTAGACTTTTAAAGACTGTCCAAGTTTAAAAATGGATAATAACAATCATGGGTAATTGGTTGAGATATTAATGCCATTATGAGATTATCATCCCATCAGATAAAAAGGAGAACCAGAATCTCCACAAAAGATTGCTTCTAAATGATGCCACATAGACCAAATTCTTTCTAAATGCCCTTTAGGATGCTCTCCAATGAATGTTACACCCTAGCTTAGCACGGTTCATAATTACGGATTATGAAAAAGGCCAGGAAAGAAAACTGAAGCTGTAGGGGTTCATAAGCGTTATTCCCCTAGGTGCAAAGATAATCTAAACAGCAAAACAAATGCCCTGTGACCAAGATGGGAATCAAATCTGAGGATCAACCTTGAGTCTATGCCTTTATATCTGGGTAACAAACTCCCCTACCACACCATGTCGATCTACTCACAACGTCCTCCTGTCTTTTCTCTCAGTGATAACTATGTCTAAATCTTCTTCCACCAACAGTAACAAACTGTTATAGGACAAACAGGTAGAAAGTTATTTATATTGTCTCTGTGTTGTTTGGTTTCTTCTCCCTTCCTATATAGCATAAACATATTGATCTCTAAAAGTATGTGGCTCTCTGCCTCTATACTCTCGCTGTTTTGTTTAAGTGCTTGGTGAGAATCTGTTAATAACACTTAAATTTTGTTAGGAGTGAATTCATCAAAAAGTCACTAAAGCCCAGATCAGTAAATGTTGTTTATGCCCTCAGCATCTCCCCTCTGAGCGACAAACCAGGGACAGGAGAAAGCTCAGAGAGGATTGTGGGAGGAGCTGCATCAGGGAGCTAGATTTGAATTATAAGTGTAGTGAATTGTTTCCTATAACATCAACATACAATAGCAGCTACATTTATAGAAATGTAGCAGTTACTGTTAGCAGTGCATCACATCATACACAAATGAAGACTTCAGAAACCACTGGGTCCTAAATCCTTGATATTAAACATAAAATTTAAAGGGACAAAACATTCTGAGTAGAGAGAAAGTTCATCAGGTAGAGTTCTTGTGATATAAGCATGAAAACCTATTTAGTCACTGGTGAGCTACAGGTTCAGTGAGAGACCTAGTCTCAAAAATAAAATGGAGAGTAATTGAAGTAGATACCCAACAGTGACTCCTAGTCCTTACACATACAGGAATGTTAGTGTGTGCATGCACTATACACACATACACACACACACACACACACACACACACACACACACATTATATGCATGAGCTCATGTATACACATACACATTGCATGCTGTGAGCCCTCACACATACACGAATGTTAGCATTACATGCACACATATGCGCGCGCACACACACACACACACACACACATACACACACACACATGCAATGTGCCCCTTAACATCTACCAACATGCAAAAGAAGAAACAAAGAAGAAAGGAAGGAAAGGAAGGAAGAGAAGAAAAGGAAGAGAGAAAAATAAATGTTTCAAATGAGTGCATATATTGGTAGATCAGAGGATAGACAGGGAGACCCTTAGATCTTTTCTTTAGAAATTCAATAATGTTTTATCAATTATCTAACAATTTATATTTGCTTGCTGTTATATTTCCTGTCTTGGGAGACTGATAAAGTATAATATTTTAAAAAGAAAAGGGGAAAAAAGTATTTTTCTCTCTCCCAGATGAGAGTATCAGGAACTCTGAGGCCACTAGACAGAACATAATATGGGCACCTAACCATGTGGGCTGATTAATATACAATTAAAAGGCATTTTAATGTGGATATTCTCGGTTTGCACGTGATTTAATTTAAATCCATAATTTAATGTGAAATAGTGGCAACCTTTTTTTTCTTTTAGTTTAGTCTGAGCTCTGATGAAAATCAGTTGGTTGGTCTTTAACTGTGTGACTTTTTCCTGTCTTTAACATGTCAGTTAAGAGAGAGACATAGTTCTGCCATATTCAAATGTTGTCATGAAGCTCATTTTCTTCTTTAAGATCTCTTCTCCATGAGCTTCAGTTATGAGTCTTTAAGCACAAAATATTTTTAATGATATACCCTACGTTAACCTTACAGTTATTAGATCAAGGAATACCATAATCCTACTGGACCAGCAATTTTCATGTCCAGAGTGTTACATTCTATGGAACCTCACTTTAAGACGAATGATTTAAGACAAGAACATTTGCTTTATGGTGGCCAGGATAGAAGAGGGTTTGTGAGGAAACACTAATAGCAGCTGGTGGAAATAAGAATGGCCCACTTGAGGATGGAAGACTTAATAACAGGAAGTAAAAAGTAAGGACTGAATCTCTATGGAGTTCCAGCGGGAATGTAGACACTAGACAGCTGCTCAAGCCCACAGCATCTTCCTAGCCAGCCTTGTAGTTATAACGGCTTTTGATGATAATTTATGGCCCGAGAACTTGGCTACAGGAATGAGGCACTATACTTGCATGAGGACTACAGTTCATATATCCAGTGTTTGTGTAACATGGAAGTTGGGTGTGGTTGCCTGCCTGTAATCTCAGCACTAAGGAGTCAGAGGCAGGCTCTCTGGAGCAAGCTTATTAGTGAGACTAGCCAAATTAGTAAGTTCTGGGTTCAGGTAAGAGATCTTGCCTTCATATACAAGGTGAAGAGCAATGAAGGAAGACACCTGACAACGACCTCTGACCTTCACCCATATCCACACACATACTGCATCCACACACATGCAAACATGAATTCTGATTTGTAAGTACTCTATACACACAGCAACACCCCCACAAATAGTGCATTCACACACATGAATGAACACATGTGAATTCTCATGAGTATGTACTCCATACACACATATAGTACATACCCACACACGCAAATATGAACTCTTACAAGTATGTACTACACACACACACACACACACACACACACATTCACACATGCACGTGCACACACACATACATGCAGCACACATTTACTTACTTTTATGTAAGTAGAAATTAGTTGCTTTTATGTCTAGATCTTTAAAGCCCTATGCAAGTTGCTGTACCCCCCTAGAACTGGATTAGTAGAAGTTAATAGATCCCAAATGTGCTCTTGCTAACTTCAACATTCTTTTTACTCTTAAATATTCTACATGGTGTTTCTGTTGTCTCTCCCATCTCATTTTCTCTGTGCCCTAGATCATCTAAGTATAAACATTTGGAGGAGCTACTTTTAGTATGTTCTGATAACACTTTCACAGGCATGCACCCTCCCTAGCCAAACAAGAAATGCTTCAAGAGAAATAGTCAAGCATATACATGCTCCTGTATGCTCACCTACACTCCCTCCCACACAGCTGATGTAAAATATAAAATTTCACACTTAGACAATGCCTATTAGCCAAGCTGAGATCAACTCATTAAAATAATTACTTCCAAACATTAGTAACACATTCCTAATCTCCAGGTGTCCATCTCCTGTCTTCCTTGGCCAAAAAAAAAAAAAAAAAAAAAAAAAAAAGGAAAAGAAAAAGAAGAAAGAAAGAAAGAAAGAAAGAAAGAAAGAAAGAAAGAAAGAAAGAAAGAAAGAAAGAAAGAAAGAAATCCTTTAGAAAATGACATTCCATTCACTGAACTAGTTTCAAAATCATGGCAACATCCATTCATCTTCTGGTGTGAATAGGAAGATTAGGAAGATTGAACCACACAAGTAGCTCAAGGGCAAAGAAGAATCCTCCAACCTTTGTTCAGCTTTCTGTGCAAGTCCTGATTGCCTCATTTACCTCCCAGTGATTAACTCAGCCCAGGATGAATTGCTAAAATAGCAATGGGAGAGATATCACATTAAAAGAAAATTGCCATTCAGCAAGTTTATTTAATAAATATACCAATATTCATATGTTTAACGTACATATTTCCCCGCATCTTTTGTCCACATTTCCTAGTATGAGGGAGAAGAAAATTACCAATGTTTAATCCTTTCGTCCCCACACCCTCATGCATCCCCCGCTATTGTGCTGTTCTTTGCACTTGAGTGTTTTACAACGTACACATAGACCATGAATTGTTTGAGTGACAGCCTAAAAAATATGCATATTCATGAATCCCTAGGGAATGGGCCCACCACACTGACCAATGACTATTCAAACTTTCTTTCTCTCCATCACTAACATATTTCAAATGTTCTTAGCTCTATTCAAACTTTACTGATCCCACCTCACCCTCAGACAAGATTCTCCCTACTTTACGGAAAAGTTTAATCTCTAGTAGAAGACACCTCTCCCATACCAAGCACACAGACACAGGAGCCTCTGACAATGCTTTCCTCGGACCCTCCTTCTCATGATTCCCCACTAACCATCCAGTATTATTGGTCTCTCCAATTTACTCCCACCTTCCTAGCAAATGAACCTTTACTGCCCTTCTCTCCTAGGACTCATTCATCTATGCTCAATTAATCCAGTTTCTTAGTCCTTGCTCATTCTTCACTCAGCTGTAAAACAATTTTTATTCTTCATAAAATAGCTCTTGGTTAGGTTACTGATGACTTCATGTCAATCATTCCAAAGGATTTTCCCAAACACACATTATATAAGCAGTACTTAATATTGCTGGCTATTCCACCTTTAGCACCATTTTCCCTTCATTTCCATGACTGCATGATTGAGCAATATTCTTCCAATCTCATTTTTAGGTTGAGTAAACTGTCATGAGATAAAGTTCTCCCAGACTTGATTACAACTCATTTTGCTTACCCACTCTCAGCATCTTTCTAGACAATAACACCTATGATTATAACATCAATACTATGTGCGCACTGGAGATTACACAAGGTTTATCCAGGTCAGACCTGCCTACCACTCTAAGATCCAGACAAACAAAGGTAAGTGCTGACTTGATGTGTCCTTTGTCTCTCTCAATGTTTCTCGACCCTACATTTCCAAAATTGAATTCACAACTCTGCCTCCCAAATCTGATCTATTTCTATTGTTCCCATTTCAATGAACTGTGCAATAAAGTATCTTATGTGAATTTTGTACAGCTTTCATGCTTTTCTTCTCCTGAGTCATATTCCATGTATAGTAGATTTTTGCCTATTTTACCTCCTGATGATGTCTGATACCCATCTGCTTCTATTCTCTTATTTCTACTCTAGCCCAAATTCCATCATGTGCAAACTGTAACCTCCATAATTCTTTACAGATCTTCTTCAGATACACCTTTATTTCCTATCAATACTATTTCTGTGCTGAGTTAAACAGAAAAACGTGTATAGGTGTGCATCCTCTGCACATGCATGTAGAAGCTGGAATTCAACGCTGTGTCTTCATTTATTGTCTTCCACCATGTCATCTCTGGTACAGGTTTTTTCACTTGATCTGGAGATCACCAATACATCAAGACTGGCTGGACAACGAGCGCTAGGAATCCTCCTGTCTTTTTCTTCCTAGCTCTAGATATGCTAGCACATACATGGCTTTATGTAGATGCTGGGAATCCAAAAACAGGTCCTTGTGCTTAGATGGCAAGCATTTTGTAGAACAAGTCATCTCCTAGGTCTGTTCTTTGGTTCTTAAAATACCTCTACTCAAGAGCATGCTTGGTATGACCTACTAATAACCCTCAAGCCCCACCAGAGGCCCCCTTTCCTCCCCCTCATGTCATTCTGGTATCTCTATGATGGAAAACTGTCAGTTTTGTGACTTGCTATAGAAACTTTATTGCCCATCCCTGACTCCCACCCTCTACCTAGTTGGAACCCATTTGCCCTTCAGCTGTCATCTCTGAGGAAAGATATCCCTGAGAAGAACAAATTCCCTGATTATTTCCTCTGCCAGCATCAGCATCAAGAATCTGTCTCTTACAGTGCTTTTTAGTCCAAAGTTTTTAAACATTTGTTTATACTCAAGCTCTACTAGAGAATATGTAAAGTATAACATAGCAGGAATCTTCTTTGTACTTCTATCACTCTGTCTCCGGACCTAGAATAGCCAACCAATATATTTTAAATGTTCAAAATAATATTTGTTGAATGAATGAATAAATAATATGCTATTTTGCTTTTGTGCTCATATTGAATTTAGAATACCTATTTTCATGACTTTAAGGTTAATTAAAAGCATTTGCAAGACTTCTTACAAGACTATCAGCTATCAGTTTACTTTCGCACTTTATTTTTGATACATGCCAAAATGCTCTCCTTTTAATAAATGAGGAGTATTCCTGCTATAGAAGCCACATTTATTAATCAATGTTTGTATATCCACAGGACCATTATAGTACCTTGATGATGGCAGGTGGTCAAAATGTTTGTTGAAATATGGGGAAAATATCAATCCAAGTTCAATAGAGACATATCCTGTACAGAGCTATGAAACTGGCTTTCTGGCTTTGGCATTGTATGGCCATAAACAAATGGATTAGTTTCTCTAAGTCTCTATAAAATATAGTTGATAATACTTATGTCTCATATGATTACTGTGGAAATCATTTGTAATAATCCTTATAAATTCTAGTTTTACCACAAAACACCTAAGGATGCACCTGAGATATAATTTTGAGGTTGTTATTCTAAAACAATAGCAATGCTTGGTGTCCTGAGCTGCCTCTGAGACTCATTACAGAAGAATAATATGTTACAGCCTCCATACGGCCCTACCTACCAAGACAACATCTCTGTCAGAGAGCATCCCTGTCTCGGAAGAACACAGTGAACAACAACAAATGTTGACTATGTCTAGGCTGAGGTAACAATGAAGAGAGCATATCAGTCCCTTCCAGAAGGCAGTCATTTTGACTGCTTAGTGTAGTATCCCCAGAATTTGTTCCACTTTAATAAAAAAAAATAGAAAAAGTATTTGGACTATAATATATATGGTATTAATAATTCCTTTAAATAAAAGTTTTCCTGAACTTTTTTTAATAAAAGAGGTACTGGGGAAATTGGCTCAGTAGTTAAAGGCACTTATTACCAAACCTAACACTCTGTTGATTCCCTTGGACCCACATAGTGAATGCACTGTGGCACATGGACACATGAATGCATACATGATACATACATGATAGATAGATAGATAGATAGATAGATAGATAGATAGATAGATAGATAGATAGACAGAGAGAGAGAGAGACTGATAGACAAAAAATTCAATGCTTTCTGGAAGACTTAAGTCTTGGTAGTCAAAATCTGTGCAGCAATTTCCTAGGCTGGTGGAAGGTGAGAATGGCAAGCTGCACAGTCATAGTCAAAAAGACATACTTCGGGCCGGGAACCTCAGCTTGGGCCACAGGGCTCCACAGCTAATCAGCGCCGGGACAAAGATCCCTCTCAGATCGCAAGAGCCAGGAGAGAGCCAAAGACACGCCCCACAGTTCACCAGGTACTGCCCTGAACCCGCGAGACACAGGGACCGAGGTAGGCGGGCCTACAAACACCCCTGGATCCCAAAAGCGGGCGGCTGAGGCAGGAAACTTTTGCCTGGGACACTAGGATTCCATAGACAGGCAGCTCTGGGAGAAAATTCTCTCTCCCAGGAACGCGGAAAAGCCCCTAGCAGGGGCAACGAGTCCCCAGAGCTCACTGACTCCGCCCGCTTTCCACGGGCCACAGAGACTGACAGTCAGCAGCTT
>CM052716.1:41566281-41672133 GCA_028551405.1 Uromys caudimaculatus
GGGGGAGGGGACACGGGGTTTCCAAAGAGGAGACCCAGAAAAGGGGAAACATCGGAAATGTAAATAAAGTATCAAAAATAAAAATTAAAAAAAAAAAAAAAAGACATACTTCCTGGCACATACAACTCCAAAGTAGAACATCACCTTTGGCATATTTGCTTATGCCTTAGTCATACCCTATACCCCATTAGTAGTAAAGATGGATAAACAACTTGTTCCATTCTCTTATTTATACAATAAACATTTATTGCATATCACCACATGCTAAGCACTGACTTAAGTTCTTGGGAAAATGTAAGCAAGGATGCTGATCATGGGCAACATAACAAGGCAGAAAGCGCATGCACTTAGAGATCAATCATCAGCTTTAAATCTCAGTTCAACATCTTCCTCACTCGGTGGCCTCAGGTCAGTTTACTTGAATCCCCTGAGTCTTGTTTTCCTTTCGTAGAATTTGAAAATGAATTTCTGTTCTGAAGTGTTCATAAGATTGAATGGGCCTGTGTGGCAAAGCAGCTAGGAAAACTTATGCACCTGAATTCAGGAACTGAGCTAGAGTTGGTCCCCCAGGCTCTAGCCCACCCTCTTTCTCTTCATACTAGCTTACTCCCTTCTGAGATTAACAAACTCAGATATGGAAATCATGGTTTGATAGTCATTTACATTTTTTGAGGATGAAAAGAGCTGCCTCTTGATTTGGAGGGACTTTGCCTTCCCTTTGGAGGAACCCAAATCCTAGTTTAAGATCACTTAGCCAGTAAATTCTAATGTTCAAGTATCCTAACCATGGTTGCCACAAGGAGACAAGGAAAGCACAAATCCTTGGCTACCCAGAATCTTAATAATGTTCAGAAGGGTGACACCAGAGAATGACTAGATTTGAGACCTCTAAACCACTACTCTGTTATTGAACACTCTTTCCAATGTCTAAGATCCATGACACTGTCAATAGGACAAAATAGCAACCAACAGATTGGGAAAAGATTTTTATCAATCCTACATCAAATAGAGGGCTAATATCCAATATATACAAAGAACTCAAGAAGTTGCAGTACAGAGAACCAAATAATCCTGTTAAAAAATGGGGTACAGAGCTAAACAAAGAATTTTCAACAGAGGAATATCAAATGGCCAAGAAGCACCTAAAGAAATGCTCAACATCCTTAGTCATCAGGGAAATGTAAATCAAAACAACCCTAAGATTCCACTTCAAACCAGTCAGAATGGCTAAGATCAAAAACTCAGGTGACAGCAGATACTGGTGAGGATGTGGAGAAAGAGGAACACTCCTCCGTTGTTGGTGGGATTGCAAGCTGGTACAACCACTCTGGAAATCAGTCTGGCGGTTCCTCAGAAAATTGGACATAGTGTTACCTGAGGACCCAGCTATACCACTCCTGGGCATATACCCACAAGATTCCTCAACATACAACAATGACACATGCTCCACTATGTTCATAGCAGCCTTATTTATAATAGCCAGAAGTTGGAAAGAACCCAGATGTCTTTCTACAGAGGAATGGATACAGAAAATGTGGTACATTTACACAATGGAGTACTATTCAGCTATTAAAAATGATGAATTCACAAAATTCTTAGCCAAATGGATAGAACTAGAAAATATCACCCTGAGTGAGATAACCCAATCACAAAAGAACACACATGGTATGTACTCACTGATAAGTGGATATTAGCCCAAAAGCTTCGAATACCCAAGATACAATTCACAGACCACATGAAGCTCAAGTAGAAGGAAGACCAAAGTGTGCGTGCTTCGTTCCTTCTTAGAAAAGGGAAGAAAATAATCATGGGAACAAATATGGAGACAAAATGTAGAGCAGAGACTGAAGGAAAAGCCACCCTGAGTCTTCCCACCTGGGGATTCATCTCATATACAGTCACCAAACTCCTACACTATTGTGGATGCCAAGAAATAATTGCTGAAAGGAGCCTGACATAGCTGTCTCCTGAGAGGCTCTGCCAGAGCCCGACAAATACAGAGGTGGATGCTTGCAGCCAACCATTGGACTGAGCATGCGGTCCCCAATGGAGGAGTTAGAGAAAGGACTGAAGGAGCTGAAGGGGTTTGCAACCCCATAGGAAGAACAACAATACCAACCAACCAGACCCCTCAGTGCTCCCAGGGACTAAGCCACCAACCAAGGAGTACACATGGCTTGAGCTGCATATATAGCAGAGGATGGCCTTGTCAGGCATCAATGGGAGGAGAGGTCTTTGGTCCTCTGAAGGCTCGATAGATGCCCTAGTGTAGGGGAATTGAGGGCAGGAAGGCGGGAATGGGTGGGTGGGTAGGTGAACACCTTCATAGAAGCAGGGGGAGGGAGGATGGGATAGGGGGTTTCTAGGAGTGGGGAAACCAGGAAGGGGATAACATTTGAAATGTAAATAAAGAAAATATCCAATAAAAAAAAAAGAAGTAAATGCAATGTGAGGATAGAACTTTTCAAGAACTATCTTTCCCATGGAAAGATAGTGTTTCTGCCGTAGTCTGCCTCCTTTACCCTGCTAGTAGAGCTAACTTTCAGGAATTCTTCACACATCCTTTACTTGCTTTGAAATCCATCCTGGATTTCTACAAATCTAGAGTCCTGTGGAACTTACTGCTCCGTGTGTGTATATTAGCCTTTATGAACAGTGACTGTTAAGTGAAACATATGCTAAGAAAATGAAATCACTAACTTACAAAAAAGTCAAGATCACCAAAGGCTAATAAAAATTATTAGCTATATTTCTAATTATGCCCATATATCGTCCAAAATATATTCCCTAAAGACAACAACAACCAAGCTCTATCAGGGATGGGTTCCATTTCATGGGGCGGGTCTTAATTCAAATCATGTTATGGGTTGCTCATTCCCACAAGCTCTGTGACAACATTGTCCTAGCATACCTTGCAGGCAGGGAACCATTGTAGATAAAGGGTTTGTAGCTGGCTTGGTGTTTATGTTTCTCTTTTGGTAGCCTACAGAGCACCTTCTTATAACACAGGCACTAGAAAGTAGGGATGAAGGCTCTATGTAGGCACCAGCTTGACTTCTCCATGTCCAGAGAGCTGTGTAGGTGTTGTCTTCAGCAATGAGGCTTTGCTTTGTTTTGGCGGAACAACCCACTGTCTTATTTGGGTCATTTAGAGATTCCCATGGCATCCTTTTGGTCAACAATTCAATCAGATGTAACCCAATCCTTGGATGCTTCATTTGTTGACAAGAGATGGCCCATTTGGGACTCTATCTCCCACATTATTTGGCAATTAATTTTAGATTGCCTTCATATATGTGTGATGGTTTGTATATACTTGGCCCAGGAAGTGGCACTTAGGAGGTGTAGCCTTGTTGGAGTAGGTGTGTCACTGTGGGCATGGGCTTTAATAACCCTCATCCTAGCTGCCTGGAAGCCAGTCTTCTCCTAGCAGCCTTCAGAGAAAGATGTAGAACTCTCAGCTTGTCCTGCATCATGCCGGCTTGGATACTGCCATGCTCCCACTGTGATGATAATAGACTGAACCTCTGAACCTGTAAGCCAGTCCTAATTAAATGTTGTCTGTATAAGAGTTACCTTGGTTATAGTGTCTGTTCACAGCAGTAAAACCCTAACTAAGACAGTATTTGGTACTAGGGACTGGGATATTGCTGTGATAGGCCTGACCATGCTTTTGTTTAGAAGAATGTGGATTTTCGGACATTGGATTTGGAAAGCAGTAGAATGCTTAAAGTAGGGTTCAATGGGCCATCTTAGTAGGAATATGGAAGACTTTGTTGCTGAGAGTTCTACATCTTTATCTGAAGGCCACTAGGAGAAGTCTGGTTTCCAGGCAGCTAGGACGAGGGTACTCAAGCCCATACCCACAGTGACACACCTACTACAACAAGGGCATACCTCGTAACATTGCCACTCCCAGGACCAAGAATTTACAAACCATCACAATATGTATATATTTTGGAGGTTTCTACTATATTAGGTTTCCATGCTACCTATCAAATGTCCTTTAATTTTAGTTATATCTCCCTCCACATTCCCTCCAATTACCCTTCTTCTCCTTCCACTTCTGGCTTGATCATCCCATTTTAGGGCCACCCCATCCATCCATAACTATTCTATTTCCCCTTCCTAATGAGATCTATGTGTACCCTCTATTTTCTTATTCTATGCTTATACTCTGTGGTTCTACAGATTGTAGCTTGGTTATCATTGACTGAACAGCTAGCCACATATAAGCAAGTATATAGCATATTTGTCTTACTGGGTCTAGAATACCTCACTGAGGATGCTTTTTCTAGTTCCATCTATTTTATTATTATCTATTAGAAGCCTGTTTTTTCCAGTGAGAGTCAAAAAGGGAATGGATCTAAATGGGACGGGAAGTGGGGAAGAACTTCTACTGGGAGAAGTAGAGGGAGAGGGAACTATAATCAGGATATATTATGTGAGAAAAGAATCTAAAGGGAAAAACTGAAAAACAGCAACAACAAAATATCAGAGTGAGTGCAGGGGCCCTGAATGGATATATCTCTGAGTCATTTAGACAAAAGAGCCCTGTCAGATTGACATATGATTCATTATAGAGACAGACGACATTATAGAGACAAAAAGAAAAAGTCCTCAACACAAAAGTCAAGGGGGCGGAATAAACTGAGCTCAGAACTTATCATTTTGTTCTGTCAGGATAATCTAAGCACAGGGTCCTGGCACCCTAGATCCCTCTGCAAAGCTTGGAACAACCTGCCCAAGAGAGGCTGATTTAGGTTGAGCAGTAACATCAGAGAGTTCCATGGTCCAAAGCATGACCTTCCTATGGCTTATTTATTACAATCATGTCTCACCAAGGATCCACTCTGCTCTTCTCCCAGCTCAGGTATGACTCGATCTCCCCCTGACTCACTCCATCAGTCCTCGTAAAATACAGATGCCAACTCACCAAAATATCCCCAAAGCCCCAAGCTTAAAATATAAGAAAGATGAATAAGGATTCCAAGGACTAATGCCACCGAACCGTCATCGTCCCCAACAAAAGTTCCTTCACCCACTCACTTAACATACATGCGTGTCCTGTTCACACTGCATATGGCTAGGGACACAAAATGCCTCAGTTCAAAATGGGCACAGTTGGTCTGGCAAAGGCTTCTGCTGAGCTGTTCTCTCTGTGGTTTCAGCTCCAAGCCGCATCATCCGAACATAAGGATGCTGAACAAGCCCACGTGGAGAAGGCTTGGAAAGTTTCAGATACAATTTCGGATGCAGTAGCTGACTTGGAAATGTGTGCCCTGAGCAGAGTAGTATTAAAGAATCAAAGTACCAAAAGCAGCGACTGTACCCGTGTTCCCTTTCAACGTGACATGTTCAGCCGGCTGATTGAGAGAGTTTTCATTCAGGTTGAAAAAGACTTTGAACAACAGGATTGTTGTCCTGCCAACACTCTAGAATTTTCTTATGAACAGAGAACAATATTTAATAACTAATTACGACAACTTCCTATTGTCTTTTCTTTTTTTGGCTGAGTCATATTATTTTTCATTAGTTTATTCAAAAGGGAGTTATAGAACAAATTTCTAACATGCTAAAGGGATGACGAGGATAGGTAGAACATGGTTTCTAATCTTAATGAGCTCAGAAGAAAAGAACACGAAAAACTATAAATAAGAATCCAAAGTGAGAGAGTTCAGTACTCCAGTTCAGAGAGAAGTAGTTTAAATATGTGCCACAAACTGCAAGATAGGAGAAGTGACTCCAGAGCAGGAGAGCTGTGGGTGAGGCATGAGGGTGCCCATGAGAGAACCGGGGGTGGGGGTGGGGGGAAAGTAGGAATCCTAATTATCTTTGTGCAATGAATCCTTTTAAGCCTGCAAGCTTCTTAACATGCACACACACACACACACACAGAGACAGAGAGAGAGACAGAGAGAGACAGAGAGACAGAGACAGAGAGAAAGAGAGAGAGAGAGAGAGACAGAGAGAGAGAGAGAGAGACTACATTGAATTACAGAGAAAATCAATTACAGCAATCGCTCCTATAACACCTGCTTTTAAAACTTTTTTTTTTATTTATTTATTTTTTATTTTTTTTTACTGCAACTAGCACATCAGGGAATAATTTAGGCAAAGCACAGGTTTCATGTTTATTTATGCATCATTCTATCACGGTCTATAGTTAGAGTAATGACAAGAACTACAGACCCAGGACTTCACCAGAATCCAAATCCTGTGCAATTACACCCCAACCTGCTCCCAGCTTCTTCCACTCCCTATGTGAGCTGCACCTGTTTGTACCTGCCATCTAATTGAAAGCAACCTCACTGCACAGAAAATCAGAAATGGGACAGCTTCCACAAGCATTTAAGGGATTATATTTATCTTAATGAATATGTATTTATTAACCATTTAACATATATATAACCATGTATAACTTTTTATTGGATTTGTATTCTGTTTATAATGCATAGTTGACTGTTTTCAGCAGTCTGTCCCCAACCCCACTTTTCACATGATTTTTGAAGTCACTGTTGTGTTTTGTGTGTAGCAAAGTATTTTTAGAAATATATGTGCTGCAATATAGCAGAAATGATTGTGTATTGAAACTAAGTTAAGAACACGTTTATGGGATGGCAGTATATGTGCTTCTCTGTTATAAAATTAAACAGCAAGATCTGTTGGACCTGGTCAAGTCAACTCTCTCAATTTCAGGCATGATGAGCAAAACATGGTGCACAGAAATATCTGAAATCACAAAGTGACATGACTGTAATTTCGATTAGACAGTCACTGGCAGGTGATGCTAACATTCTATATTGTTTTTTTTTTTTTTCTATAACAATGATTGGATAAAGTAGTAAATATTAGATCATTGTAACAGTAACATGCTGATCTTTTCCCCAGTAAGTTTCAGTGATGTTCTAAATTCTGTCTGTCCTCCAAATAATGAACCCATTAAACACACGAGAAGTGCTAAGTGCGACTGTGACAAAAAGAGGGCGATGGCGTGACATCATCTGGCTGAAACTGATAATCTGTAATGGCAGGGTGACAGGACAGGAGGAAGGGGGATGGGAGAAGGAAATACAGAACAGGTCACTATCAAAGCTAAGTAAGATACCCTCACAATTTGTACAAGTTTAAGAGCATTTTGCCCCCTGGACTTATCCTTTCTGTCCAGCAATTCTCCCAAATACACTGGTTCACACACAGACTCTGTTGCCACAACTGGAAATGTTTCTTCCCAGAGTCCTATAGTTTAAATGGGCCCCCCTATATTCGTGTGTTGGAAGCTCAGTGCCTAGTACAGCAGTGCTAAGAAGGTGACCAGGTCGTGGAGATGTAACCTCAGGAATGGCTAAGTCACATTATCATTAGGACGGGCTGGTTACTATTAGATAATTAAACATGTAACACCGTGAAGACAGTCCTTGTCACACCCTCTCCGTTCCATGCGCCCATGTGCCTTGTCGTGCATGGTACAGTGGAGAGCGTAGCCCCATGGCAGCTGCTACCACCATGTCCCTGGCCTCCCCAACCTCCATTAGAGCAATTTCAATACTTTCATATATAAATTGCCCAGACTGGTATTCTATTATAGTAACAGAAATGGACTCGGACTCTGTAAATTCAGTCCTGTGTTTTATCTTCATCAAGTACAGCATATTGTTGAGGTCATTTAGAATGTCCCTATTGCCAGAACATCTTCCCAATGTTTTCTTCTTGAAGATTTAGTTATGAAAAATATCTCTTGCAGTTATCCAAAAAAGACAAATTCTGAAAAGTCAGATTCAATTGCCATGAATTCCTGGTGTCCTGCTAATAACTACCTCTGCTCCAATAACCCGCCCTAGCCTGGCTCTCAACAGACCCACTTAATAATTATTATCTTCCAGTTTGAGAAGCTAATAGCCTTAATACATTCATCTTGCCAGATTATGGGAGGGAAGGAATAGAATAATTATTGTAAATCATATTAGAGGCTTTGGGCAAAGTTCACCATAGTGATGCAAAAAGCCAGAAGGTGATGTGTCTAAAAATCAAGATTTCTGAGTCATTGTTTGTTCTGAGACTATGCTGACTCCCTCCAGGTCTTAGATAGGCGATTGCATCCAGATCCCTGTGCTCAGAGCTCTTCTCCACCCCACTGTGAGAATGCTTTCTGTTTCAGAGCCATATGCCTTGCACAGCAGAGCAACCATGTCAGAGAGGGGCAGAGCCAATTGAGCTAGAACAGTGGGAGAACTCTGAAAAGAAGCAGTTTCTCATGTGACAAGAGGACCGACCTTCTTCCATGTATACCTATTGATTCTGAGAAGGAGAATAGGCATAAAGGGAATGAGGGGAAATTCTGGCACTCTGGATTTGTTAGAATTGTTCTAATTGTTTTCTCCTCTTAAAATCAGCTTTATATGATGACTTTCTAGCCCCAGCCTTTTAGAGGAACACATAGTAATGGCCTGAGCTATGAGCATGAGTCAAGGAGATGCCTTGTGCAAGGTGTCGTGAGAAATTAAAGGTGAATACCCCAAATTATCTCATATCAAGCTCCTTCAAAGTCTCATCCTCTTCTTGATGCCAAATACAAACACAAACCCTAGGTAAAGGAGAAAGAGCTGACATGTCTTAATCCTCCCTACACTGTTCCAATAGGGAAGTGGGGATCCCAGCCCCAATTTGTACAGGGGTGAGGTGACTGGGCATTTTCAAGGCCCTTTAAGAGGAGAATGGGAGAAGAACATTAAGAAGGTTCAATCAGGATTGGAAGGACGAGTGAATGTGTTGGGGCCAGCTATGCTTATAGATTGGCCACTGAGAAATTTGGAATTCTATCCTCCTACATGAGTGGGAGGTGGGCTCCATCTCTTTTGATAATAGGTTTTTAAAGGAATGACGATTGTTTCCCATAGAAATATATTTGGGTTGTAAGAGATATACCTACATATCAAAGGTAGCAGAGAAATGGTCCACAGTGGCAAACTTTTTCTAGTAAATGCCCTCTATAGATGGTGGTTAGGAGCTTCTGGAACATTGACTGGAATGCGCAGCACCTTATCCTGGCAGCTCTGATCTTTCCTTCTTATGCAGATGCTAACAAGACTAGATTTTCTACAGTTGACTAGAGTACCAAATCATCACAAGGATGTGCCCTTGAACTCCCAGAAACTGTTGCTGGGATGGTTGTGCTTGTCATTTGTCTTTTAACATGGAGGGAGGGAAAGATGTATCATTTACATTGAGGACTTTATCACAGTCATAGATCAAGTTGAGGCCCAGTCAAGAAGATTTAAAGAAGCATGGCAGAGTGTGGTCAGGAAAAGAAATTTTCTCAACACTTAGAAGCCAAAGGAGCTATCTGTCCACCATTAACTGATGGCATCCACATGTCAAGTCACTGGAAACAAGTATCGCTTCAGCATCGGCCAGATGGCAGTCTAGGCACAGTGGCAGGGCTGTGGACCTGGAAATGCACACAGTAGGTGAAGAGCCAGAAAAAGAATGTAGAAGCACAGAGAAAGGGAGCAGCTATGCTAACGAAATGAGGACGTGCTTCCAAGCGACTACCCTACCAAGCCTGCTCTACAACAGAAAGGCCAGGCTTCTCTGCAGTGTACACGACACTTGTCAAAGGTCTTTAAAAGATTCTTTTACATAGACTGAGAAGATCCTATGTGAAGATGCCTTTCGTTGCCTCTGCCTAGCAAACTCTCTGTTTCAATAGCTTCAGTCCTTTTCATCACTACCAATACATCCAGAGGGTGCTTTACTATAAAAATGTTTTTGGGACATGCTCATTCTGAACATCACACTCTAACCTTGCTCTGTCATCTAGGATAGTTTCCATTTCCCTAAGCATGGAAGCAGTGTGTATATACGTCACTACTTCCATGAAAGGCTGGGCATCTGTTTTATAGATGGTTTCCCAAATTGCACTGTTCCAAAACATGGTCGGTAGCATGCTCTCTTGGTAGAATCTACTGTTGGTTTACGCACTGTAACAGTGAGAACCTTCATCTCCAGTGTGATCTTGAACATCATCGTGTGCTAAAAATGGGTTTCTTCTTCATGCGAAGCCTTATTTCCTCATCTTCTTTATATTGTCCCAACGTTCTACAACTGTAGCCTAATGCTGCCAATAGCTCCTGACCTCTTCCATTTTCCTTCCTTTCGGTTCCTTCCGTGTCTGCCAAGTTCATACTGAGACTTAACTTTAACAGTTCCAACAACAGCAATGCCCACCTGCAGGATCATTGCCAAGCACAGTGCAGGCTTACTCCAATAAGCTAAATGCCATAAAACTAGTGAATAAAACATTGTAGGTAATCTTCTAACAACTCTATTTCTACGCAAAAATTTTACTCTCCTGTCTTTTCCTCCCTCCAGGTAAATAAAAACAGTTGTTCTAGAAGTGATACAATAGTACTAACTGCTTAAAATGTAATATAACATATAAATATATATAGTTATTATATATATTATATTATAATATAATATTTTATATTATAATATAATATATTATATTATAGTATAATATAGTTTTTATATTATATTATATCACATGATACTGTTGTATGACATCATATCATATATTACATTTGGTAGGTTTGGCCTCCTGTAGGTGGAGGTCTGTTGGCTTGAAAGAGAATGAAGATTCTGTGAAGGGAGGGAATCAATTGGTCATATATTTGCACGGGTATACGCATCTGTTAAAACTTATAGAATCCTACAATAAGGATTATTTTAAGATGGAAATAAATCTGACTTTTAAAGTGGATGATAAATGTATAACAATATCAGACATTTCAAGGATCATCTTATTCCTCCTTTAACATCATGAGATTAAAAGCTGCTCTACGCTTTTTTTACCTCTAATGTCCATAATTCCAGCACTACATTGGTCTTTGTTCATTCCCCAAATAAGCAGTGGTATTGATTAAGTCTGGACGCATAATGAAACTGGAGTCCCTACAAAAGGTAGTTATTCATGAGAAAGTCACAAAAAGACAATTTATAGGGAGGACAAGTTCTCACTGTGTAACCCTAACTGGCCTGGAGCTCACTATATAGACAAGGCTAGCCTGCCTATGCCTTCCAAGTGCTGAATTGAAAGATACAATCCACTACAGCTGGCCTAAGACTGTTTTTTCGAAGGGACATGAGTGGAAAATATATAATACATCATTTGTCGAGGCACTAAACAGGAAATAGAATACAATAAACTCTCCAATAACCCCAGTTAAAGTGCATGTCTTCACCCTTCAAAACAGGAAGTTATGTAAGGAAAGATGGGGGGAGCAAGTACTCAGGAGAACAAGGCTGAGCATGTGGGTTACACAGATGAGCCAGACCTGGTCATGCAGGTAATGTCACAGTCTTCATTTCTTGGGACTGAAGTCAACCCTGGCTAGTTAGAACAGCAGAAGCCTTCTCTGATGGAGGACATGCTGGTTCACAGACTCAGTGGGAGACTACAAAACCATCATGGATTTACACAATTGCTAAGGCATGTAAGCTGCCAGACAGCAAGAGTCACCACCACCATTCCATAGCAATTATTATAACTAGGACCCTGTTGCTGCCAGCACTGAAAAACAACCGATATAACTACTGATACCAGAGGTCGGTTCAAACAGCTTCTTCAGCCTAGTTCTACTTGCTTCAGATTCTGAAGTCTTATCTGAATTACATGACCACAGTCCCAGTGGCTACCAGAGTGTGGGGAGAAGTAGAAATAGCCTCCCTACAAAGATACACACTGCAGGCAACTGCCCAAAACAGGAAGCAGGAGAATATTAGTATCCCCACGAGCCCAAGACTGGCATCTGCCAAGCTACATCACTTTCTACTCCTGATTCCCCCTTATGGGGTGGAGGGAGGTGTTATTGTCTCGATCTGTAAGCCTCCTTCTACTATGCTTAGACAATGTCACATTTTCAACTATGGTATTCTTTGAGCATCTCTGGCTTGTCTTCCCCACTGGGCAGGTGCCTTTTGAAGACAGGTATTTTACGACGGCCATGTCTTTTTATCCAACCCTTATCCACACTTGGCATAGTGCCTTCTAAAAGCTAGCTGCCTCATGCATGTCTGTGTTCCTCACACAACTGTGTTCCGAGGCAGCTCCACATGTGCAGTTGGAAGTGTGCCACATCTACTCAGCAGGATCAAATTCTTCCAAAGCAGACTTCTTCCAGTGCAGCTCACAGGAGATCTCTGCCTAAAAGGCTTCTGTCTAGAATCAAACCACAGTAGGATGGATTATAAACCAGCCCAAACCACTGAAGATTATATGATGTGAGTGTGGTTTTGGAACCACCCAAGAACTGGCATAAAACCTCACTGAGGCTGCCAGCATGCTCTCTAAAGGAAGCAAAACAAGGATTTGGGCCCACAGTGGGATGTTCAGGGAATCCCTGCTTTCAGAGCCTTGTCTGACATTGCACAAACTAAACAAAAGAAAGGGCCTTTGAACTACACTGCCTTTGACAAAGAGAATAACAGAACCTGAAGAGTACTTATTATTTTTCTGTCTACTCTTAGGAAGCAAAACAATGTGTCACTTGGCTCAGAAAGAAAAGGGGATTGCATTAATAGAGTGGAGAGTTTCCTCTGCCCACTTGAATGCAGAAATCTTTAAAAAGGTTGTAATGAGAATTTTATCTCTTCCTCGGATACTACCCTCATACAATGGTTCGTATTTTCAGTTGTCATTAGCATTGGGTGACACATCTATAGACCCACCTCTCCAGGAAATCGTAATAGCCCTCTTCAGTAAGGTTATTGAAGAGCAATAGAACAGAACACAGACTCATTGTGTCCCTTCCCAGGGCACTTACAGCATTTCTTAACAAATAAAATCACAAAGACATTTGTTGCCAAGTTTGAACTTCAACCAGGTTTTAGGTTAAGGAGCCTCTAAGTGATGGTTGATGAGTATTCTGAGGGAGAAGTATAAGGAGAAGTTACAAAGTCCAGAGAGGAGTTTGAACAACCCACTAACAAAGACAGATGGTAACAAGATGAACTTCCAAGACCGCTGGCCTCATAAGGAGCATAAATGTTGGCCTTGCTTCTGTTGTATGTAATAGGAAGAAGAAAAGACTATGTTCCCAATATTAGCTTTTTATGAGTTCTTATTCTGAACTTCTGCCATCAACCAGCTTGCAAGTAAATGGGCAAAAATTCTTTAGAGAACTGCTTTATTTTCAAAAGGAGACCATAAAGAATGGTGCTGGCCTAAGAAGGTTGACTCAAATCCAAAGGGGCGTCTACAAGCCTCTCATTATGACCAACCATCTAGTGAGTCAATGTGATACCTACCCTGTGAGTATTCTAGTGGAAAATAATCGGGATTTTGCTGTGCTGACATGTATACTTCAAAGGACAATAAGAACCATAAAGACTGAACATCATAAAGGTCACTGAGGCCCATCGTATTATAAGAGAAAATGGGGACTACCAGCAGGAGGCCATGTCTCCTGTCTCTAACCCCCATCCTGTTCCTGGAGCTCTCCTGTTTTCCACCCCACTACAGTCACCATGGCCCTTCCCTTTCCTGGAAGTGGTCACAGGCAGATGCAGAAGGAGCCTTTGTGCAGAGGCTGACAGTGGGTTGCAGTGGTCACTTCAAACTAATGTCAAGGTCCAGTGGTTGAAGCCTGGAAAATCTTCGGTCAACACAGTTTGCTATTTGAGATTCTTACACAGTTCTCTCTCCTTCCACCATTTGTTCAATAGCCATGATTAACCCAGTGGCATCTCCAACTGCATGACTCAAATATGATGAACTGAACCAAAATTTCTATACCATTCTTGAAAGAATTAAGAGCGCCTATAAGGGTCTGACCTAGGTCCTCTGATCCACAACTCAGTCAAAATAAGAGAACATGTGGCTATGGAGGTTCCTAACCCCAATTGCTATACCTGCAATGCAAGCCCTAAGCGAAAAGCACAAGGAAAACACACAGGAGGCTGAAAGACTGCAGGAATAAGAGACTCGGGGATGCCTCTGGTGCATAGTGTGCCCTAAAATGACAGGGAAAAAATGTACCCATGAATTTTGAACAATAGAGTCACCTAAGCAAGACCAGCATGATGACTTCAGCTACTACACCAATATGGCTGACAGAGAACCCATATAGTTCTGTCTCTAGAAGAAGAGCTACAGGAGTTCAATGATTGCTGTGAGGGAAAATCAGTTGCCTCCAGGGCCAAATTCCCACAGGTTGTCCAGGACCAAGAGGCCAGCCCTGGACACATGCACAGATGAGCAAATCTAAATGACCTCAGGAGGGTATATAAGTATAACTACAGAAGAGATCGTGGATTTGGGAGGAGGATGAAGGATTTAGCAAAAGAATAAAGAGGAATGGGAGTAATACAGGAGATATGCTCATGTATAAAATTCTAAACAACAACAAAATCACCTTTTAAAAATGCAGCGAATGTAATATACTGGAGTTAACTCGCCAGTCAAGCACCTTCTCATCAGCCTTTTCCCTGTCAGTATCTGATTAACATAAATGTTAGGACATACATTTATGCTTCTGGCCCATAAAGATGTTTGTGTCTTTAGAATCAGTAAGAGACCAGGTCATTTCATCTCGTTTGTGAATGGCAATGGGACGTGCTCCTGACGGAGGAAGAAGGGAAGAAGCTTTGTAACCTGGGGGTGGCCTCCTTCATAATAAAAGGCTTATTTCTTTTCTAAGGATCAGTTTCCTCAGCAATAAAGTTAGAGGCAGAGCTAGATGCTCTTTAAAAATCTGTTCATCCTTGAACATTTTGGTAATCTACATCCCTGAGGTTATTCACACGTCTTTCTATGTGTTTTTAACTCTCTATTATTTATTGCTTAGCTGGCAAAATGAAATGTCAGGTTCTGTAGTTTCTAAGAGTGTGTGCTTTTGAGTCTTGAAGCTTTGATTATGTGACCTTGGAGAGGCTTTCAGCCCAAGGGCCTCAGTTTCCTAATCTTTAAAGCAGGCACGTGACCCAGAATGTTGTTTTAAGTCCAAATGTAATATGAATGGGAAGGAACCTAAGGTACTGAAGCCAATAATTGATTTGGATGCAACACTTAACAAATCCTGGGCTGTTCCTATCTTTGATTCTTACTTATCTGAGACTTAGTTTCAAGTATGAAGTGTAGTCTGAGAAAAGAAGATAACCTTAACTCCTTGAGATCCATAAACCTTTCTAAAAATATGTAGAACTGGAGAACCAGTGGGATGTTTTAGAAAAAAAATAACACCATTTTAAAACCTACAAATGCTATTAAAAAGTCTTTCAGTAGAGAACTTGTCAGCACAAAATATCTTCCTGAACAGCATGTTCTCAAAAAGAGACGAACTCAGGGTGCCTTCGTGGTAAAGCTTTGGCACTCACTCCCCTGCACAGGAATTTCATTTCATGTCTTTGCTTCACAGGAGACCCTTAATAGTGATCTGTGAAGACATCTTAGAGAGCTGTTGATTCATTGAAATTCAATAGCTTTAATGTTAAGCTATAACATTAAAAATAGATGGTTAGCTTCAGCTTTGTGGGACACAGCTAAACTTAAGCCTAAATGAACTAGAACATGTGAGGAAGAGTCATTGTGTAAGTTGTTGATTCTAATGTTAGTTTCCAAGCAGGTTTCCGCATAGGGCTGCATACGTCTATCCTAGCTCAGCTCTGATCAGAAATGAGCTGGGACTGTAACCATTGTCAAGGCAAGGGACGTGGGACACTCCTGCCATGTGGAAAGGCTGAAAGAATGAATAATTTGACCTCAGCAAGGCCCAGAAGAAAGGGGGATATAATCAGGTACAAGGTGTGCTCTCTCATGCACAGATTTGGGTTCTGCCATTTCAGTTATGTGAAGTCTACACAGCTCACCTCACACAGTTCACCCTGCGGGTGTTACACCAGCTCAAATTGTACTGACCAAAGATACAGGAGCAGTCAATAAGATCCATTATAGTACTTACTAAGAATTGTTCTTTTAAAATTTATCGTTATTAATCTCCTTCAAGATTCTAATTAATAAGCAAACCTCAACTTTCTTGGTATTCATACATGGGGGGGGGGGTCACAGTACATAAAGCAGTCAGTATTAACTACAATACCAGCCATGCACTGATGGCTTAGAGCATAGCTAATAGCTGGATATAGGGGACTACTGTACTACAGTTCACAACAGGTAAGGGGTAATTACAGACAGATGTGGCTATCCTGAAAATGGCACCAATGATGATGACAGTAAAGACGACAATCACACGGACTGATACATGTACTGAGCATGACATCATTCTAAATGCTTTAGACATCTCTTGTACTCTCACAAAACATGGACATTCAGAACCAACCATTGAGTTCTTGATCTATATCACCCAGGAGTCATGGTGGTTCCCCTGCCACTGCCTGTGTTTGGCTACAAGATTGGAGGACAGAGGATGGAGAAGACAGAATGTTTCTTCTGTCTTCCCCAGACCTTGAACAGCCTGGAAAAGCAAAGGGGCTTCTCCAATGTCTTGTCTGGTTTCTTCATAATCCCAACTTCTTCTAATGGCATAAGCCACACAAGTAACACTGCTTTCAAATGGCAGATTCTGCATTTTGGAGTTAGCAGGTGATTCTTGTTCTCACTAATATTTGGATTTTCTGGCAATGCCATATGATGGCTCAGCTCTTCTTCACCTGAATAATAAATTAAGTAATTAAAATAATTTTCTTAATTTGGGGACCATTATACTTTTATTTCTTTAGATGATAAAAAGGAGAAGTGGTCTTTATAAAATTACAAACAAATGTGGACCCAGTAATTTTTAAATTGATGACTCTTGAGTAATACACTCACTTTTGTGGAGCTAGGATATTATATGTGTAATATAGGATATTAGGCTTCTATAAGTTTCTTGTTTCATGAACAATGATTCCCTATTAATATATTATCATGATGCAGATCATCCCCAAAATTACGTGGACATGACTTTTCTCATCTATGATATTTCTGGTCTACATAGTATGTGTTTAAGTAATCATTAGCATGGCTTCTTGCTTTTTCCTGAGTACTCTAAACTCACTGTTACAACTTGAAAATGTCATGAGCTTCTGTAACTGAATACCAATCCCTTAAAGAGCAGAAGGATGTATCAGTGCTATGTTAGACAGTATCTCTTAAGTGACCACCATCCATGTTCTCCAGGAAGTACATATTTATTCAGTAAGACACTTCTCTTGCCGGGCAGTGGTGGCACATTCCTTTAATCCCAGCACGTGGGAGGCAGAGACAGGCAGATTTCTGAGTTCAAGGCCAGCCTGGTCTACAGAGTGATTTCCAGGACAGCCAGGGCTATACAGAGAAACCCTGTCTCGAAAAAAACAAAAAAAAAAGACACTTCTCTTGCACTCTGCCTTGTAAAGTGTCAAATAGTCAGTCATACCTTATGTAAGACTGGTTCTCTTACACTACCTACTCTAGACTTATAACAAAAGCCAAACAAATGGTGAACACGGAAATGGATAGTTTAAATACACACAAGAATATACTCAGTTTTAATTCATCTTAATTTCTATATATTTTTATATTTTCTATACATACATTTTCTATAAACATATATTTTCTATAAAGAGTGAGCCATTTATTAAATTAAAAAGTTATAGATATATGTATACAGAAATAATTTCCAGCAAAATTTTGATACAGTTTACTCAGTATTAACTTCCTAAAATTTAAAATAAATCCTATTGACTTACTGATTTTTAAGATAATAATATCAAGCTGTAAAAAAATGAATGTTATTAAAAATGAAAAATAATCATTAGAACTTAAGAGAAAAATCCCTATTAATTCTTTTTTTCCTTAAGAGACCTTTATTTTGACCTAGTTAATATTGTATATAGCTTATGTCCCTGACTTATTGACATTATATTGCATTTTCTTTACTATTTAAATAAATGTAAATATTCACACTTGTTAAATAGTTGCATAAATCTATAGGAAATAGACCTTCCATAACTTTGTGTCATGCTTTGAGTCTTAAGGTAACATGTAGCTTTTTAAGTGTTAGTAGTATTTCTCTGATCATCTCTTTAGAAAGAGGAGCATATTTTAGGTGTTTCCCTTGGCTAGATTTCTAAAACAGGGTGAATTTCTAAAAGTATAGTTATTGAGCCAAGGGAGTATATTTAAATGTTTGAGACATGTCACCGAACTGTTTTCCAGAATAATTTGAATTTCCATATAAATGATAAAAATCACTGAAGTGCTTCTAAAAACTATTTATAGGCTCTAAAACTTGTTTTCTTCAGGGGAACATCTTGCTCCTATTCACTGAATCAAGTACAAAGCTACTTGCTCAATTAGGACCTTTGAATGGATGGATGACTCTTGTTTTCTTCTGCTTCTCATTTCCTTTTTAAATCTTACAAGAACAAAGAAATGGGGAATAAGTATGCAGCATGCATCAATTTGTAATAGATTTTGAATTTTTCAGAATGAATTTTCCATTTTCATGAAGTTCATGGTAACGATGTCTTTTTTTGTTTTCCATTTGTCTTATTCCTGTAATACTTCAGGGGGAATTGAACTAGAACACCCTCCTTGGTACTAAGTGGTTCTGACAGTGCAGAGAAGCTGCAGGACCTGTTCACAGCATCCTAACACAAGTTAAAGAAGATGCTCTGTTGACATCCAGGAAGTAATAGACACAAAGGGAAACTACAATTTTCCTTCTCTGTCTGCCTTGCAGAATTTTAGAAAAGTATTCATATACTGCTCTCTAATATCTCAAATTACCATTATTTACCACCTCTTATAAAGATGACAGGAAAAAATTGTTCAATCCATTTTCCCTGGTTTTGCAAATTGCCATCCTAACATTCACGGCTGTGCCCAATGCACTGGACAGTCTTGATGACTCACAGTGAGGTATTAGGCTACACTCACAAATCGGGATGTGTATCACCTGGCCCCAGCTCTGCCACTAATCACGAGATCTAAGCCCCTTCCAGTATCTCAGGATCTGGTTTTCATAGCTGTAAAATCTGAACATTGCTTTCCTAATGCTCAGCAATCATCATTTTTCATTTCTGTTTCTTCTCCTTCTGCCTCTCTTATTTGAAAAAAACAATTGAGATTATAACATAAATTATATTATCTTCCCCTTCCCTTTTCTTCCTCCAACCCTCTCATGAAATGCCTCTTCTTTCCCTCTTTGAAATTCATAGCCTTTTAAAAAATTGCACACATGCACACACACACACACACACACACACACACATATGTATATGAACACAAACACACACATATACATATATTTCTACTTAACATAAATCTAACAAGTTTGTATAATGTTCTTTGTATGGGAGGAAAACCTGCTGCAGCCACTTTATTAACCAGCCTAATCCCCAACTATATTCCAATTATTAATCCTTACATCCAAAGATGAGAGACCATTACAAAAAACTACAATGGATCAAAGTTCAGAGTTGTGAAATCCATTTATTCCTTCTACCTCCTTGTCTCATGCCTCAAACACAGGGCAGAGGAAAGCTAGTCACCAAATTGAGAAATAGGATGTGCACCCAGCAAAATAATATTGAATAAAATATGTCCCCTAAAATACTAATATACTAAGAATTTAATATTTTAATTATAAAATCTCAAATATAGAAATGGTCTACACACAACATTCCATTTAACATGCGTTGGTCTTAGCAGAAAAAGAATTTTCTGAAATAGCCTGGGAACTGTGACACATTTGTTGGTGAAATAGTTATTTATACATTAGAGATTAGGAGGCTTATGAAACAGTGCTAAGCCCAATTTCTCAAAATTCAATTTTCAATTTAATAACCTCTGTGGAACGCTGTGGTATTTATTCACTTTTCTTCAGCTTGTTTCTCTATTGCAAACACTCTTTAAGGAATTTATATTACTTTTTAAATTTAATATGCATTTTAAAGGCAAAAATCTAAAAGTCATGCTGTAGTCTGGATGCTGAATATCCCCCAAAGACTTAGACAATAAAGACTTGGAGCCAGAGTGGTGCTAATGGGAGACAGTGGAACCTCTGTGAGGTGAGGCCTGCTCAAAGGCTTTAGATCACTGAGCATGGACCCTTGGAGAGGAATATGGTAGCTCAGGCCCCATCCTCTTCCTCCTTGCTTCTAACCATGAGCTGAACAGTTTTGCTTCACTACACAATCGTGTTATTATGTGGTGCCTCCCATAGGCCCAAAGGCAAGGGAGCACACAATTGTGAACTGAAACCTTCAAAAGGCTGATCTAAGGCAAGCATTTTCTCTCTGTCACTTTACTCTAATCCTCTGTGGCTATTTTGAGGTTAACAAATTATAATATAGAGAACTAAAAACTCAAAGGGCAGGACTGAAGGAATGAAATTAATGTATGTCACTACTGTTAATTAAAATCTCCGGGCTTTCTCAGCTGTAATGGATGCTACCAGATCTTACAATTATCAGCTTCTACATCTTAGGAAAACCAAAGAGACTGTACACATTTCACATTTCTCTAGATAGCAAAGAGCTTATATAAGGATATATCATATATATATATATATATATATCCTTCAACAGATTCAAAGATCAAAATCACATTTCAAACTGTTGACACTTACTATGTAAGAGGTAGAGATTTCAAGTCAAAGTTCATGAATGCAATGCGGAGATCAGACTGGAAGAAGGTAAGAGGGGTCAGTCTGGAAGTTAGAAATAGGATCCCTACATAAAAGCCCCCAAAGAGGAAAGCAACTTTTCCTCAAGTCACCACCACTGGGAGACACTGAGATCTTTTTTGTAAACCAGAAACATTGGAATGCTAACACTCACTAATGGCCCTTGTGGTTTTTGTGCACCGAAATTAGTGACCTCCAAGTCAGCTTTTAAGGGTTGAAAACAACATATATGCACACGTCAGGACACTCTGGGGAAATGTTTGAGGAAGTGATTTAGGAAGCCGTTGTCTAACTGTCCATTTAAAGGGAATATCGTCCCTGCTTCATCAAACACCATAACGAGGTCAGGGAGAAGCCTGCTAAACAAGTGGAGCACAGGTTTGTAGTTTGTGAACTACTCACTTCAGTCCCCTAACTAGGATACCAAAGACTTCCCTGGAGATTGTAGGAAAGGAATTCAAATACTGCCATCTGCTACAATGACCACCCTGAAAATATTATCCTGTCCAATTGTCATGTCAAATGAATTAAATAAATAAATAAATAAATAAATAAATAAATAAATAAATAACTATGCAAACAAACAAACCACACAGAAGTTTAAGCCACCTGTGTTAGAACAACCTGGCTATGCTCACATCCTAGCTCCAGCTTTGTAAACCAGGGCTTCACCAGGAGCCCATTCACTTGCTGACTTGAGATTCTAGACATTTGTGGATAGTCTCATATCTTTCCACAGATGCCCTCCAGTAACCTCAAATGCACAAGACTTCAGCTTCCCTCACCTAGGGCGCAACTCTTTCCTCCCAGACGGTACAACCGGGCTTCAGCTAACACAATTCCTGCATCTCTATGAGAGAGGATAAAGCCCCTTCTCAGAAAGCATCAGACTTATGCTAACAACCACTTGTGAGTTTATCACCTCCAGAGTCATCTGTAGCAGGGGCCACAAAGCTTCACAGGGATGCTGGGCAGATTCCATAAAGAAATGAAAAAATGGCCAGACAGATCAGGGAGCCAGTGGATGAAGGCCCACACACAAAGAGGTGCCACTGCTCAGCTCCAAAGGTTTGCCAGCACAGCACACAGAATTACAGTACAGCTAATGTCATGCCACCCAAAAGCCCATACATGTGTGTATGTATATATTTATACATATGTACATGTATATACTTGTATATGCACATTATATACCTATGCATATATAATATATACACACACATACATACATACACATACGAAATCAGTTAGTTAAAAAAATACCAACCATTTTTTGTCTTTCTGAAATTCTTTGGGCCAAATGAAATATACTAATTTAGGCTTATGTTGCTCAAAAAATATGTATTCAGATACAGATTGCACTAAAAACACCTTTATATACTTACATTTTTGTGAGCTCAAAAACAAAAGTTCCTGCTGCAATTTCCCTTCTCAGCACTCTGCAAGAACTTCAGCTGCAAAGGCATTTATCTGAGGGCATTAGCCTTGCAAGGTTCATGGGCTCTGTGCCCATAGAGTGCAGCTTACACCTGCTCCTCTTTCAATCAATTAAACCCTACAATAGGCAGATGAAAAGGCCTCAGATGCCATCACCTAGCTAATACAATTCAGTATAGACTTAGCCAGCTTTGGAGGCATTCTCTGGAAATCTTCCCAGCTTTCAAGATCACTCCAAAATAAATATAAGAGGTTTTTGCATACAGAAGCCATCTGCACAGGGCCAAAAGGCCAGAGTCAGCATCAGTATAGATTCTTCTTGCCTAACTCAGACAGTGTGACAGCGATCACAGGAGTCTCCTGAGTGTCCACTCTGCTTCTTCCTTTGCAAACACAACTCCAGATTTTTGCTACACATATAATTGCCTGCCAAGTAGACAGACTTTCCCAACGTTGCTTGTACCTAAGTGAGCCCATGTGACTAAATTCTGGCCAAGAAGATGTAAGAGGAAGGTTGGTCTGAGCCTCAGGGGAGAGAAAGTCCTTCTGTTTTATTGCTGATTGGGAAAAAAGGTCTGTAACTAAAAATTCTTTCTCTCCTCTCTTCTCTGTGTCCTCTCTCTTCTCCCCCCCTCTCCCTGATCAAAAGAGGGCCTCACCATGTTGCCCATACTGGTCTCAAACTCCTAAGGTGAAATGATTCAAATGATCTTCCTGCCTCAGCCTCCAGAGTAGCTAAGATTTCAGACATACAGGCATGTGTCACTACACCCAAGAAGCAGCTCTTTGAAATCAAAAGTTGGCCTTGACAATGGAAGCTGCTGCGTGCTTGAAAATGAGTACCAGAACTAACAAGAAACTAGGTTCATGGTGATCTTGAAGAAAAGCCATGCCAGGCTCAGACTGCCTATCACAACACATGAAAGCTTTATATATTTAAGTTGCCATTTGTCAACTGCACTACATGTCGCTGAATGGGAATTCTGAGGCAATGCAGCTCCTCACCTTGCCTGGACTTTCTCCCACCTAATCCTTTTATCCCATTTAAACGTGTGTTGTGAACTGAATTCTCATAAATTCAAATTTTCCAGCATTCTTCCCCCTTAGTCAATACACACCATTTCCCTTCAGGAGATAATTGCTCCAAGGGTTGGGGAATGAGCAGCCTCTTTGTCTTTCAGTTCAGTGGGGATCACAGTTCTTTGAAAGATAGCATTACTTTTTTCCCCCTTCTCTCTGAATACTAACTGGAAGACAGGTCCCTCAGGTATGAAGATGCTGACACTGACCCTCATCTCTAAAGCATCTGAGAAAGCATTTTTACCACCTTTTTCCTGCTTTCCCCTCTCAAAGGCAAGGTGAGTCACTAGGCAGGGCAAAGAGTGAAGACTGATGTCACAAAAGAAAGCAAAACTAAATCGTTTTCAAGATGACAGGAGCCACTGCCTTGGCCTTTCATTAGCCCCATTTCTTAGCCCACGAAAAGCAGTAGCCTTATAGGTCCAATAGAATATTGGTAGCTTCTAGCAGAGTGACAAGACCCAAAAGGCAAAGCTGTTCATGGGGAGAGCTGGCATTTCTACCTCCTCTAACTGTTATAGTTCAAACAATTCAATTTTGTTGAGGTTCAAAGTGTAATTCAAAGACAATTTTATAACCAAAGGCCCTGTGGGTCTCTAGCCCATCGATTAGATGGAAGGTGGGAGGTTTGTATAGGCATTTTGCAGTGGCTTTGGGAAAGACTTGGTTGTAATTATTATATTTGTATTTATTTCTGGAGGTGTTTTAACAACTTTCCATGAAATAATATGAAACTCAATAGCATACACTGGGACACCACGGAGGATGTGCCTGATGGGATATTGGACATGGTTTAAGTAATGAAGAAAGACTATTTTCTATTATTCTAAAAAGGAAAGCATTTCATACAAATAACTAAGTGGAGTTTTCACTGGGGAGAACTAAGAAATGTGCCTATACTGACCCATCAGAAGCAACACTCAAGCCACATCACAGACCAGGGCCACCATGGCTACTACATCTGGGATCAAGAAGCTGCCTCCCACAGTGCTTTGCAATGGAGTGAGTAGCAGAAGGAAGAGAGCTCATGTATCTACTAAGATCTAGAACTCACCTAAGAAGGAAGCTACTCTTCAGCTACAGCTGCCAGATCCCAATTCGTAGATTCCTATTTTCTTTTTCGACAGCAGAGCCAGCACCCACTCCCTACCCTTTATACCTCACCTTTCATGACTAGATCCTGAGACTTAGGCCAACTTCTAAGAGCAAGCAGGAAATTATCCCCATCACCATGTGTGGCAAATAAAACAACAGAAGCCAGTCTCTGTTTCAGTTCACATTAAATCTCATAAATCCCTACACACTCAGTGTTTCATGGGAGCCCTGCTAGGCAAGAATTCCTCTAACACTTTAGCGAGTTAAGAAGGTTTTCTAGCAGTGGTGACTAATATTGTCAATTTGACAAAATCCAGAATCACACAAGGGACAAGCCTCTGGGCATGCAGCATGCCTACAAGAGATTATCAAAATTAGGTTTATTAATCAAAAGAAGATAGGTGGAGCACAGCATTCATTACTCTCTGTGCCTTATCAGCTGCCTCAAGCTCTTGTAGCTGTCTTTCCTATTGACTAAACCAAGGGGCTGTGAGGCAAAATAAGCCCTTCCTTGTGTAAATTCCTTTGTCAGGGTATCCTGTTATAGTAAACAGCAAGTAATTAATTCAACAACTTATCTGCAGGAAAGTCTAAGAGATATTTTCAGCTTTTACAAGAAAAAAATATATATATACTAGTAGTGGACAGAACAAATCCTGAGAGGCTATCCATGATGCATACCATAGATTTTATTTACTTTTTACATTCATATTAATAAGATTGTATCAATATGTACAGTACATTATATATAGACTGGACTGGATGAGAAAGTCATTGAACCAGGACCTTTTAAAAAAAGTTTTATGTCTTCAAAGCATACTAAGACATTCTATATTTAATACCACTATTCTCATGATTGCTAATGAGATGAATGATAATGTCACTACTGGTAAATATTCTGTAACATTTTAACTCTTTCAAGAATCTCAATAACCAAGAAGATAACGCCACATGAATTTGGATGTCTATAAATTGAGAAAGATATAAAATGTTAAAAACCAAACTCTAGAACTTAGTTGTAAATACTTTAGACATAAATAGTTCAGGAAGGAAATGAAAGAAGGCAGTCATACTTGAATTGGTGCCCCCATCTGACTACTTAGAATGCCATCAAAGTAGTACTGACTATGTTTATTCAAAAGTAGCTAACACATAGGAGTGGGTGTGTGTGTGTGAATACCCTCATAGAGGCAGGGGGGAGGGGGATGGGATAGACCTGGAAAGGAGAAAACATTTGAAATGTAAATAAAGTATCAAAAAAAAAAAAAGGTAGCTAACACATAAAGGGAACAGAAGTTCATGCAAGGAGCAAAGTACATCATAGAGCACTGAAGGAAACCTTAGTTGATAGCTAATGCAGCTGGCCACTATTCTCTACAACTGCTTTTGCAATAAATTATACAGAGAATGCAGCACTGGTGTCAAGTACTAGAGACTGATCACTAAGCAGACAGCAGATAATAACACAGATGAGAATGGCAGATATACCTGAGGCATATAATGGAGAATAGCATGTGACATATCAGTTCCTAGAAGCTATCTGCTTACTGTGGTTATTTACATTTGTTTTACCTTTATTTTTACCACAATTGAGATATCATGATGCTACAACTGCATTTTTAAAGTACTATAAAACATGAAAATATGTTCAAGGTATTTGGAGACTTAGAAGACAATACTTAGGAGACAAATCCAAGGTGAGGCATCATGTGTGTCTCCACAACTCCCCCCCCCCAAAGTATATTGTGCATTAGAGTAATATTTACTGGAAAAATATTTCAATTTCTTACTAAAAATAATTAATTATAGACACAAATTCCAAGTAATATCTACATCTACATATGTAGCACACTATAATCAAATCCAATCACCTTTTTCTACATCCATCCATCATTTCCAACTACTATGTAGTTACTCTTCTGCTTTAGAGTTATCTTTCTCAGTTACCGTGTATGAGAAAAAATATGTGATATATATATATATATATATATATATATATATATATATATATATATATATATATCTGTAGTTAACTTATTTCACTTATCATAATGCCCTTCAGTTACATCTCTGTTGCTAATATACAGAACGGGATTCCACTCTTCTGCACAGCTAGAAATACTCCATTGTTTGTATATACCACATTTCTTTCATGTCGTCACCTACTGAGGGGTACCCAGACTGATCTCACCTTTTAGCTTTTTGAAAATATTTCCACAATAAACATAGGCATGTAGATTGCACTTGAGCATGCTGAATTGATTTCCTTTCGCTAGATACCTTTCAGGAGCCATCTAGGATAAGGTTAAAGGCTAGCAGGTGATTTTCCTGAAGGTGGCCCAACATTTTTGCATGGTCTGCAATAAGTGAGCTCTAAGAGGCAAGGCCAAAAGATACTCATCTCAGGACTGCTTCTTGTAGCTGATATGCCTTTCCTGTCACTATTAAATTAATATAACAATTTATGGCATTAGCCCACCCTATTGGGCAGGTTTTCTGCAGATCAATGAAAATGTACTCTTCTGTAGAAATTCTGTGTAGACAAAATGATGCTTTCATAATTCCTAATAATGATTCTACAGGATTCCTAAATTTCTAATTTTGAGCTCTCTGTAATAAGAAAGCTGCAATTAAGGCTCTGTAAGCCTTCATGTGTTCTGAGCTAATTGCATTAAAGATAGAAAGCAGGTATGTAACAGATTTAAGATCAGGGAATACATTCTTTCTGGGATGGTTGTAAAAACATTATGTGATAATGAAAGGTCATAAAAGGGAATGAACAATTTATTATAGATGTAAGGACAAGGAATAAGATATTGTATGGTTTATCTATACAAAACTTCAATACCAATGAGAAAAAAGGCAGATGATGTGCCACTTGACAAAACAATGCTAACTTAAACATAAGAATTACTGTTTCAAACTCTTAATGAACCTATGAAGCTAGTAGCAGATAATGAATGTTTAGTTAACTAGCTTTAATGGAACACATATAAACATCTCTGTTGTAACTTCTTATTCAATTTATGATTTGAATTTATGTTTGAACTTGTGAACTTTTGGAGAAAAAAAAAAAGATGCTTGGAATACAATGTGATCATGTATCCTGAGAATATATAAGAACTGAAAACAACAATAGACAAACTGATTTTTTCTTTACTAGAGAGAGACACATTTTCTTAATGACAAAAGAAAGTAGTTTCCCCTTTTCTCTTAGAAATAAAGATTAAAGTCACATTTCAACGTGAGTGTTTCATTCTGAGACTGCTAGCTGACAAGGAGTTAAGAAACTCCCAGCCTGGGGCCAGAAAGGACTTGGGGGCTATGGTGAGAACAAAGAACTCCTTTACTTAATCCCCTGCTGTTTAAAAATTCTGTTAATCATCTGAAGCCAATAGCTTCTGGCCATGGAATAACTTAGAGTCAAGAAAGGTAAATGTTATTTAGAAATAAGCAGCACTTGTCTAGTCCCTGATTTTAGTGTGACTGCTTCAAATTTCTCTCAGTTTAGTTTGATGTTGGCTGGTTTGCTGTATATTGCTTTTACTATGTATAGGTATGGGCCTTGAATTCCTGATCTTTCCAAGACTTTTATCATGAAGGGATGCTGAATTTTGTCAAATGCTTATTCAGCATCTAATGAAATGACCATGTGATTTTTTTTCTTTGAATTTGTTTATGTAGTGGATTACATTGATGGACTTCTAAGTATTGAACCATCCCTGCATCCCTGGGATGAAGCCTACTTGATCATGATGAATGATCATTTTGATGAGTTCTTGGATTTGGTTTGCAAGAATTTTATTGAGTATTTTTGCATAGATATTCATAAGGGAAATTGGTCTGAAGTTTTCTTTCTTTGTTGGGTCTGTGTGAGGTTTTGGTATCAGTGTAACTGTGGCTTCATAGAATGAATTGGGTAGTGTTCCTTCGGTTTCTATTTTGTGAAATCATTTGAAGAGTATTGGTATTAGGTCTTCTTTGAAGGTCCAATGGAATTCTGCACTAAACTCATCTGGTCCTGGACTTTTTTTGGTTGGGAGACTTTTAATGACTGCTTCTATTTCTTTAGGGGTTATGGGACTGTTTAGATGGATTATCTGATCCTGCCTTAACTTTGGTATTTGGTATCAGTCTAGAAATTTGTACATATCATCCAGATTTTCCAATTTTGTTGAGTATTGGCTTTTGTAGTAGGATCTGATGATTTTTTTAATTTCCTCAGATTCTGTTGTTATATCTCCCTTTGCATTTCTGATTTGGTTAGTTTGGATACTGTCTCTGTGCCCTCTGGTTAGTGTGGCAAAGGGTTTATCTATCTTGTTGATTTTCTCAAAGAACCAGCTCTTGGTTTTGTTGATTCTTTGTATAGTTCTTTTTGTTTCTACTTGGTTGATTTCAGCCCTGAGTTTGATTATTTCTTGCCATCTACTCCTCTTGGGTATATTAGCTTCTTTTTGTTCTAGAACTTTCAGGTGTGCTGTTAAGCTGCTAGTGTATACTCTCTCCAGTTTCTTTTTGGAGGCACTCAGAGCTATGAGTTTTCCTCTTAATACTGCTTTCATTGTGTCCCATATATTTGGGTATGTTGTACTTTCATTTTCATTAAATTCTAGGAAGTCTTTAATTTCTTTCTTTATTTCTTATCATTGAGTAGAGAGTTGTTCAGCTTCCATGTGTATGTGGGCTTTCTGCTGTTTTTGTTGCCATTGAAGACCAGCCTTAATCCGTACTGATCTGATAGGAGGCATGGGGTTATTTCACTCTTCTTATATCTGTTGAGATTTGTTTTGTGACAAATTACATGGTCAATTTTGGAGAAAGTGCCATGAGGTGCTGAGAAGAAGGTATATTCTTTTGATTTAGGATGAAATGTTCTATAGATATCTGTTAAATCCATTTGGTCCATGACTTCTATTAGTTTCACGGTGTCTCTGTTTAGTTTGTGTTTCCAAGATCTGTCCATTGATGAGAGTGGGGTGTTGAAGTCTCCCACTATTATTGTGCGAGGTGCAATGTGTGATTTGAGCCTTAGTAAAGTTTCTTTATGAATGTGGGTGCCCTTGTATTTGGAGCATAGATGTTCAGAATTGAGAGTTCTTCTTGGTAGATTTTTCCTTTGATGAGGATGAAGTGTTCTGCCTTGTCCTTTTTGATAAGTTTTGGTTGAAAGTTGTGTTTATCTGATATTAGAATGGCTTACTCCTGCCTGTTTCTTGGGACCATTTGCCTGGAAAATTGTTTTCCAGCCCTTTACTCTGAGGTAGCGTTTGTCTTTAACACTGAGGTGAGTTTCCTGTATGCAGCAAAATGCTGGGTCCTGTTTAGATATCCAGTCTGTTAGCCTATGTCTTTTTATTGGGGAATTGAGTCCATTGATGTTAAGAGATAGTAAGGAAAAGTGATTGTTGCTTCCTCTTATTTTTATTGTTAGAGGTGGAATTATGTTTGTGTGGCTATCTTCTTTTGAGTTTGTTGAAAGAAGATTACTTTCTTGCTTTTGTTAGGGTATAGTTTCCCTCCTTGTGTTGAAGTTTTCTATCTTTTATCCTTGTAGGGCTGGATTTGTGGAAAGATATTGTGTAAATATGGCTTTGTCATGGAATATTTTGTTTTCTCCATCTATGTTATTTGAGAATTTTGTTGGGTATAGTAGCCTGGGCTGGCATTTGTATTCTCTTAGGGTCTGTATAACATCTGCCCAGGAACTTCTGCTTTCATAGTCTTTGGTGAGAAGTCTGGTGTAATTCTGATAGGTCTGCCTTTATATGTTACTTGACCTTTTTCCCTTACTGCTTTTAATATTCTTTCCTTGTTTTGTGCATTTGGTGTTTTGACTATTATGTGACTGGAGGAATTTCCTTTCTGGTCCAATCTATTTGGAGTTCTGTAGGCTTCTCGAATGTTTATGTTCATCTCTTTCTTTAGGTTAGGGAAGTTTTCTTCTATACTTTTGTTGAAGATATTTACTGGTCCTTTAAGTTGGGAATCTTCACTCTCTTCTATACCTATTATCCTTAGATTTGGTCTTCTCATTGTGTTCTGGATTTCCTGGATGTTTTGTGTTAGGAATTTTCTGCATTTAGCATTTTCTTTGGCTGTTGTGTCAATGTTTTCTATGGTATCTTCTGCATCTGAGATTCTCTTTTCGATCTCTTGTATTCTGTTAGTCATGCTTGCATCTATGACTCCTGATCTCTTTCCTAGGGTTTCTATCTCCAGAGTTGTCTCCCTTTGTGATTTCTTTATTGTTCCTATTTTCTTCTTTAGATCCTGGATGGTTTTGTTCATTTCCTTTGCCTGTTTGATTATGTTTTCCTGTATTTCCTCTTTAAGAGCTTCTAGTTGTTTACCTGTGTTCTCTTGTATTTCTTTAAGAGAGTTATTTATTTCCTTCTGAAAGTCTTCTATCATCAACATGAGAAGTGATTTTAAATCTGAGTCTTCCTTTTCTGGTGTCTTGAGGTATCCAGGGCTTGCTGTGGTGGGAGAACTGGGTTCTGATGATACCAAGTTGCCTTGGTTTCTGTTCCTTATATTCTTGCCCTTGCTTTTGCCATCTGCTTATCTCTGATGTTAGCTGTTCTTGCTCCCTCTGACTGTGGCTTGTCCCTCCTGCAAGCCTTTGTGTCAGTACTCCTTGAAGGCCAGCTCTCTCTGAGAGGAATTTGGGTTTGGAGAGTTGTGGTTCAGGGTCAGTTCTGGGGTTCAGACAGAAACCAGAAGGATCCTGCCCCAGCTGTTCCTTAGTTCCTGTGTCCCGATGGCTCTGTGAGGGTCCCTTGTGATTGAGGAATCTGAACAGAAGTGATGGTCTTCCTGTGCTTAAAGGTGTGGCGGCACTCCTGGGAGAACAGCTCTCTCCTGGCACTGAGTATGGAGCAGTGTCATAGGATCAGCTCCCTGGCCACAGAAGGAAACTGGAAGGCCACTCCTCAGTCCCTGTGTTCTTAGGATTCTGGGTAGGTCCTGCTGAGCAGGTGTGCTTGTCTTAACTCCACTCTTGGACTTATTCACACTCCTGGGATTCTAGCTTTCTCCTGGCACTATTTGGTTATAGAGCTCTGTGGCACAGACTGAGGTCCCTGGCCACAGAAGGAAACCAGAAGACTACTCCTCAGTCCCTGTGTCCTGAGGGTTCTGGGTGGGTCTCTCTGAGCAGAGGTACTAGCTTTACCCCCATCACAGGCTTCTCCACACTCCTGGGAGGGTAGCTCATTCCCTGCACTATTTGGGTATGGATCCGCATGGCATGGACCACAGGCATAAACTGGAAGCCTAAAGAGACTTATGCCCCCTTTCTCCTCTAACCTTTTTCTCACCTAGCTCATGTTGAGTTGGGGGGATTGGGGTGGAGAAGAATGTTAGGCAAAAACAAAAAAAAAAACAAAAAACAAAAAAAAAAAAACCAATAAAGTAGTCAAAATGTAAGGTTACAGAAAGGGTCTACTCTCCTAAAGCTTATGTTCTCATGAAAACAGATACAAGATTAGATCATATCAGAGCTTCTAGGAAGACAAAAGGGAGAATTAGGATCTAATGAGACCAAGGACACCAAAAGAGACCTCATTTAAGAAGACCTCAGAAAAAGCCAACAAGGAAGCTGAAGTGACAAAGAACTTAGCCCAGGTAAGGGAAGAAAGGGCCAAAGAAAGAGGAGAAGGAAGACAGAGGCAGCTCAAGGTGAACCACATGCTTCAAGGTTAAGATTTGTTCCAAGCTGTGCAGTGGTGGCACACCCCTTTAATCCCAGTCCTTGGGAGGCAGAGGCAGGCAGATTTCTGAGTTCGAGGCCAGCCTGGTCTACAGAGTGAGTTCCAGGACAGCCAGGGATACACAGAGAAACCCTGTCTCGAAAAACCGAAAAAAAAAAAAAAAAAAAAAGACTTGTTCCAAATCCAGTAAGAAGCCACTGATTAGTATTACATAGGAAAACGATATGTCATTTATGTCACTTAGAGCTGGGAAGTATTGCCACCAACATCAGGCAGAACTGCTCAGACCTCTACTTTGTCATTCCATCAGGAAAGCACAGAGAGATCTTCCTGAGTTTTAAGCAGGGAACCCCAGAATCCCAGGCTCTCCTCCGATGCCAGTGCTCAGATTTGCTGCTACCTAAAACACTCCTACTACAAGTACTTATCAGTTAGGAAATGCGCCCACACTGCTGCCCCACTGAGCTACCAGTTCCTGAAGACTCACTCTGTCAGAAACAAGTGCTAGCCAAGCCAGAATCTACCAGAAAACAACCATCAATTCCTCTAAAAGGAAAGGAAATCTGAAGAGGAGAAACCGAGAACTTCATCACCAATGATCTGGCAACTCTATGGGTTCTTATGTAACTTCTTCAGCAAGGCATTGGAAAAATTACCAACTCTATTGTAAACTATTGTATTATTTGAATCAAAATACAATGTAAAATATAAAACATTAAATGCTATTATGACCTAGTGTAAAACTTTGTGACATGTTTCATTCTGACATCGATAGAAGTTTGTAAAACTTTAAAAGGTTTTCTTGCATAGAATCAGTAAAATGTCATTTTTTCTTAAACAAAACAAAACCATTACGAACCATACATTTGCCATTTCTGTGAGATGCCAGCTTGATTAAAACTTGCCTAAATATGCTTTCAACTTGGCGGACTGCTATGAAGAAGGTTCTCGTGTCTTCAGATTAAAGCTCCCCGTTTCACACAATCCAATATTTAAATTTATCATTTACCGAAGAGCCTTTGCCCCCCAAAGCAGAAATATGAAATCCCTTCTCTCTCTGCTCTTCAATGCCAATCTCAAACCCCTTAGCCAACCCACCAAGGGCCACACTATAGTACTGAGAGGCTTATAGGCTTGCTTGGGAAGATTTTGAAATAAGCAAAAAACATAGCTATTGTACACTTTCCAAGTGATGAGGTTAGTCTATGTGCCAACGACAGAAGGGTGAAGAGATCACAATTAGAGAAGTGACCCTCAGGGATTATGATGTAGGAATACATATGTAAGAATACACACGTACGCATGTGCTTGTGCATGCTCATGTACACACACACACACACACACACACACACACACACACATACACAGGTACAAATGCTAGAGAAGAGGTCACTAACTAATACTAAGCCATAGCCTGGCAACATCATTTCCTCACTTTGGAATGTAACAAAAAGGCGTTTTGTTGTTGCTGTAGCCATTTTTAAGCATTTGAGTTGTATCTTAATATTTATTAATTAAAATATTTTTAGCTTCTTTTTAAAAATTCCAAAGGACTCTGGAGCTTCACAGTTTTTTTGAGACAGGGTCTCTCTGTGTAACACCACTGGCTGTCCTCGAACTCACTCTGTAGACCAGGCTGTCCTCAAACTCACTAAGATCCACCTTGCTATGCCTCCCAAGTGCTGGGATTAAAGGCGTGTGCCAGTACTACCAGGCTCACACTTGCTTTACTGGAAAAAAAATGCCCTCAGGCTGAGTAGCAGCTCTCCCCTATAGATGATCGATCCCTCTCTGCATCATTAGTAGACAATAGTGACCTTCCCTAAGTACTCAAGATCTCTTTGATGCTAAAGGATCAGGCTTTTCCTAATGATAAAGTTGTTCAGTAGGCGTGCTTAGATTCCAGAACTTCTAATAACTTTTCATTCTTCAGATTAATGGAATCAAGCACAGCCTTAAGAAGCTCAGGCTATCAAAGAATATGGCCCCTTCTAAAACTCTGAATCCTATTATCATTAAGGACCTATATGGTCAAGGAGCACCAAAGCCATCGAGACACACAATTCCCGCCCTATGAATGCGTTTCCCATTGCTTAGACCTAATGGGCTTTCTTTCAGTTCCAGGCTTACAGCTCTAAGCTCTTTACATTTATTTGTGAAATCCCAAACAATGTGGTATACATTTTTCTTAAAGTATAACCTTAAAGATGCAAAGGATAAAAGAACAAAGCATATACAAAACATCTTCTAGTGATGACCATTGCTATCCCGTCATGCATGAGGTACTTGGAGAAAGTATAGAGTGTTCCTACTAATTTGGAAAATCCCCAGACTGCCATCAGAAGCATTTATAAACTAGGTAAGCACATGAAGCAGTGATATCACTCATATCTCAAGCTGATCATAGCACCAAAGGTCTTAGGAGCAACTGGCTACTTGCTGGCTCTTTGAGCATTTTTGTATAAAACAGGAAAAGGTGCCAGTTCCTGGGAGTTAACCCAGGCTTCCAATGCAGTAAGCGGTTTAGCTAGTTGAATATGTGTGCCTTTCTACCTCTGTTCACCCCAATCTACTATTCAGTGATGATCTGCATGAATATACTATGCAAGCACACAGCACAGGAAGCAGACTTTAAACCCAACACAAATGAAATAGAGTCCTATGAAATTCAACCAAGGAACTGGTTGATTCTGACAAGATCAGAAATTTTTAAAAATGTGAAAGCTTGTTTCCCTTTTGATATATATATATTGACTATTGGGTTTTTTAATTTCTTGAAAAAGGGAAACGTGATGAGTATCGTATAAGACCAAGAGAGGCGAAAAGGAAATCTAAGCCTCGAGCACTCATTTAATCTCTAAGATCATTCTGCCCGGCAGCACATGCTTCTCAGGTCAGTAGATATATAAAACGTGTAGAAAATCGATTCCTCGTTTGTTGGGTGATAAAAATAATTGATAAAAATTTCTCTGTTGACATATGCTTATACTGAATAAAAAGTTTATAAATATATTCTTTTTCTCTCCTTCACTAGCTAAATAATGCACCCTAGACCATCCCTCCTGTTATCTTAACAGAATGCTGTTCCAGTCTTTCTGACCTGTAATTTCTTCTGTTCTGTCTCGGGTTAAATGTCTTGTTCCCTCTCCGCCTTGGGACCTGGATGACCTGGCTGTTCAGTGGGAGGCCTGATGCCCTGGCTCAGTGTGTTCATCCTTACAGTCTTCCATGCTATTTAAATCTGAAGGCTAAACACTTAACACCAAATTGATTTTCTCCTGGCTCATTGGAAATACATATGTCAAGTGCCCTTCGACTCTGTAGGAGGGATGAGTAGAGTCAAGCCTCCAGCCCCTGACATGACCCTGTGCTTCCACTTAGGAAAATTAGAAGACCAGACCTGCCCTATAATGAGAAAGCTATCCCTGTCCTCTCCAGAGAAGGTGCTTTTAAATCACATATGTCCTTGCTAGGAGATTTGGGGGGAGGGGCATATAGATAATAAGTATGACAGAAGTATTATGGAGAAAGAGATTCATTTTGTGCACTTGAAGTATTTTTTTTATCTTAAGTCATTTTCTGATTTTTTTTCCTAAGCTGCAAATATTTCAAAACTGATAGAGGCAGCATGCACAAGTAATGATCTCTTCTCCAGGATGAGCACAGGACAATAAAGTTTTCCTTATGTAAATACCAAGGGCAGTGAGCTTTTCTGAGGACTGAGGGCTCGCAGTCTGCACCTGAAAGGTGACAGGGGTATGGCTTCACCTTTCTCAGAAAGGCATTACGATTGGACAGGATTGTCACTGTGGCCTGAAGAACACTGCATGAAAGACTGATTACGACGCAGACTATGGGTTACATGGCAATGTTTTATGGGTAATAATAGGGCTTATGTCCGGAGAGAGAAAGAGGAAATGGTGGGAAGACCATAAAATGGGGTCACCACCAGCACTTGCTGGCACTGATGAGGAACTGCTCTCACTGATTCTAGGGGCCACTTGCTTCCTGCCATGGGAACAGAAGGGAAATTTTTGCTTTTTGGAAAAGAAACAAGGTAAGGTTATCATGTCTCAATAGGCAGCAAGTCTCCATTACTTAACGTGTTCTTTTTCTCCCTCCCTCCTTTTCTTTCTAAGCTGCCCACACTCTTCTTTTCTCTATGCCCTTTTCCCCTTTTCCTTCTATGTATTCCTGCTGCTACCTTCATCTCACACTTCCTTCCACTCTGACCACCAGTCTGAGAGCATAAGTGCTCCTTGGTCCATCTTGTAAAGTCCCTGTGGTGGCCCTGCTGCTTTTGTTTGTCCTGGAATACAGAGAGGAGAGAAAATGGGGAGAGACCAGTGGGCACTGCAGCCCAAGGCAGCCCAGGACCCTCTTCTGACTTCCCCATCAGTTCAGAACCCAAAGGAAGATGAAATGGTGATACTGATTAAATTCCTACAATTCCCAGCAGCTTATAAATCTGAGAACAGAATACATGGACAGAGCAGAGAGGGTCAGCTGACCAGAGCACCCAGCAGGAGGCAAACAGGACACAAATGGGCAAGACAGAACAGAGCTACAGAGAAAAGCAAGCAATAGAAATCCCGCTGTAACCTAAATCAAGCTATGGTTTACCTTTCCTGCTAGAGAAACAAACAAAAGCCCTAGGCTCAGTGAGACTGAGATTTACCTGTTCAGCCATGAGACCCCAGGAAATAAAGTCCTACTCCAAAACAGACCAGGATAGGACAAAATCATGTAAGACTAGGAGTAAAGAAAGGGAATAGGAAAAGCCAAGAGGGAAGAGAAGAAAAATCAGACCAGACATGAGCAGAATCTCAATGTTAGAAACAGTCACTGGTAGCTTTTCACCAAACTTTTCTTTGAATTATTATTATTATTTTGATTATTATTGTGTATTTGAGTGCATAATGTACCACAGTTCTCTTGTGGATGTCAGAGGACAAAGTCATGGTGATCTCTATTTCCACATAAATTTAAGGAAGTTGCAGGAATCAAAGACAGGGCACCAGGCTTATGCAGAAAGATTCGTTGTGCACTGAGTTATCTCGTCAACCTCTCATAGGCTTTTACTAGAGAAGAACCAGAGAGTGGTACCTAGAAACCAACCTTCTGTATCCTTGGATGATTTTCATCATTGACCTTTATGACTCTCATTCCTAGTGTTAGGCCCGTTTTGGTCAATTACTGTCCCTATAAAGTCTCAAGCTAACAATCTCCTGCAGGGTTCATTCTAGTAAGGATTTATTAGTGCCTAGTGGACAGGGTAGGAAAGTGACATCCAGAGCAGAGCTTTCCTAAGACCAAGCTATTTGGCATCATCAGAAGTCAGTTCTCCCACTACAGCAAACCTGGATACTCCAACACACCGGAAAATTTGATTTAAAGTCACATCTCATGATGATGATAGAAGACTTTAAGAAGGCCATAAGCCTTCTTAAACTCCCTTAAAGAAATACAGGAGAACACAGGTAAACAGGTAGAGGCTCTTAAAGAGGAAACAAAAATCCTGAAAAGAATTACAAGAAAACACAACCAAACAGGTGAAAGAATTGATCAAAACCATCCAGGAACTAAAAATAGAAATAGAAACAATAAAGAAATCACAAATGGAGACAGTCCAGGAGATAGAAAACCTAGGAAAAGCCGGGCAGTGGTGGCACATGCCTTTAATCCCAGCACTTGGGAGGCAGAGGCAGGTGGATTTCTGAGTTTGAGGCCAGCCTGGTCTACAGAGTGAGTTCCAGGACAGCCAGGGCTACACAGAGAAACCTTGTCTCGAAAAACCAAAAAAAAAAAAAAAAAAAAAAAAAGAAGAAGGAAAGAAAAGAAAACCTAGGAAAGAGATCAGGAGTCATAGACGCAAGCATCACCAACAGAATACAAGAGACAGAAGGGAAAATCTCAGGTGCGGGAGATACCATAGAAAACATTGACACAACAGTCAAAGAAAATGCAAAATGCAAAAAACTCCTAACACAAAACATCCAGGAAATTCAGGACACAATGAGAAGACTAAACCTAAGGAAAATAGGTATAGAAGAGATGGAAGAATCCCGACTTCAAGGTCCAGTAAATATCTTCAACAAAATTACAGAAGAAAGTTTCCCTAACCTAAAGAAAAAGATGCCTATGAACATACAAGAAGCATACAGAACTCTAAATAGACTGGACCAGAAAAGAAATTCCTCCCTTCACATAATAATCAAAACACCAAATGCACAAAACAAAGAAAGAATATTAAAAGCAGTAAGGGAAAAAGGTCAAGTAACATATAAAGGCAGACCTATCAGAATTACACCAGATTTCTCATCAGAGACTATGAAAGCCAGAAGATCCTGGGCAGATGTCATACAGGCCCTAAGAGAACACAAATGCCAGCCCGGGCTACTATACCCAACAAAATTCTCAATTTACATAGATGGAGAAAACAAGATATTCCATGACAAAACCACATTTACACAATATCTTTCCACAAATCCAGCCCTACAAAGGATAAAAGATAGAAAACTTCAACACAAGGAGGGAAACTACACCCTAGCAAAAGCAAGAAAGTAATCTTCTTTCAACAAACCCAAAAGAAGATAGCCACACAAACATAATTCCACCTCTAACAACAAAAATAAGAGGAAGCAACAATCACTTTTCCTTACTATCTCTTAACATCAATGGGCTCAATTCCCCAATAAAAAGACATAGACTAATAGACTGGATATGTAAATAGGACCCAGCATTTTGCTGCATACAGGAAATGCACCTCAGTGACAAAGACAGACACTACCTCAGAGTAAAAGGCTGGAAAAAAATTTTCTAAGCAAATGGTCCCAAGAAACAAGCTGGAGTAGCCACTCTAATAGTGAATAAACACAACTTTCAACCAAAAGTTATCAAAAAGGACAAGGAAGGACACTTCTTTCTCATCAAAGGAAAAGTTACCAAGAAGAATCTAAGAACACATCAAAATGATCATCCATCATAATCAAGTAAGCTTCATCCCAGGGATGCAGGGATGGTTCAATATACAGAAATCCATCAATGTAATCCACTATATAAACAAACTCAAAGAAAAAAAAAACACATGATCATCTCATCAGATGATGAGAAAGCATTTGACAAAATTCAACAACCCTTCATGGTAAAAGTCTTCGAAAGATCAGGAATTCAAGGCCCATACCTAAACATAATAAAAGAAATATACAGCAAACCAGTAGCCAACATCAAACTAAATGGAGAGAAACTTGAAGCATTTTCACTAAAATCAGGGACTAGACAAGGCTGCCTATTCTCTACCCACCTATTCAATATAGTACTGGAAGTCCTAGCCTGAGCAATTAGACAACAGAAGCTCAAAGGGATACAAATTGGAAAGGAAGAAATCAAAATATCACTATTTGAAGATTATATGATAGTATACTTAAGTGACTCCGAAAATTCCACCAGAGAACTCCTAAAGCTGATAAACAACTTCAGTACAGTGGCTGGTTATAAAATTAACTCAAACAAATCAACAGCCTTTCTTGACTCAAAGGATAAATAGGCTGAGAAATAAATTGAGAAAATGACACCCTTCACATTAGTCACAAATAATATAAAATACCTCGGTGTGACTCTAACCAAGCAAATGAAAAATCTGTATGACAAAGCTGGAAAGATCTCCCATGCTCATGGATTGGCAGGATTAATATAGTAAAAATGGCCAAAAGCAATCTACAGATTCAATGCAATTCCCATCAAAATTCCCACTCAATTATTCATAGAGTTATAAAGAGCAATTTGCAAATTCATTTGAAATAACAAAAAAACCAGCATAGCAAAAACTATTCTCAACAATAAAAGAACTTCTGGGGGAATCAGCATCCCTGACCTCAAGCTGTATTACAGAGCAATTATGATAAAAACTGCATGATATAGGTAAATAGACAGGCAGGTAGATCAATGGAATAGAATTGAAGATCCAGCAATGAACCCACATACCTATAGTCACATGATCTTTGACAAAGGAGCTAAAACCATCAAGTGGAAAAAAGACAGAATTTTCAACAAATGGTGCTGGCTCAACTGGCAGTCAGCATGTAGAAGAATGCAAATCAAATCATTCTCATCTCCTTGTACAAAGCTCAATCCAAGTGGATCAAGGAAATCCATGTAAAACCAGATACACTGAAACTAATAAAAGAAAGTGCGGAAGAGTCTCAAACACATGGGCACAGGAGAAAATATCCTGAACAGAACACCAATGGCTTGTGCTTTAAGATCAACAACCAACAAATGGGACTTCATAAAATTGCAAAGCTTCTGTAAGGCAAGGACACTGTCAATAGGACAAAACAGCAACCAACAGATTGGGAAAAGATCTTTACCAATCCTACATCTGATAGAGGGCTAATATCCAATATATACAAAGAACTAAAGAAGTTAGACTCCAGAAAACCAAATAACCCTATCAAAAGCTGGGGAACAGTGCTAAATAAAGAATTCTCAACTGAGGAATATCAAATGGCCAAGAAACACCTAAAGACATGTTCAACATCCTTAGTCATCAGGGAAATGCAAATCAAAACAACCCTAAGATTCCACCTCACACCAGTAAAGAATGGCTAAGATCAAAAACTCAGGTGACAGCAGATACTGGTAAAGAAAGAGGAACACTCCTCCATTGCTGGAGGGATTTCAAGCTGATACAACTATTCTGGAAATCAGTCTGGCGGTGCTTCAGAAAATTGAACATAGTACTACCTAAGGACCCAGCTATACCACTCCTGAGCATATACTCAAAAGATGCTCCAACATTTAACAAGAACACATGCTTCACTATGTTCATAGCAGCCATATTTATAATAGCCAGAAGCTGGAAGAACCCAGATGTCCTTCAACAGAGGAATAGATACAGAAAATATGGTACATTTACACAATGGAAAACTACTCAGCCATTAAAAACAGTGAATTTATGAAATTCTTAAGTAAATGGATGGAATTAGAAAATATCATCCTGAGTGAGGTAACCCAGTCGCCAAAGAACACACATGGTATGTACTCACTGATAAATGGATATTAGCACAAAAACTTGGAATACCTAAGATACAATTCACAAACCACATGAAGCTCAAGAAGAAGGAAGACCAAAGTGTGGATGCTTTAGTCCTTTTTAGAAGGGAGAACAAAATACTCAAGGGATGAAATACAGAGACAAAATTTGGAACAGAGAATGAAGGAAAGGCCATCCAGAGACTGCCCCATCTGGGAATTCATCCCATATACAGACACCAAACCCAGACCTAAGGTAGATGTCAAGAAGTGCTTGCTGACAGGAGCCTGATATAGCTGTCTCCTGAGAGGCTCTGCCAGAGCCTGACAAATACAGATAAGTATGCTCCCGGCCAACCATGAACTGAGCACTGGGTCTCCAATGGGGGAGTTAGAGAAAGGAATGAAGGAGCTGCAGGGGTTTGCAACCCCATAGGAAGAATAACAATATCAACCAACCAGACTCCCCAGAGCTCCCAGGGACTACACCACCAACCAAAGAATACACATGGCTCCAGCTGCATATGTAGCAGAGGAGGCCTTGTTGGACATCTGTGGGAGGAGTGGCCCTTGGTCTTGTAAAGGCTTGATACCCCAGAGTAGGGAAATCCCAGTGCAGTGAGGCAGGAGTAGGTGGGTGGGTGGGGAACACCTCATAGCACCAGACAGAGGGAGGATGGGATAAGGGATAACATTTGAAATGTACATAAATAAAATATCCAATTTAAGAAAAAACAGGAAAAAAGCAGTAAGATGAAAGAAAACTCAAGCTTCAACTTAGTTTCCATTCTCCTTGTGAACAATGTTTGTGAGACTTGATCAACAATGACATTTGTAAAGCAATCTTGGAAATAATCCGTTAAGAACAGTCTTTACTATTTGATTCCTAAGGAAAAAAAAATCCTTCCAAAGACAAGGATCCCAAATTGAGTTGTCTGAATTCCAGAGAGACAGACAGAGAGAACTATTAGCAGTTTGTCATAACAAGAAGCTACTGTGTGTTTAATTCCCTGATATTCACCCTCTACTTCTACAGCCTTGGTGTCTCTAACTTCCCTCAGCCCTCCTTTATCCATATAATTAGGGTAATGTCCAATTTTCCCAGCTATACTCACCAGCAACTTCCTCAATGACCTGTCATGATCCTACACTTCCACCCAGGCCTTGTTCTTTTCTTCTCATACTTCTCTATACAACCATGTGCATTTATCAGTACATTTCCAAAAAGTTACCACACATAGATCACAGAATATTGAAAATGAGAACATGCCCTGTCTATTCATTCACCAGCCTGTAAGGCAACCACCATCCTGACCTGTAACACCAAAGGTCTGAGGCTACACTTTTCTACTAATAAAATCATACTTGTCACTTTTGCTTTCATCTTCTCTGCCAACCTTAATCGCAAGATTCATCCCTATAGTGCTTGACCAGGTCATTCTTCTTAATTTTGTGTTTGATTGTTATAATTACATCATTAAGTCATGCCTTGTTTTCTTTTTTTTATTACAAATATTGCCATATTTGTATGATGCTCAAAGACGAGCACTTTTGCATATCCTCTGGTATACAGATAGTCACATTTCTCCCTAGGAACAGAATTACTAACTTCTGAACTCTTCCATGTGTTTCATTTTCATAGACTTAAGAAGAGGTTTCCATTGTTAATCTACCAACTAACATCTCTGCCAACAGCAGACAGATGTCCTGACTATCCCACACTCTCAACAACATGTGGTATTATCTGCCTTTCCTTTTAGCTATTCTGGTAAAAGTGGAGAGGTGTCGATGTAAGACTGTAAATTCTATGTGCATTTCTGGTGACTAATGAAGTTGAATTACCAGATTTCTTGGGCCTTCAACTTACACCAGCCCTTGGCCCCTAAGCTCCTCTCTGGACACCATCTTTAAGTGACACTGAGTAAGAGCCAAGGGCATGTGTACTGGGTGGTTTTGTGTGTGAACTTGATACAAGCTGGAGTTATCATAGAGAAAGGAGCCCTCCCTGGAGGAAATGCCTCCATGAGATCCAGCTGTAAGGCATTTTCTCAATTAGTGATCAAGGGGGGAGGGCCCCTTGTGGGTGGTACTATCCCTGGGCTGGTAGTCTTGAGTTCTATACAAGAGCAAGCTGAGCAAGCCAGGGGAAGCAAGCCAGTAAGTAACATTCCTCCATGGCCTCTGCATCAGTTCCTGCTTCCTGACTTGCTTGAGTTCCAATCCTGACTTCCTTTCGTGATGAACAGCAGTGTGAAAATATAAGTTGAATAAATCCTTCCCTCCCTAACTTGCTTCTTGGTTATGATGTTTGTGCAGGAATAGAAACCCTGACTAAGACAGCATGTACACTTATTCAAGTCAAAGCAAGCCTTATAATCTGGTGGTCTTTATCATTGTTCACAGACAATTTGCATATCACATCTTGGTCTCTTCTACAGGTTACTCTGGTGACTGCCTCTTTCTCTCCTGCAGTAGTCAGTCTGACGCACTTCCTCCTTATAAACGTGGTTTTGGATACACTAGACAGCCCTGCTAGCTAAACCCCTATGCTGCTTGGTTTTTGTCAACTTTATACAAAGCTAAACATGGCTGAGTTGAAGGAGTCTTTAAGGAAATGTATCCATAAGATTGGCCTGTTGGAAAGCCTGTGGGGAATTTTCTGGATTAATAATTAATGTAGGAGGGCCCAGCTCCCTGTGAGTAGTGGCACTTCTGGGCAGGTGCTTCTGGGTTGTATACAAAAAGCCAGCTGTGCAAGCCAATAAGTAATATTCTTCCACAGTTTCTGCTTCAGACCCTGCCTCAAAGTTTCTGCCCTGTTTGAGGTCCTTCTGTGACTTCCTTCAGTAACAGACTGTTCTGGAAGTATAAGATGAATAAACTCTCTCCTCTTCAGGTTGTGTTTGGTCATGATGTTTTATCACAACAAAGGAAATACTGAGATATCCCTACTGTGGGAGTCCCTGCATAACCTAGTAGGCCTAAATATTTAATTTTGCTTTTCTTTTGCTTCAAAGGAAGTACGGTTACTTCACTTCTGCTAATACATTCAGCCAGGAAAAAAATCTGGGGTTGTGCTTCCTGCATGCTTCCTACCTCTGTGGCCAAGTATGATTTATCTGGCCTCTTCGTGTCCAATTTCTTAGCTAAAAATAAGAATGTTTCTTACCTTATATCATTGATGTGATGTTTAAGTTATATATAGAAAACCTTTGACCCAATACCTGGACTATAACATGTGCCTGACAAATATTAATTATTTTTCTTCCATTTCCCCTTTTACAGCCTCATTGCTATTCATCATTTCGTTAGAGGCAGTGAGACAAGAGGGGGAAAATTACAACAACAAAACCCTTGGCTTTTGAAATCAGACACACCGTGACTTAAAACCTGATGTTTCCCATTGACTACTTCAATGATGAACATCCTTAAATTAGTTTCTTGCTGTCTAAAATAATCTGGGGAGTTACTCAGAAATGGAAGGATGACACATCTCTCTGGCTGACTATAGTGCTGGATTAACAATCTCAAAATAGGGGCTCATGGACTGAACATCCATCCTGTTGTACTTGAGTTTAGACATAGGATTTGTTTGATTGGCTGAGTAGTATTTAAATGGTCTAGAGTTAAGTATTAGGGTAAGTTTCATTGAAATTCTACAACTCAGACTTCATTTCGAAATGGGGGACGGACACCTAGCAAGCATACCAATCTTTGTTCCAATCACCTGGGGCTTAATGCCACCATGCCCACTAGCCTTGTCACTTCTGGTCTGTTATACTCTATTCTCCTCCCCAGCCTGGCCACACCCCCATAGTCTGCCACACTGCCCTTCTCTATATTCTCCCCCCGACTATATCCTCCTGATCTTCTCTACTCCCCTTCAATCCCCATTCTTGTCCACTAGGCCAGTCTCCTTCATTGATACCACCTTCATAGAGCTTGATCACTTTGTGGTGATACTAAGATCCACAGAATAGTTTCCAATATTGTCCTTTACAAATATAAACCAACTGTTCTGTAGATACTTATGGTTTATAATCATTTACTTCTTCTTAAAGCTCCTATCTTCGTTTTCCATTGCCTCTTTAAGGAATGACCATAAATGGAGGGATTTAAAGACCTACAGACTTATTCTGCAGCTGGGTATTCAGAGGACCAGAACCACATCTTACCTGCTTAAACTAGATGTGGGCTTACATAAAGGTGCAGTCTTATCTGAAGGCTCTAGGGGAAAGTCTGGTTTTTTTCCCTGTAGAGGTACACTTGGGTCCTTGGTTCATAGCCAGCTATTTCCAACTTAAAAGTCAGCTATGCCAATGAAGTGTTCCATGTGACATAGTGTGCTGACACTTAATTATCTCCTTTTCCCATTTGAGGGTCCTTTATGAGGACGCTGAACCCATCCTGACAATCCAGAATAATCTTCCACATCTTAGCTGATTATCAATCTTAATTCCATCTTCAACCTTCTTTCCCACTTACCAGGTAATGTAACATATCCACACAGTCTAGGAATTAAGTTATCTACATTTTTGGGGGCCACTATTCTGACTACCTTAGGCTTTAAAAGATCCCAGGTTGTTGATTACCTAGATAACACTGCTAAACATTGTTCTTTAGTTCAAAAATAAAATCAAAGCCCCAAACACAAACCACCCAGATCCTGCAGTGAGATGATAGTAGAGCAATCTCTTCACTGTGTGCCTATAACCATGTGTATTAGTGTTCAGCACCTTCTCTGCTATGTGTGTTGACACTTTGTGTTATTAGGAAGAAGGCAGGAAGAAAAAGGGGGCAAATAAGATTGGTGCTCTCTGCAGTTTCCAGTGCCTCTGGGCTTCACATAAAGAAGGAAAAGAGAAAAATAAACACAAGAACATAAGAGAAGGCAAAATTGAATGTGAAAACTATAAATCTCACACCAGTGTGTGTGTGTGTGTGTGTGTGTGTGTGTGTGTGTGTGTGTGTGTGTGTGTGTGTGTGTATTTCACAAGAGGAAACTGGAATACCTGAAATTAACTTATTTGCTCATTGTTAAAATCATTCTTAATAAAGAAATGAGTGTTAGAATCATAAAAAAAAAAAGAAGGAAAAGAGTAGAGAAGCAGATCAAAGAAATGCCTAGAGTCCTTTAAAGCTCAGCAAAAGCTCTGAATAAGAATCCAGACTGAGAGTCTTCCTAAAGGAATGTAAGCACACATGAGTATTCCACTGTCTCTGGTTTTTGACAATGCTTTCCTTAAGCACTGGGAAAGCTTTGCTGCCTTACAATCAGAATTAAACAGGATGAAGCAAGAAAAACACTTGGGGTATGATCACTTCTGGTTCTTCTCCACAGATCATTGGGACATTGTTTCAAGGCTTTTTAAATATGATAAGCCAAATCTAATATTTGGATGCCTTTAATAAGCTGGGGTACAGACTTCATTTGTTATCTCAAAAATTCACATAATAAATCCAGTAAGTTACAAGTTATCCTTAACATAAACTAAATATCTTTTTTCCTAAATGCATCATTTTTACTGAACCCAATCAATTCTAGACATATTGCTGTGTATCTTATCTTAGTGCTGAGCATGTCTGACACTGTATAGAAAGTCAGCAAGGAATACTGATTCATTCTCAGGATGCAGCTAGGAAATTGAGACCTCCCCTTTTCCTAACGATCCCAAGTCCCTCTCCTCAGGTCTTATCCTTTTTACTTATAAACTCTTCAACTTCCTCTATCCCCTGTCCCTTAGGCATCAGTTTGCTTATTCATCAGGGTAAATTTTTGTTTGTTCCATAGGGACAGGATATTGTCTATCTTTCTTCCAAACTTCAGCCCTGAGCCCAGAACATAGCTAATTTGTACCAACAACAGTATGTTGTATATATAAATATAGATACAGACCTAATCACCAACTTAAGTATGTAGGAACCATTATTATCTTTCATGATTAGAAAATTAGGCATAGAAAAGTTCATAAGTTTGTTCATCCATACCGCAATTAATAACATAATACTTATTGAATATTTAACACACGAGGCTATTGTTTAAAGGGTAGCCCCCTAAAGAGCTATGCTTCTTTATGTTAATACAGTCAAGAGGCATTTCTTTTCTCAAGACATCTGGACACAAGATCCAGGGCTTTTCAATGAGATCAGTTTTCTACCTACACTGGACCCACCTCCACCTGCAACCATAAGACTTTGGAGGGAAGAGCAGACTATGTAAGATATTTCATGGTACAACTGCCAAGGATGTCACAGTGACTAGCCCACAGCAACCTGCGAGCAGTCATTATTAATATCACTTCGAGAAACAAGAAGTAAAGGCAGAAAAGAAAAGTGATGGCCTGGAGTTGTACATCATAGGATGTACTTTAAGTATATCTCTCCTCCACACTCACCTACACTCACAAAACCCCTTGGGTCCTCTAGATCATTTTGATACTGCTTTCATGTCACATATGCATGCATGTCAACCCATTATTTCTACCATGATAAAGTTCTAAGGATCTAAATTTCATCACGTTTCTTCCATGACCAACCTCTTTCTATAGCTCCCCATCCTCCTCAAGACAGGGTCAGAACTGTTTCCTGTGGCTGAGCACTCTGCCCTGAGTCTTTATGTCCTTCTTGGCCTCAGCCCTCAGCAGGAGATGTCTTTTCCGAAGCCAGCCGTATCCCTCCCCTTTATTACCCAACTCTCACCCACAACTCAAACTCTCAGCCTAATGTCCTCTCAACAACTAACCGAAGTCACATCTCCAGTGGCCCTCATGCTCATCACACTTCCCACTTACCTTTACAGGAATATCATGCCTTCACATGTGTGTGTTCATTCAACTAATACAGGGGTTCCCAGGAGCAACTTTCACTATGGCAAAGACAATATCCATTGAGTTCGTTAACTATAAGTTCAGCTTCAAACTGTAAAAGCAAAGAATTGCTGTTCCTCTGTCTCTGTGTGCTTCCCCACCCAAAGCTCTTGTCTCAACATACTATAGCTGTCTAGTTACTTCTCTATCCCTCATTAGATTGAAAGTATTGTAACCACTATAAAGTCAAAGACTATAATGACTTTGACCCCACTTCTGACCCCCAGCATCAAGCAGTGCCCAGTACCATCGGCACTCAAATAGCTGAGAATAAATAACCAAACAGACATCAGTAGTTGCCCCTTTAGCACAGACCTGTCATACATTACATCAATGGATTGTTTTACTTTAAACACTTTAACGAAATAGAATTTATATGGAATCGAGAGAAAGCTGTCAGCTGTGAAATCACACCCAGTATTGTTCACTAGCGATAGGAACCAGGGGACCAGTTCAGGCCTAGGTGAAAAATGACTTGTCAGCTTAGTCAAAAGCCTCATGACAAGCCATGAGGACACAGAAATCCCCTGAATGGATAGGTGAGTGACTTCCCATTATTCTGAGAAAGAAAGAGATAAATTCAGGAGGGGAAAGGCTAAGTAAAATTAATTCCCCAATAGGACCGGGTAAGATGAAAGAGAAAAACTATCTCTGAGGAGGACCAGCTGCTCAAAGCAGGAGGTGCCTTCTCTAAGTACAATATTTGAAAGGAAGATAACAGCAAGCCACACTCTGCCCTGGCCCCAGAAAACATTCAGACTTTGTAACAAGGCCCAGGTACTCCCAGAGCCCTAGAGTAGGACTGTGGTTTTTGTCTTCTGAGTCAAGATGGCTAGGTGGAGGTGAAGGAATTCTAGAATCGTCATGGTGATCATGGTGAGCCTCAAATGTGACAAACACGTCACCATCTTACTAGCCAGCCACAACATAAATACCATTGTGCTTTCCCACCAGTGTGTCAGGTCTTCATAACTCATCAGATTTCCCTTTCTATCCAAAGACTAGTTTTTTTGTTGTTTGCTTGTCTCTGTGGTGGAAGAACAGTGCTCATGACTGAACCTAGGGCCCTGAACATACGAGGCAAGTGCTCTACCACTGAGCCATATCCCCAGCCCTCTTTTAACCTCTTGAGACTACCTAACTAAATGCCCAGATAGGCTTCAAACTCATTCTCTAATCAGATCTTAAGCTTGAAATTATATCTCCTCAGCCTCCAGAGTAGCTGGAAATACAGTGCCACCCGGCCTAGAGCACTTTAATGCCAGTATTCTACAAATAAGAATCCCAAAGTTTGCCTGTTCCACAGACCTTTTCAGTGGCTTTCTGGTCATTGTCACTCAGTCTCCAGCATCTCAGTACCAAAGTAGTCTGTCCTTACTATAAATGATACAGAATTTGCTTGGCTTGGCTTATTCCCTCAGGACCTATGAACACCTTTGCACAAAATGGAAGCATAAATAAAGCATTGCTTACAAAAACTGAAAGGACGGCATACTGACAGCAGTGCATGCAGTGCAGGTGTGATGCTTGCTCAAAGTCACTGGAGTGAACTTGACTAAGCTTCTGCCTTCCACGTTGAAGCATTTCTCAGGCAGTGGTAACCCCCTCTCCCCCTGCTGTAGTGCCTGGGGCAATCAAAACACTTGTGCATGACTGTCTATTTCTGACTTTGGTGCCTGCCAGTGGGCAATATTCCCCTTTGGCACAGAATTTAGGACACACTGCTTTTGGAACAGTTTTTAAAACTGTAATGAGGGAAATACCTTAAAAACCATTCAACCCCAAGAAGTCATTTTGTCTGTTTGCTGTGTTGCCAGGGGTTTTTATTTTTAGGAACGTTTTTCATGAACCAGTGTTTTACATCTTATGATCTGGTTCCTTTTTTCTTCATCTTTATTTCCAGTCTGATATTTTTGGCCTCAAGAGCTTCTTTCTCTAGGAAAAGAGGTTCTGTACTAGAGATAAATGAAACTTGGTTAGAAAAAGAAGTGGGTCCACAGATTCAGTTTACAAAGCTCAGAGCAGTTCTGCGGGCCCACTCTTGTGAAGATGTCATAAGTCACATACATCTGAAGAATGGGGAGTAGGTGGATGACTTATGGGCTCAGGGCATAATGTGACAAATTCAAGAAGGCAGAGCCAAAGCAGCAGTCTCCCCCATATGTGACTATTTCCATAAATATAGTCCATTGGGGACACACAGTCCCTATGTAGAAAGTGTCCATTGAACATCCAAAGACCCTTGAGAAAAGGCCATTATTGCACCTTTTCAGAGCTTGGAGTGAATTAGCAAAAGATAGCCCTTCTACCACATCCCACTCTGGACTTACCTTATGAACAAAGCATGGATTGGATTTGAACCTGTGTTCTCCCTGGCTTGATCTCTCATCCCCATCATCACTGACCAGAACTTGGAGCTCTCTGAAGCAGTGTAGCAGTAGGTATTTGTACACTCATTCACTTGGTGCTTCAGGCATGAAACTATGGGTAAGGTATTTGGGCTCTGAAGACTTAAAGCCCAAAATAAGAAGTCTCTTCAGAAAATGCCCCACCGTCTCAGTGACTTAATATCACAAGTAAAAGCACAGGAGGTTTGCTAAAAATAAAATATTCCTGGGGTTGGTGAAATAGTCTGGTCACTAAAATATGGGAAAGTCAAGAGTGCTGGAGCTTAAAACTGGGCTAGCCCGAAAGTGGCATTGCAGAAGGGAACTAGTTTGCCACCACTGAGCTCAGAAGGTATGGGCTTGGTGCTGATCAACAGGACAAAGTAGAGGGAAGCTGTGGATAAGCCAATAAGAGGCTGGTATATTATATAATCAGTCAAACATCAAGCTCCATCACCCCAAAGGAATATCATACATCCTTAGTGCATTGGCATCAGGCCACGTATTGGGACTTTGGAAACAAAATGGGAACAAACAGGATATATGCCATCTTACACCAAAGCTTTAGAAGCCATGGTTAAATTCAACTGTGTAGAGTTTCCTTTTTGCCACAGTATTTCAACTTGGGACTGTTTCTTCAGCCTGAATTCAGAATGATGATTTGGGGTGGATAGAAAAGTGGAGGAGAGCTAAAGCTAACTCACCGTAGAGAAGTAGTCTTCAGGCATTCTCCATCAGCCTTGCTAACTATTCAAAGCCCAGCTTGTTTATGAATGTAGTATTACATCCTAGACCAACTGACATGGGAATCAATATACAAAGACTATGAAATCGTGTAGTACTATATTAAAAATGCTCAGTGGTGGGCTGGATAGGTGGCTCGGTGGTTAAGAGCTCAACTGCTCTTGCAGAAGATCCATGTTTGGTTCCCAGGGCCAACATTAGAGTCTGACAACTGCCTATAATTCTAATTATAGGGAATTTAATGCCCTCCTATGGCCTCTGAGAACATGTATTCACAGGACTATACCAGCATGCATATACAATATTTTAAAATTAAAAATATTTTAAAAGAAAAAGACACAATGATAATACCATAATAACAAGAAATTGCTGCCTAACCTTAATTTTTGTACTTGTGTGTCCATCATTATGATAGCCATATCTCACTTAAATCTCATAGAATCAGAACTCAAATACGTTTTCTTACCACAATACTACATATTCTTTCTCAATTTTCCAAATAATTCATGAAGTTGGTAGTTGTATGCTCCTGTACAGGTAGATAGAGTAGGTTAACTAAGCAAACTTTTGTTGCTCAAACTGTACATTTCCAAGAAAGATCTCTCTTCAAGCCTAGAATCTGAATAACATCTAAGAATAAGCCCTCTTTGAGCTCTCTAAACTATTTTATCTGCTAAGTGTTGTGACTAAGGCCTTGGGGTACCAATGTGATCAGGTAATTTATGCTGCCTACATGATTCCTGGTAGATGCAGGATGCCTGTTTTCTGAGAGCTGGGATCAAATCTGAGTAGTTGGGGCAATTCCTTTATTTGGTACGTGCCCCTATGACTAACCCCATTGAGAGTCCCGTATTCCAAGGCTCAGGGGAGCTCTCATACCTGATGATCTGTTGCCTGTGGCTTGGAGAATTAAATCCATCTGCTCAAGATCCCTAGGAAAGAACCTTTGGAAACCTATGCCATGTTTCTCTTGAACCATGTTCCATGTGCTTTTGCCCTTTCTGGTTTTAACCTGTATCTTTTTTGTAATAAAAGCCCACAACTATAGGTAAAAGCTCTTCTGAGTTTTCCAGTCCTTCCTGGAGTCAACAAGCCTCGTGGAGCACTTGGAAGAACCTGACACAAGATAGAACAGGAACTGAGTAATGACCCCAAATTTCTAAACCTCTGTCACTCAAGAAATGATGCCTCAGAAAGCAAAAATAAAAAGGTGAGGGAGAGTCAGTGAGATTTGGGGTGGATAGAAAAGTGGAGGAGGCCGGCATAGAACAACAGAGAAACTGGGGGCTGGCTTGTGAAACTTGGCTTCCACATCCAGGTAGGAAATGTTCACTGAGCAACAGGAGACACAAGCTTGAGCCTATCATAGCAGCTCAACACTGGGATGTAGTCAGTGGTCGAAAATCTGAGGACAAAGTATAGCATTGAGAAAACAATTTTAAAAAGGAAGAACAGAGACTTAAACTCAAAGGGCACAAGCTGCAATGCGGAGGAAGGCATGTTATACTTGTTTCTGAGTCTCCATAAAGGATGATTTGCTTACATTTATGCAAATCTGTTTGTAGCCTCAGGTATCCGTGGTGCTACTTGCCATTGGGGTTGCCACCATTTTTTATATGTTCATTTATATGTATAACCATCCAAAGCCTGAAGTCGAAGTGAGACCATGATAAAACAGCCGAGGTACTATGAAGTTGTATTTCATTTAATCCTGTATTTTTATGTATAGATTTATTGTAAATGACAAACAGAATTAGATTCACAAAGCCTCAGGCTCCTCTGAAGCCACTCATTTTGTGTCTGCTTCTTCCTGTATGATTTGCTTATATTCTGATGAGGTTTTAGACTTTTTCTTTTCTACAGAGGAATAATATCGGGGTTGTGTTTGAAACTTCTCTGAATAACAGCGCAATGAAACTATAGAGGTAGCCCTCCCCCAACACCCTTGTTTATGCCTCTAGTACATCCTATGTAACATGATCTGTATAACACCAGCTCGTGGCTCATTTTAGAGAGAATTCTGGGATATATTCTCAGACTCTGCATCAGACAGTGAAGCCTAGAGAAATCCATCAGCCCTGCAGCCGTCCGTCCCCATTTTTCCTCCGTGTGACAGGGAATTTCAACCCATCCCTCAGGATCAAATTGCTGAGAAAGTCACCAGAATGTTACATTCAAACCAGTGTCTCAAAAGCTCCCCCATGTGCACTCAAGAAAAATAACTCATCAGAGGAAAAGGTCATTGGAAGGATTGTAGAATGGGAACAAGGGGCCAGCTTTCAGATTTTAAAAAATGTGCTACAGTACAAGAAGACATCAATTATGATTTTGTTTGTGTCAAAAAGGATCATTTATTTAAGTGGGTTGAATTTCAACTTCAGCAAATAAAATAGATACCTCCAAATACTTATTTTCCTATGAGAAATACTTTTTTAAAAAACAACAACAGAAGGAGGAGGGGGTAAAGGAAATGGATTTGTTCCGATTATAAATACACTGAATAAAGGAAGACAAGCGATCTGGATATAACACAAGCAACTGATTTATGTGCTTGAGCCCATGAAATAATTTATATAAAAATAAACCAAATCATTTGTTGTACTTTCCAGAAACTATTTGCCTAATGGAAATGTTTTCCAATTTCTCTTCTTTGAACATTTATCTTGCCCTTAGGGAAAAACATGCTATGGCTAAGACTGCTGTGTAAACCAGTACTCTCAAGCAAAAAAAAAAGAATTTTCCACAATGTTCAAATAAAGCCTGGACTCAACGATTCACTCTTCAACCTCCACGTTATAACTGAGATAAGTGAATTCTAAATGAGTGGACCCGTCCAGTCCCACATGGTTGACAGAGAAACTGAGAAACAAAGTCTGGTCTTCTGCTTGGGGCTTGAATCAGTATTCCTTTACAACAAATTGTTTCTCCTTTTTCGGTAGCATTAACAAGTAATAAATGTGCAAAACACTAATAAATAGTTGGAATACTAACCATGTTTCTAGTTCAGTCAGTATTTCAGTATTAGCTGTCTCTCTGATTTCAATAATAGTAAGGAGTAATAAATAGAAACAACAAATGCTTGTAATACTAAAACATATTGAGATATAAGGAAATAACATAATTATTAGGACTCTTTCACAGGTATGTTTTAATCACATTATATAAATTAACCTGTATCATACTTCAATAACCCACTGAGGTTATATTATTATCCCCATTTTATAAGTGGGGAACCTTGGGCATAGAGAAGGAAGCATCCTAAAGAATAAGCTGTGGAGGTGATGATACTAGTCAACCAGAACCACTCTAGATGTAGATCTCTCCACCTCCATTTCCCCTCCTCCAAAAAACCCCAGTAAGTAGACAATGGAAAGTAGAATTGCTATTCAAAAGTAATAGGGGCATCAGACATAATATTAAACCTTATTCTTTGGGCAACATAAAATTAAACTACGTGCTAATTAAAACAGAAATAAAAATGAGCAACAACAACAAAAACTTGGAAAGAAAATTCTTATACAATTGCTAGAGTAAATTGAAAGACTTTTTAAGTATCCAATTTCACACACATCATCTAAATGGAGGGCAGCATTCTTTAGCGTGCCAACCAAGTCATGCTTATCTATAATTAGAAATTATTCTTATCTAGCCATTAGAACAATCCTCCTAAGAAATGCTTGGTTAGTCTGCTTTCAAGTAATGAAGCTCTTTAAGTGGGAGAGACACTCCTGCATTTCTAATTGGTCCAAATTAACATGGAAGCAGCTACAGATCCTCCAAATGCAAGCCTTGAGGCAGCTTCCTGCTGCTTACCTCTCCCCGCCTCCCCCCCCCCCACACACACACACAAGTCTCTCTCTATGGGGTTTCTTTCCTGTATGTCCTTATCCAGTCTTCCAGACCATACTTCCCTGTGGCAGATTCTGCCTTATAAATCTAACTTTATTCTATTGCAGACTCTAGAGTGCTGTCCCTGTGGGGTTTTCTTTCTCCATTCAGTGTCTGAGGGAGTGCAGCCACCCCCACAGTTGCTCTGAATGCTGTGGACTGAGGCTTAGCTTCCAGTGTGGCCCCCAAACTAGCCTGTCCTCCAAGTCTGTATTACTCACAGCGTTACCTTCCCCGGAATCACAGATCCAAATCCGTTATATTTCACCAAAAAAAAAAAATCCTATTAACCTCCTCTAATCTTTATTTAGTGAATTCTCATCTCAGACAAAAACCAACCAACCAAACAAACAAACAAAAACCTATACCTTGAGCCACCTAAGATTCCTTTCCTCCCATTCAGATTATACTCGGATTGGTCATTTCTACACACTCTACTTTGGAATTGCTCTTGAGTCTGGCACCATCTTGCTGTATTCTTCCTGGTGCCCAAAAATTGTTTCACCAAAACTAGATCCTGAGTAAATTCAAGAGCAAGTAATTTTGGAGAAGCAATTCCAGGAAAGAAATGCTGGGGCCGTGAGAGCATGGCAGAGATAGGAAGGAAGCCAGGACAGGTGTGTACATGATTGAATAACTGTACGGTGGGACTCAGTCCACTAGTGCCACACCCAGCAGACTCAAAGGATAACTCACTCTTGGAGGGCTGCTCCCCAGGTGTTAACTCCTGGTGTCTCTGGCCTGCCTTAATGTAGTCCTTTAATCCAGTAGTTGAGAAAACGTTTAGCCTTCTGAAAGAACAGTGATTGCCAAGGGAATATGCCAAGCACCTGCCACAAAATCCTCCTAAGAGTCACACAGCCTTTGGATAAGAGTGACTGTCTCTGCCGTGCCCTGCTTTCTTCACAGTTATTGGTCAGAATTTCTGGTCTAATATTTCTGTTCTCTGGTGCTACCCATCTACCAGTAGTTTCCAAAATGCCTAATGCCAAACACTACCATGTTTGGAATTTACTACATTGTGTCCTAGAGTCTCCACCCACCTAACCTCATCTACATCTAGCTGGAGTGTTCCAACATTTTGATGTAATAAATTTCTCCCATAGTGTCCTGTCTTAAAGACCCTCTTCATTCTCGGCACCGGGTGAGACACCTCCACCTTTTCCATTCTTTCTCTCTCCCTTATCAAACAACATAGTACTCACTGTCCACATGACCAAGCCACCAGAGTATGACCCTTGACAGGTCACAACCTGCTTGCTGATTCTCCAGCAACAAGCCCAAAGCCACGAAAAGGAAAACCTAAAAACCATCAAATAATTTCTGGACTGTCTACATGTCATATGTCTTAGTTTGCTTTCTACTACTGTGATCAACACTGTGACCAAAAGCAACTCAGGGAGGAAAGGGTTTATTTCATCTTTCATCATGAAGGGAAGTCAGAGCAGGACCTCAGGGCAGAAATCGGGAGGCAAGAACTGATGTAGAAACCACAGAGAAACATCTAGCTTTACTGGCTTTGCTCCTTGTGGCCTGCTCAGTTTGCCCTAGGACTATCTGCATAGGGGTGGCACCACCATGTTGGGCTGGGCCCCTCAATATCAATCATCAATCAAGAAAACATCTCACAGGCTTGCCCACAAGTCAGTCTGATGGAGGAGGCATTTTTCTCAATTGCGGTTTTATCTTTTTAGGGTAATTCTGCCTTGGGTCAAGTTGACAGAAAAACAACAAAAGCATAAACAAACAACGAAACCTAATCAAAACATCATGAGAAACAAATAATACAAGTCTGTTGTTAATCTGATAAACAAAGATAGACCAAAAAGAAAATTTGAAGACAAAAAATACTATTTCCTTTTATACAAAAATGTATTTCCTTTAATACATTGACTTTTTCACTTGCCACTTAGGATTCTCCACCCCCACCCAAGCAACACCCAAGCAACATATGGACCACAAATCAATTTGGTTCACTCTGCTTCAGCTTCTCCAGCTATATGCCTCGTGATTGGCACTCGTTCACTGCAGAGACTCTGACACATAAAGACCCTGTCAGGAAGCCCTGAGAATAAACTTTGGGCATAAAATACTCACAGATATTTCATGATTACATTTCTGCTTCTCCAATTGAGGGTCCTCATGTGCAAGACACAGAGCTGCCTTCACACTGAACCCTACCAGACAACCTTACAAAGAGGGAGGACAATTATCCCGTGAGGCTTACTTACAGGCTCAGCAAGGTCACCAGCTTCTGCCCCACACAGGTGACTTCTGTCAGATTCAGTGCTGATAGACAGAAGGTCAATGTAACAAGGGACGGGTGGGAAAGTCCTGTTTTGCCTGGACTCATTTCAAGCCAGACATTTCCATGCAAATGACCCAACCTTGAATAATTATTAAATTCACATTCTGGAGACTTTCTTTTTTTTTTTTTTTTTTTTTTTTTTGAGACAAGAGAAAAAAAGGTTGCAAACATTATTTCCTGAAGACCAAATGTTTTATCCAAAATTGACTCTAGTTACACTCTTACACTTTGGAAAACAAAAACAAAAACAATGTACTGTGGTACTTTTTGATCTGAGAGCTTGTGGCAAAATCGGTATGGAGCAACTGCTGAGATCTTTCTGTTCATTGATCACTGCCATTGATGAAACCTAAGATGCCTTTGGTTCGTGCTCCCTTTCGTCTGCCCCATCCCTGTCTTTACAGCTTCCCAGTACCAAGGAAGAACAACTACTCTGGGCCTTGCTTGTTGAAGGTCTTAACACTGAACTTTGCCTCTCATTGTCTGTGCTTTGGAGTTTTGCCATCCCAAAGCAGTAACAGTTAACAAATAATCTTTTCCTCTAAGATGACAGGAACCCACAAATGAACTGACAAAGCAGTCTGTTACAGCTGAAAGCACAAAAGGAAACTTGGAACACCTTGTTCCTACGTCAGGCCTGCAGTGTGTGTTTTATTTCATATTTTCAGATCCACTGCAGGCAGCCAAGTCCTTGCTATTCAAAATGTTTTGCTGACCTCATAAGACACAATGTAAATAGACTCCCTGCCCAATGACGCCAATGCTGAAGCTAATGTCTTGTGTGCTTTTATATTTTGTGATATTCATGTGTATACTGCTTCCAGGTCTTGTGCTCATGGGCAGTTCTGCTTTGGTGTAAACTGATGCCAGTCTTTGCAGGCTACTCTTTCTCTTAGTTGTTCTACAGTAACCAAGAAAGTGAGGAAAACAGGGACTTGGGAGGAACTGTGGGTGTCTGGACTGCACTGCCTTTTCCATTCCTACATTCCGTGGCTTTCTTCTCCTTGAGCCAATATCCCAGGGTAAAATCTTCTCCTAAAAGGATGGGGTACCAAATCCAATCCTCAGCAGAGGGTAACAGCAGCTAAACGTTAATGCAATAAATGCTCTTTGAGGACAATAGGGCACACTGTAACTTTTCAAAGTATTCAATTCTCCCCCCTTCCCTGCCTTTGCTGCTTTCTCCACCTGCTCTCCCTTTCTTCCTTTCTTCTCTTATTTCCCTCCCTCCTTCCTTCCTTCCTTTTTGATTTTTTCATTTATTTATCTATTCACTTTACATCTCAATCACAGCCCCCTCCCTCCTCTCCTTCGAGTCCCATCCTCCCACCCTCTTCTCCAATTCCTCTTTCCCCTTCTCCTCAAAGAAGGGGAGCCCATCCCCCACTCCCACTTATCAACCTGACCTGGCACCTCAAGTTGCAGCAGGACTAAGCACATCCTTTCCCACTGAGGCCAGACAAGGCAGCCCAGCTAGGGGGAGGGGATCCAAAGGCCAGCAACAGAATTTGAATCAGAGACAGGACAGCCCCCACTCCAAATATTGGATGGCCCACATGAAGACCAAGCTACCTATCAGATACAAATGTGTAGGGGGGCTAGGTCCAGTTCATGTATGCTCTTTGGTTGGTGGTTCAGTCCCTGTGAGCCCCCCAAAACCCAAGTTAGTTGGCTCTGTGGGTCTTATGGTGCACTTGACACCTCCAGCTCCCTCAATCCTTCCCCCAATTCTTCCACAAGACTCCCTGAACTCTTCCTAATGTTTGGTGTGAGTCTCTGCATCTGGTTCCATCAGCTGCTGGATGAAGCCTCTCAGACAACAGTTGAGCTAAGCTCCTATCTGCAAGAATAGCCGAATATAATTAATAGTGTCAGGGGTTGGCTCTCTCCAATGGGGGGGATCTCAAGAAGTTCCACAATACGACAAGGATACTTGCTCAACTATGTTCATAGCGGCTTTATTCATAATAGCCAAAAATTGGAAATAACCCAGATGTCCCTCAACTGAAGAATAGATAAGAAAATGCAGTACATTTACACAATGCTATATTACTCAGCTATTAACACAAGGGCATCATGAAATTTCCAGGCAAATGAATGGAACTAGAAAATATCATCCTAACTGAGATAACTCAGACCCAGAAAGACACTCACAGTATGTACTCACTTATAAGTGAATATTAGTCATAAAGTACAGAATAACCATTTTATATTCCACAGACCCAAAGAAGCTAAGTAACAAGGAGGACCCAAGGAAGAATGCTTGAATCTCACTCAGAAGGGAAACTAAAATAGACATATGGAGTAGATGGAAAGAGGGAACTGAGTGGAAGAGGGGGTGGGGAGAGGAGCCAGGGTGGAGACCAACTGTGGGGTGAGTAGGGATAGGGAGTGAGGACAGGGAGAGAAAAGGGAAATCAGTTGAGGAAGACATCTCCAGGACAAGCCAGAGACCTGAAACAGGAGAGGGTCCTTAGAGGATATGAGGGTGACCCTAATTGAAACTCCTGAAGTGGCCACCTCCTGTAACCAGGCAGAACTTCCAATAGAGGGAGAGGGACACTAACCCACCCACAAAACCTTCACCCAAAATTTGTCCTGCCTGCAAGATGCACCGGGATGAAGATGAAGCAGCAGAGATTGAAGGAATGGCCAAGCAATGTCTTTCTTTTGTAACGTAATTCTTCTGAGAAAAAGAAGGGCAGAATTTAATCCAATTTTACCAACAAAAAAAGTACAATGTGGAGAGGTTTATAATTTATCCACAGTCAAAGAGCAAGTCTGTAAAAGTACTGGAATAAAACATGAGCCCAACAACAGACCCCATTGTTCTTCCTCTCATCCATCTCTCAGCTTATGGCAAATTTCACTTTATAACAAGCAGTGATGAAAGAGAAACTAAGCATAGAGTCTTGAGAGCTGAAGTCTCTGCCGATGTGAAAAGGTAGATGGCTCAGAGGCCTCCTGAAACTCTATGTATGATGTATAATAAGCATTTGGTCAGGGGGGTGAAACTCTGTATGGTGTATAAGCATTTGAGGGTGTGTGAAACTCTATATATGATATATAAGCATTTGGTGGTGAGAGGCAAAATTACAAAAGGGAGAGAAAACCTGTAGAGACCATAACCAAAGTTTAGGCATGGCTCCTGTTTGAGGGATGGAGCCACCTGCCCATCTCAAAAATATTAACCCAGAATTGCTCCTGTTTAAAGGAAATACAGGGACAAAGAGTGGAACAGAGACTGAAGGAAAGGCCATCCAGAGACTGCCTCACCTGGCGGATCCATCCCACATGCAGCCAACAAGCCCAGACACTATTACTGATGCCAAGAAGTGCATGCTGACAGAAGCCTGATACAGCTGTCTCCTGAGAGGCTCTGCTAGAGCCTAACCAATACAGATGCACATGCTTGTAACCAACCATTGGATTGAACACTGGGACCCCAATGGTGGAATTAGAGGAAGGACTCAAGGAGCTTAAAGGGTTTGCAACTCCATAGGAAGAACAACAATACCAACCAACCAGATGCCCAGAGCTCCCAGGGACTAAACCACCAACCAAAGAGTACACATAGAGGGACCCATGCTCTAGCTGCATATGTAGAAAAGGATGGCCTTATCTACATTAATGGGAGGGGAGACCCTTGGTCCTGTGAAGGCTCAATGCCCCAGCATAGGGGAATGCTAGGGCAGTGAGGCAGAAGTGGGGGGAAGCACCCTCATAGAAGCAGGGGGAAGGGAGATGGGGTAGGAGGTTTGTGGAGGGGAACCAGGAAGGAGAGATAACATTTGAAATGTAAATAAATAAAATAATCAATAAAAATTTTAAAAAATAAAATAAAGAATGATTTTAATCAAGTAATTTATATCACATATTTAAAATAAGAAAGCATGCTCTCACACAAATGACACCTGACATTCCCTTTACTGGTCAGTTAAATACCCCTTATTGAAAATGTCCATCATAACAAGATACCTCAAAAATTATTAGCTTAAAAAACCAACAGCTTCTTTGTCTTTCCAGAAATCTACAGACATTTTATCACTGCTCTATGAAGTATCCATGGGGGTTACTGGGCAAAGGCCTGAAGGGACCTGTCTCCTAGATGGCTCCTGCAGGAGGTTGGCTATTAGTTCTTCTCTGCATGGGCCTTTCTTTGAAATGAGTGAAGCTCTCTGAGAATGTGGGCTTGTGTTCCTAAAGCGAGCATCTCACAAAACAAACTAAAGTATATTGCTTTCTTAAGGCCTTCATCCCCAAAATGGACATGGTGTCATTCAGTCCTTCAGTCAGCTACTTTTCTCCTGTGCTTTGCCCTACTACTGGCCTCCCTCCCTTTCTTTCTCCCCCTTTATTATGTGAGAAACCAAGCTGACATTTCTCACATTTCCAACTACCCAAGGCAAGTCTGGTCCCAGCTCCTCTAGTCAGTTGGCTGCCCTTCTCTGATAACATCTGGTTCCTTCTGGTTCCACGTGTCCAAGTCTTAAAATGTCCGCTGCTAGTCACACGAAGTATTCTATGTACTCTACTTGTTTAAAGAAAGCTAGCAAATAACTTTGAGATAGGGCTGGTGCTGTAGTTGTGAGCTCTGCCTGAAGATGCTGAGATAAAGGTTATTAGGGGTTTATATCAGACATGAGCAATTGAGGCAAAAGAGTCCCCCTTTTTCTCTCACTGCTTTGTGAACACAGGTCCAATTTAGAGCACCTCCCACTATCCCTGAAAGCTAACTAGCCTCCCAACCTCTGCATAGAAAAAAATGCAGAGTAAGAATGCATTGAGTAAGAAATTCAAGGAAATGTCAAATGGGACTTAACATTTTTTGCACCATATCTCCCATGCACCTAATTAATTCAAGTGACTGATCCATAAAAGTGCTTCTCAGCACTGAAACATTCCTTGCCTCTAGCTCCCTCAGGCAGGCTTTTGGCAACAGCCTGCATATTTTCTGTAGTAACAGGAGGAAGGCTCCACAGTTAGGCTGGAGGGACCTACAGTCACTGTTCTTTTGTTCAGCCTGGAAGTTGGGAAGGTTTCCATCTGTGATCATTTAGGTGCTGCCTTCCATGTATCTGCACATCACAGCACGCCTCCTCATAGCCTCTGCCTTGTGTCTGCGTGAAACATCTTTCCCTGGAATGAGTTCTTAAGCATCTATTCCATATCACCTTCTCAGTGAATCTGTCCTGGAAGCCCCATCTTCTATACACATTCGTTCACGCAGACACCACATTCCATCTCTTCTCCCTACAGTTTCCCCATCATTTACTACTTATTAACAGTTTTTCATGTATTTATTACTTGTTTCCCCCTTCTACAATGTAAACTTCGTGAAGGCAAGAATTTTTTATCTTGATTACTCTCAGGACTAGTACAGTTGCTGGTATCAAGTAGGCATGCAATAAATGCTTATTAGTAAATGAATGAGCCACTGATTAACCCATAACTATTTTTTCCATTCACAAAGTTTACTCTGAAGCCAGAGCACTATGGCTTTAGTTCACCAAACAACCATCAATGTTACTTACCTATTACTACATTAACAAATTATCACATATTTAGTGGTACAAACAACAAAAGATAATCTACATTTCTGTAATCAAAAGTTACAATATAGTCCAGTGGTCTAAAAGGTGTTCACAGAGCTGCACCCCTTTCTGAGGATTCTGAGGAGTCTATTTCCTTGCTTTGGCCAACTTCCACATGTACGAGTCATACACACTATGTGGCTTGAACCTTCCTCTATATTTTTAAAGATGATGCTGCACCCCCCCCAATAATTTCCTTCACTACAACTCTCTTTCTGCCTTCTTTTTAAAGAATTACAATGAGTCTTTCTGTATAATTCATATTTGAAGATAATCTAACTCACACACTTAATTCCCCCCGATCCTCTAATCTAGTACATTTATGGATCCCAGGGATGAGGATGGGGACCACGCAGGGAGAGACATTACTCTATCCTCATCATCCTCTTGCACAACCTATAATGTGGCAAGACCTCCTCTATCAAGATGACAACTGTAATGTTTTTCCCAGATCTACATTCAATCCTCACATTTTGCCCTTCATTGGTTCTGGTTGAAATTCAGCACAAACTTTCCTGACTCAAAGGCAGAAGACATTCCATTTAGAATTCTCTCTAAAGTCATTGTTCCTTTAACCTAGATAACAAAATCAAATTTAGTCACTAAAACTCAATCTTCTCCATAGAAACTTGCAATAACCAAACCACTAATGGGGATTTTATGAGAAATATATATCATATCATACATGAAAATTCTATAAACATCAAATGCACAACACAAAAACTCATAATCTCAATAGACCTCTCTAGCACCAAGGACACCCTGAGTTTGCTACTGATTGGAGTTTGGCCACATTGATTCCTGAGAAAAATTGCATAAATGTTCACTTGCATACTTTGGAAAAGTCAAAAGTTAAAATGGGCACTGTCTTTCACAGACCACGCATTGCTTTCCATCACCTAGTTTGCTGGTAACAGCATAGTATAGACATAGCAGCTGTAAACATGAATTTTGTTTTTTAAGAACACCAGATTGGGAACCAGCTACTTCTTACCTTTGATCATCTGAGAAACAATTGCTGAAGTCATTTGTCCAGGTCCTTGTATTCTTTTAAAGGAGAGGGAAAACTAGGTCTTCTTCACCTTATAACTCTAGTGCCAAAAATTTACCTGGCAGAAATGTCTAAAGAATACGTGTTAAATTAATGAGCAAATTAGCACATTAATGACTGAGTAGTTGACTAACACATTAGAAACTTGCCCACGCTACCGGAAGTTATAGACTACTATTTTCACTTTATAATATCTTTTAAAATATCTCACTTCAAGGTTTCCAATTCCGAAGAGAGAAATTTTTTTTAACTCTACAAAACTACTAAAATTATTTGTTTTAAAGGCAACTTCCTTAAATGGAGACTATTAGCCCCCAATAACCATGAGGATCTGATGCTGAATATCAATGGGACTGATAGTAGATCTTCCCTGGTGAAAAACATGCATTGTAGAAGTCAGAATGACTTATGTTTAGATGTGCTCTAATAAGTTAAGTGCCAGGAGCCAATAAGGAGAAGCTAAAAACTAGTAGGTGATCTTCCTGAGAAGGGTCTGCCTTGGTTTAAAATCTACAACAGATTTGCCTCTGTAGGAAAGGCCCAGGAGAATTTTATTTTAGGAAAGATTCCTGCTACTAATATGCTTTTCCTGTTATTATTAAACATATATAACAATCACTAGGTATTAGCCCACCCATTTGAGCAGATCTCTGCAGAACAATGAAGATGCACTGTCTTGTAGTGATGCTATATAGACAAATATATGATTTCTTAGTTCTTAGTGATGATCCTAAATTATAGGAATTATTAAGCTCCTTTCTAATAATCAAAACTGCAATGAGAACTCTGCCAGTCTTCAAGTGTCATGAGTTAATTGCTTCTAAGATAGCAAGAAGGCATCTACTACTCAGAGCACATTCCGAAAGGTTGTAAAACCATTAACCAAAAATTATAAAAAGGGAACTAACAATTTACTATAGATGCACAGGGAGAAGATAAAATATTGAGTGGGTTTATCTACACAAGACTTCACTAATATCTTAGTCACAGAAGTTATGGTTTTTAACTCTCCATGAACCTGTGATGAATGTTTAGCCAGATAATTGCTCCTAATGGATATGCAGGTAAACATTCTCTGCTGTAAACTACTTATTTGATTTATGATTTGAATTTATGTGTAAACTTGTGCTAAACTGTTTACCATGTGATCATGTGTTCTGAAAAAGGTTCTAAATGCTGACGACAAAGAAAAGAAACAACTCTTACCCACTTGTTTTCTTAGAAACCCTTATCCTTTTTTTCTTAGAAACCTGTATCCCCCTTTTTGTAGAAGCTCCTTTTCCCCTTTTCTTAGAGATCTTACACAGGAAACTTTTTAGAGAGAACTTAGAAATAAAGATTAAAGATTTTCAAAATGTCTCTCTTTTCTTCCTGAGACTTCAACTAGCAGACTGGAAGTTAGAGCTGCACAGTTCCTGCAGAGATACAACAAAGGCTAGTTTACTTAATCCCCCGCTGTTTTATGATGAGGTGCTAAACAGTTTCTTGGCTCAGAGGAACTCAGAAGGCAGGTCAGCTACTGAAGCAAAGTGACTTAAACTTAAGATAGGTAAACTTTTTATTATTATACAGCAACCCTAAATATCTCCTAAGATCAAGTCTTGCCCCCACCTCTACCCCCTCTACTACTTCAAGAAGAACCAACAAAAAAGAAGAATAGCTGAGGATGGCTCCCAGCAGTCAAGGCCTGCAAGGCAAGTGTTCAGTTCCCAGCACTCATATGGCAGCTTACAACCAACTGTAACTCCAATTCCAGGGTATTCAACACCCTCTTTTGGTCTCTCTAGGCAATAGAAAAACAAAAGATACACAAATTCAATGCAGGCCAACATTCATCAAATGAAAGAGGAAAATAAATAAGTAAAAGACCTGTGCAAATCCCAGGACCTAGCTCCATGGGATTCAAGATACAACCAATTTAAAGCACCAAGTAGTAGAAGCATCTCACAATTTGGCCAACTTTCCAAGAAGGCAGTGGAAACTGCATCTTTACCCATTCTACCCCGAGGAGTTGAGGAAGGAAGACGGTTTTTCTAAGCTATGAGAATCTTCACACATCACATATTTATATCTAATATTAGGAGCTGGATAGTGAAGCTCAGTTTCATGTTTCCTCTTGAAACTTAAATACTGGTGAAAAATAACTATGCAGATAGCCCTCTGAAAATAGAAAACACAACTAATTTGATCAAGAAGTTCAAAGAATAAAACAGTTGCTGAATTTAATTTAAAATATTCTTGGTACTTAGCCATAATGAGACAACTTTATCAACAGCCTCCCCCCCCCCCCCAGCCAAAGTGCAAGGAACAGAGCAGAACGGGAGGTAGAAAAAATCTACAAGCTGGGGGATGGGGAGGAATGCTATGAAATGCTGCCTTCTGAACATGCCAAGGCTAGTGCACTCATGAACTCATAGCTGCTGTGGTTACCTGCACAAGATCAGCACAATCTGAAGGCAGCCAAAACTCCTGCCTACAATAGGAGATGTTCTCCAGAAGAAAAACTTGGAGCTATTAGCAGTTTATAACTACAGAGAGAGTGAGAATCATTCTTCTTTGAAGGTATGGACACAGGTAAGATTATGCTCCAGTGAATGGCCGTACACCCTTGTACAAATGCAAAGAACTTAGTGGGTTATCAAAAAGAAAAAGAAAATATATATAAAGTTTGGGGAAGTATGTATTGGGGGAGGGGCTTAAGGGGAAAAATGAGGGATGAATGTAATATTTTATTGTATATGTTTATGAAATTCTTGAAGAAATACAATAAAATAATAAATAAATACTCTTCAGTTCCAAAGGTAAAGAGTACATTGCTCATGTGAATGTTTCTGGCATCAGAAAACTCCAGTTCAATAGACAGCCCCATGTTCATAGCCAAAATCTTGGTTCATCGAAACCTAATACAAAGAAGCAGTATTTAAAACCATTTCTCTACTTAGGTGTTCAATGAACATTACATGGTCAGGGCAAGTAATAAGCTGGGTAGCAATGACTCAATAGTCCCAGGTTAAAATGAGATTCTGGTACAGAAACAAATAGTTTCACAGTAAAAACCTTTCATTGAATTACCCTAAGGAACTAATTCATATAAAGTAATGAAACTTCTTTTATATAGTCTCAAAAATGGTTATCTTTCAATTGTTTACACATTTTCTTAATTCTTCTAAGGTTGTGTATCATTTTGAATAATACAACATTGTGATTAAAGCAATTTTAAGGGCTAAGCAAAACTCTAAACAGCAAACAGTTAACCACTGTCTCTTCACGTAGGCTTCTATCTTGTCAGACAGACATTAATTCAAATCTTGGATCCCCACTTTTGCTGAGGAAACTCGGGTTATCACTTTACATCACACACTTAGCTAATTCCAGCTAACAGCTAGAAATCCCAAACTCTAACTCATTTGTCTACACATGTATGTTTAGGGACTCTGGTTAGGAATGGGGGAGTATCAGTGACTCCTCTATACATGACAGAGCCATGGATTTCTTCACTTAATCCTTTGTCTGCACTTGTCCACATATCACTCTGGGCTAAACATTCTCCGGAAGGTAATGTAGGATATTCTGACCCAAAGAATTACTGTAGAGAACATCAGCCTCTCATATCTTCATCTTCAAAGTAGCTCTGTGTTCGAGGTCAGTGTTTGAGGACACTCCAATGTTCCTGGACTGACCATCCTGCAAGGACCTCAGCATTCCTTGGTACCTCAACCACAGGACATTTTCTAGTGCCCCAACTCAGTGGGCAGGTGCAGAGGAATCCCCCTGCCCAAGTTCCCGCTCAAAATCCTATTAACTCTCCACCTACACTGTAAGAAGCCTTGTATTCGTGGTAATCTGTCAGCCCATATTTGCCTAATACTTTGTTGAAAACCAATCAACTGAAGGTCACTGATTATTCTTCAATCCTTTCAAATTGTAAGGTCTTTTTAAAAAAAAAAAATCTTAAAAACTTGACTTCTGCTATTTAAGATGGTCTATTCCACAACAATGGTTCATAATTAGATCTATTTACTTTGCCGGTCCATAGCTTCTGATAAAAGGCCATATGTAACATTTTCAAATTAAGGAGTTTCCCCATAAAGAGCATTATTATTAACCATGTGAAATATTGAGGCTCCGGAAGGCAAGTATAATCAAAGACCACAACATAAGATTTCATTATCACAGTGTCTGGGCTTGCCTCTGCTCTCTCAATTTAGGAAGGAAGCACTAGGAGGAGGTGCAGTGAGCAGTGAGGCACAAAGGATGGGAAAATGAAGTTGCTGGGCTAGATTGCAGATGTCTTAGGAGTACAAATTATGTCTCTTCTTTAGCTTTCTTTTGTGTCTGGGAAGCAGTACAGAATCCGCACGGTATCCTATTAATTAATACAAGGTCTCAAGGTGGAAAAAAAAAAAAAAAAGCAAACCCAATTCCCTTTAAAACCTTCTGGCCTTTTACCTCAGCTGCCCTGAACCTTACTTAAGTGCCCATTTCATGAGTAGTTTGAACACCCAGTATTAATGCCTTTATGACTACCCATTGCCATAGTCAGTAGCATGTATTGTGGTTAATGCTATTGAATGCACAAAAGTATTCATCTAAGAAAGACAAGAAAAAGCTGAACCCCACCTTGTGGCTGTTATGAGAATCATCTACAAATGCCCAGATACAAAGTCCTATTTGACAGCTTTGGGAGTTGCTTTGAGAAAGCCAAAGCTATGTACCCTGATACTTGCCTTTTCTCTTTCACATAAGACCACCTATCTGCTGCCCAAATATCCATATTTATAATAGAGCTGATAAAATGGACCACTCATATTCTTTTTTCTGTCACACTTTCCAGATGGTGAAATCCAATGGGAAAAATCAAAATCTGTCCATTAGAACTAAACTTCTCAGGTCTTGTGTCTTCCTTTATCAGCCGGTGAGGGAAAATGAGCTATACTTCTCCTATTGGGAAAAGATTTCATCAAATGTTTCTGTTTGGTTTCTTCCTTTATTTTATTAATATAGCTTCACTAGACAGGGCTATTAGTCCAGAGTAGGAGGTGCCCCTTCTGAGAAGCCTTCCCTTACTGGTTCCATCTTGGTCACTTCTTCAAGGAAGGCGAAGAAGTTAAGGTAGGGATGAGACACCAAGAAGGAAGAGCGTGACAAAGGAAAGCTTCTCCCCTCATGCTAACCACAAATCAGAGCGTAGTTAGACAAGAAGTGGCCCAGGACAGAAGAGACCTTTAGAGACACCGCTTTAGTCACCCATTTCCTCCAAACTCTTCCTGTCTCCTAGTAATCTATTTAGTTTTGAACTCACTCACGATCCACTCATCTCTCAATAGTATGAAGGTGTGAAATGTCATCATCTGAGGATCAAGCCTTCACACATTAGGCTTTTGGGGGACACTTCATATCCTAAGCATGAAATTAGACAATGGAATTCTATTCATCCCTGAAGTAAAGAAAGGGTGAATTATATCATTTGTAGCAATGTAGGTGGGATTAGACTCAGTTGTCCACACTATTATGTCAAATGAAATAAGTCAGGCACATAAAGAATAATAATTTATAATCTCATTTATATATGGAAAACAAAAAGTGCCAAATTCATAGAAGGAGAGAATAGAATGGTGGTAACAAAGGCCTAAACTCTGGAGACTGAGTTAGGGAAATTGGTCAAAGAACATAAAATGTCAGATAAATGCAATAAATAATTTTAAGGTACAATATGATAGCCTTGGCTTATATACTTGAAATGTAATAACTATATTGTGTATTATATCCTGAAAATAGCCCCTCCCTCCTCTCCTTCCAGTCCCACACTCACAGACTCCTCCTCCTATTACTACCCCCAACCTTCCCTGACACACCAAGTCTCAGGAAGACTAATCAAATCCTCTACCACTGGGATCAGACAAGGCAGCCCCCCTAGGCGAAAGTGATCCAAAGGTAGGCAACAGAGTCAAAGACAGCCCCCACTCCAATTATTAGGGGACCCACATGAAGACCAAGCTGCACATCTGCTAGATATGTTTAGGGGGCCTTGGTCCAGCCCACGTATGTTCTTTGGTGGGTGGTTCAGGCTCTGTGAGCCCCCATGGGCCTAGGTTAGTGGACTTTCTTGTAGGCCTTCTGGTGATGTTCTTGACCCCTTCTCCAGCTCCCTCAATCCTTCCTCCCACTCTTCCACAAGACTCCCTGAATTCTGCCTAATGTTTGGCTGTGAGTCTCTGCATCTGTTTCCACAAGCCCATCCTGTGTATCATTATGAGGAAGCTGTCTTGCTGGAAAAGCATCAGATAATAACTCCTTACAAAATGATGGTGTGATACCATAAGCAATAATGAATCTGTGTGAGTAACAAAGACTCTAGAGTTTGATATTCACATGCATGTAGCAAATCTCAGCGAACATGTTTATGGATACCAGACTTTGCAGAACTACTGGATAGAGTAAGTTTAAGAGCAAGAATTCCAGGAGAAATTTGTAGGATAAATAGCATGTTTGGGGAAAAGAAAACACAATTCTTTTTGCCATTTATCTTTAATGTTGTATTAGCAAATATTAATTATATAATAAGGGCTTTTATTATGACATTTTATACATGTATATAATACATTTCTATTATATTCACCCCACTACCCTCTCTTATCCCCCTCCCAGTTTTTCTGATGCCTTTCTTTCCAACTAGCCCCCTTCTAATTTCCTCTCCTCTCTGTCTCTCTCTCTTTCCCTTCTCCCTCCCCCTTTCCCACCCCCATTCTCCCTTCCCCACGTGCCTGCATATCTATTCAAATGAATGTTTTCAGAGTTGTTTATAGGAACTAGGGGAGGGGATGTTCAGGTTAAAGAAAATGAAGAGTTACCCATTAGTGTCAGCACCCAGTTAGGAAGGTCTTCTATTTATGGGCAAGCTTGCAAGTGCTAGATCAATCTCGCCTTTATTAAGGATTTGCCAACAGCTGCTCTGGTAGCTTCTTCTAGCCACTGACCACTCAACACATTGGCTAAATCAAGTCAGGGAAGGACAGAGTCAGAGTGATGGTTTGGACAGTGACTGTCACATTTTTTGAACCTTCTAGTATTTGGACAAAGCAGAGACCTTCTATCCTAGTAAATGGGTGCCTCTTTCTAGATGGATGAGTGCTGATATTCTGGGCACAGGCAGCATGGTTAGTATTTTGACATCAAAAGCAAGATTGGCGAAGTTCAGAAAACTAATTATTGCCCAGTTCTTGAGTGCTGTTATTCCAGAGTTAACCATGGAGAGGTAACCACTATACCTTGAAAAATCCTTAGTTCACCTTACCACACTGTAGAGATTCTCTCTACACTCACCACACTCAAGTGCTTTATTGGGCTTGAAAACAGCCCCAAGAGTCTCACTCACTTTCCCAGAAGCACTTTCTTTTCTCTGTGCTGGGGGTTAGAATAAGAACTACCATCTACTGAACATTTACCAGGCATTTTGAATGAATCCATTTTGCCCCTGCACCAACTCTCTGCAATAAGAATTACCATTGACCTTTCTCAAGTGAGGATTAGAAACAGAATGAAAAAATGTTGCCTATAGTAACTGACTGGAGTTAAGGTTCATGCTTAGCTCTGTCTGGCTCCCACACCTTGTGGACCACAACACAGAACCACCAACTCCCTTTGCGTAATCCCCAACACACTGTTTATGACCATTCTACTCTGCTTCCTCTTGATAATTACCCATGAACTCTATGTTACAGTGCCATAGATCCTCATGCTGAAATTTTTAGTGTCTGGAAATTTCAAGATCTGATTATTAATACAAATGAGGGAGGAAAATGCTAAGCTTATACTAGTTTTAAGCCTTATTTAAATAACTACTTTACATATCCTTCTCACTGGCCCATCTGAAGCCTTTTAGAGCTGTGCTCTTGAAAGGCAAGTTCTACACATTTCCAAATTACTAGTTAGGATAAGGAGGTCAAGAGGTGGTCCTGGGAGTGAAGGGGTCAGCATAGCATTTATCTCCAGGTATTGGTTTCAGAAACTTCAAGAAAATAATATAAGCAATTTTAATGTTATATTTTCTTCTCCTTCCTGCAAAACAAACCAATAATAAGTCATTTTAAAGAAAACAAGATGCCAGCAAGGAGGAATGTGGAGGGCTTGAAAGAATGCCTTTAGATGAAATTGCTTGACTATGTACAGTTTAATGATGGCTTCGGCCTCTGAACCCTTTCTTGTTCTTAGTGAATTGCCTACCATATAAATTCAAATGGGACACAAAATAACTTCCTTTAAAGCTGTTTGAATAGCCAGACCTTCATTTCTGCCACCTCTAGCAGTCATGGTGCAGATGACAGCTTGGTCATGGACAGATCACCATTCTTATGCTTCCCACAGCATGAGCCAATGACTCAGGGAGCAAGGTACTTTCATTCTGATGACTATGGTAGCAGCAGCCAGGTACCAGGTCTGTGTGCCAGGCAGCAATGTCTGCAGCTAACAGCAGCTGTGGCCAGGCAAGCCTCACATCTGGTACACAGCATGACATCAGGCAATAGCTCACCAGGATGGCTCTCTGGTGTGACTACATGTGGCTCTGGCTTCTCTTTGTTCCCACTCACATCCCCTGCAATCCTGGTAGATGGACGGAATCTCTTAACAAATTCCTTTTCTGTTTAGCTAGCCAGAGGCAGTCTCAAGTGCTTGCCTAATGACCATATGATGTCAATTAAATCATTTGTATTAAGTAAGAGCCATGGTGAGGGCATCATGTCATTTCAAGAGTTACCATTGAGTCCACACCAGCATCTGAGTCTTACCCAACTGTGCATCTGGAAAATCTCAAGAATGGTCAGAGTCTCAACATCATTTCATGATTGAATCCTGCAGTGATTACTACCCAAAGCCTCACTCACTGCAGAAAAATGTGGGTGGGAAAAAAATAGCAGTGGGTGAGACCATTGGCTCCAAATTTTTATATTCTTTTTCTGCTATATAGGGATGAAAATTCTTATCAAACTTCAAGTACATTTAATAACATAAATTTATTACACTAACATCCCACTATAAAACACATTATCGCATGGACTAAGAACAAAGCCTAAGTGGTATTAGTGAACAGAAAGTGGAAGGGGGCTTAATGTATAAATTTCTTCATTGTGTATCAGAGAAACATCCAAGGAGGACTTGGGATATAGCCATCTTCATTACTTTAGAAAAAAGACAGTTTTTGTAAGCACTGGCACTCTGTGATGCTGCTGTTGTATACATGGTAGACAAAGCAAAACTTTAAACAGGGAAAAGATAAATAGACAACACCTTCAATAAGTAGCAGGGGGCCTAGAAAGGAGAGGATATGATAACTACAGTCTTTGAGGATTAGTCCCTGGAAAGGACTGCACACGAAGAGAGCTTCCTGCTCTGTTGAACAGTATGTGCTCTAGTGGCTTTAAATTAGATATGACCTAAGTTCTTGAAAATAGGATAATTTTCCTAATAAAATGCAAAGGAATGAAAGATAAATGATAAGAAGCCATATTTCAAGAACTTCTTTCTTAAGGCTACTCAACAGGTAAGGCCTCGGAAAAGGACCAGCACAGCCCTGGAGAAAATACAACACCCTCCCACACTTATCCTAAGATGGAGGAGGGGTCTGCATCTTCCTCTCAGCAAGTTCACTTCACAGACTCTGCACCTGATAATGGCATACAGTGGGTGGTGATCACACAATATTGATCCTCATCGATGTCAATCCACAGCTCCTCATAGTGTCCCACTCCAGGTCCCACCTCAGGGATATATAAGACCACATTAGTAAATGCGAGGCTTAGCTATTTCCTCATTTGAATTGGAACTGTGTAAGAAACTCCTCCTGTTTGCCCAGCCACCTTCTCCTGAACACGGGAACTGCTCCCAGAACCTGGTTGTGGCATCCACTTTGACTCGGTATCCAGTTACATCTAGCACAGCACAGTAGTGCATTCTGTGCTCATCTTTGCAACACCTGAATAAGAAACCGAGAGAACTTCCAGCCTCTTCCTTAACCTTTAAGAGCACTGCAAAAATGGGTCACAATAAAACCTCAACATCAGTTCCCAAAAGCTGGAAAGAAAATACAAAATTCTAACTGCCAATCCGTGAAATATAAGAGAAAAATATCCAACAACAACAATTTAAAAACAAAACAAAACATCAACTGTTAGCATTCTGTCTAAACTCCACACCACAGTTACCTGGCAACAGCCAGGTATGCTCCTCCCCACAGTTGCCTGGCAACAGCCAGGTGGGCCTGGCCCACTACAAAAGGGGCTGCTGCCCCTCCCCTCTCTCTTGCCTCTCTCTTACATCTCTTACCTCTTACCTCTCCCCATTCCCTTCCCCCCTCTCTCCACGTGGTCATGGCCAGCCTCCACCTCTCTACTACTCTCTTCCTCTCTCTGCCTCTACTACCCTCTTAACTCCCTTCCCCATGCCCTAAATAAACTCTATTCTATACTTATACCTTCTGGTGTGGCTGGTTCCTCTGGGGGAAGGGATGTCTCAGCATGGGCCCCATATAACATATATCTTATTATATTTTTATAAACACATCACCAACAACCTTAATTTGGAACTCCAACAGCTGAAGAATACAAACTAATGACTTCAAGAGTTCTCCTTCAGATTGGACGATGACAGGAGCTCCTGGGAATGATTATTTATTTGTTACAGAAGTGCCTGAAAATAGCAATAAAATGAGAACAATAATTCCATCCACAATGCCCATGGGCAAAGAACACTGAAGTTTAACAGCAATATCTGAAAAACATCCTGAAGGCTGCATGACATACTGGGAAAAAGTCTGAATTTAGGCAGCCAGAGATCTTACGTTGAACTATGACCTCTTGTGCTCTTTTCTTTGAACCTCAGTTTCCTTTGATGGTGGCAATGATGCTGCTGCCGCTGCTGGCGATGATGGTGGTGATGACGATGATGACGGTGATTTGAAAACGTCATACTGTCTATTCCCTAGGTCGGCCTAAGCTAACAGAAAACCTCCAGGGTGTATGCCATGTAGAAGATGTTCAGTAATTGCTGATTCTAAGTCTGTTCCCTGGGATACCTACATCCACAGAGAGCATCTTCCCTGTTGCTTGCTGTGAGTGCAGCCAGTGGCCCTATACACACCAATTATTGGCAGTCCATGGCTGTACCACTGAATTGACAGTCATGCCTGGAAGCATTTGCTGAAATGCCCAGAAAGGCTTACTACAAAAGGATGACATTGTGTTTAGAGGAGCTGACGGGCTGCATACCAGCTGATCAACTGTTAGTGGTTATCCAGTAAAACGTATGCCTGATGTTTGTGACCCCTGGTGGCTTCAAACAATACTGTGAGACACTCCTAAAACCACCATGGTGATCCCTGTTCACTATTGTCCCTTTTCTCTGTGTCCTCCTTGTAACATATAGTGTGACTATTCTCAATAAATGCTCCTCATCCTTCCAAGGCTATATAATCCCTTCATTGTAGCTTTTCCAAGTTCACTAATCCATGCATCCCCTAAGCGTTACCACTGACCTTAGCTGCCTGATGCCCCACTCACAAATAATCTTCCATTTACTGGAAATCTAACTCTACTCTCCCATGTAAGCAGTAGGAAAAATGAGGTCCTGGAGCCCAGGGATGTGAGTCTACCTGCTGACAGAGGTGTATCTAGAGACCCCAGATCCCAGGCCAAAGCTGAGTCTACTTTGCTGCCACGGATGGAAAGCTTGGCAGCTAGATCAGAGCCATGTGGCACAAAAAGCTTAATGTGTTCCTTCCTAATGTGATGCTTGCTTATAAGAGGGACCTTGAGCTGAAAAGAATGAGTAATCCTTCTTTTGAAAACAGCAGCCAGGTCCAGTGGGAAGATATCTGAGGTTGGATGAATTCCTTTCAGCCTCCCCCAAATCATTCCCCCTGCACTCCCAGAGAACACTGTGTTGACGGTAGAATACATGGCTTCCATCCTTCTAGCCAGCCACCGACTCAGCAAATACTTGCTGAGGGTGTGTATGGGGCAGGGTGACATTGATGGTGGAAGGATGCCTCCTTCCGTAATCACGATCTGCATACTGGGTGGCACGCTCAGCACTTTGCCCTATATGTCTTGTTCCCTGCCACAATCCTGTGAGGCAGATACTCCTATCTGTTTTACAGATAGGAATACTAGGGCTAACCAAAGACAAGAAAATGCCTGCCCTCTTGAAGCTAGTAAGTAGAGGAACTGGGATTTGAGTCCAACCTGCTCACCGTCAGCGCCGGGCCTTGGCATCACTCCAGGCTCTCGCTCTCCAGCAGGTGCACAGCTGACCCTTTTTGAAGAAGATTGTGAAACTGCGACCAGGAGAAGCAGGCAAAGCAGTAAGCACAATGCTTGGCATATATCAAAAGTGTTCTCTTTTTAAGGCTGAATAGGACATACCGTTTTTATAAAGCCTTTGTTTAGTTTGGAATTCAGTGACTCTTTGGTTTGCAAATTGCAATAAATGGCAATATTAGTATATAAATGGCAGAGAATTTCATCAAAGCCTGGTCATTTAAACTGTCTACGGTCTTCCAAGTAGGAATAAAAGATAGAGATTTTCTTCTCCCTGCAGTCTAATCAAGCTAACTGTTTTGTTTTATTGGGGTTTTTCTCTCTCTCTCCCCCATGTTCTTCTCCCCCTCCCATCTCCATCTTATTCATTTATCTAGAGACAGAGTCACATTCATTCCTCATGTAACTAGTGCACAGTGAGTGGGTGGTGTTTAATGAAACCATATTCACTGCATGACTAAGAACTCATCAGAATGGAATGTTAGGAAACCATTATTTTGATTGGAACAATGAGTTTATTAACCTGGGTGCAATTAAAAACTCAAATCTTTCTCCTAGGACTACATTACTCTACTTAAGCGAATATAAAGGTCCCCTGAGGCCAGGTCACTGAGGACAAAGAAGATGGGGTTTCCAGAGCAGAGTTGGCAACACACGGGCCATGATTACAGGGATGTGCTTCCTGAGTCAACTCTTGACATACTGAGCACTACCACATGTGGGCAAACAGGCGCCTGACATGATACATGATGTGTGGGGTGAAGAACTAGGCTTATTTATTTAATTAATCTAAAAAAAATGGGAATAATTACATGTAGCTGGTGGCCACCACAGTAGGCAACACAGTTCTAAAAGAATGAATCACAAGAAAATCAACTGGTGGAGGACAGAGTAAGAGCTTGGAAAAGTGATACCTAAGTTTCTTGACAGACTCTTAACTCCCATGAGGCAAAGGCTCCTGTGAGATCCTAGGTCACGTTTCTCTGACACACTCTCTCCCTCCCTATTTCTAACCTTTCCAGGAATGACCGTAGAGTACCAGAGAACAAAAAAAAAAAGGAAAGAAACGGTGACACTTGGGCCATTGTGATGGTTGGTTTTTGTCAACTTGATGCAAACATAGACCTATCTGTAAAAAGGGAATTGCAACTGAGAAAATGCCTCCATAGATGGGTATGTAAGCAAGCCTGTGGGGTATTGTATTGGTTAATGTTTGATAAGGGGGCAGGAGGCAACTCACTATGGGTGGTGCCATCCTTGGACAAATGGTCTACCATTGTATGGTGAACAAGCCATAGGAGCAAGCCAGTAAATAGCATCCTTCCATGGCTCCATTTCAATTCCTGCCTCCTGATTCTTGTCTTAAGATCGATCCTGCTCTGACTTCCATTCATGATGAACTACACCTATACCCTGAAATAAACTCCCTGCCCCAGTCATGTCATCAGAAGCCCTAAGACAGCCATCTTACAGAGGAAGAAATGAGGGCAGAGATGAGGCCTCCCGCCCTGGGTCCTATAATGGTGGGACTCTGGAGGCTGCCTGACAAGCCCTTTGCCCTCTTCCAAGCAAAGCCACCTGCTACCTCACAGCACTCACTGTTGATAAACTTTGTTCTTAACCTACTTCTCCTCACCCTCATAACTCTCCCCCTGCTAGAAATAACATGTCTAACAGATAGCTTCCAGTCTGAGGAATTCTCAAACTCTCACAAGGGTAGAGTTTCTGGCCTTGTTAGGGACAATGAGACCAATGTTTCATCCCAGGACTCCTTAAACTATTCTACATAGTACTAACCACTACACCCAGACAAAATCTAGCCAAGCATTTCATTGTATCTAATAAGAGTATCAAGAAAAAGACAGCAAGTGACTTTTTGCTTAAACTACCTCAAATGATATAGGAGGGCTTCTTATTTCCTCATGGTCTGCATTTGCTTAGATGATTATGTTTGCTGGATTTCTGATTAGAAAAATCCATCAGCAGAAAATTTTTTAATTGTTAATTTTTAGTTCCTAAAACGTTTACTAGCTAATGATTACCATCCCTAATTCTTTTTGAACACAGATTATTAAAGTGAAGTTTCTTCTTCAAGGACACAAAAGAGAAAAATTCTAGAAACCAGATTAAAAAGCAAGTTAGAGCCCAGCCCAGCATTTCCACCACATCTTGCCTTTATTGTCACAGAACCAATGACACCGTATGAAGCTTCCTGTTCTTCCCAACACATGAGTTTCTTTCATAACTTTTGGGGTTAGCCTGAACTGACACAAAAAGTTTCATTTCTATCAACTGAAAAAAAAAAAAAAAAGATGTGTCTTGCTAAATCAAAATAACAACGAAGTAAGATTCGTAACACAATAATTGGTAAGCATACCCTTTCTAAATTTATGCTACTTCTACAATGAGTTGAGGGTATCTGTCTTGTCTCTTCTTTTTAAAACTTTCTCTCTTTGTTTCTTTTCTCCTTGCTGTGACAAAATGACCAACAAGAAAGTAACCTGAAGGTGGAAAGGTTTATCTGGGGGACTGGTTCCAGGATAGAGTCCAAGATGGCAAGGAAGGTCTGGCAGCAGAAGAGGCCTACAGCTGCATGATGAATCAGGAAGCAGAATCCATGAATGCCGCAACCCATAAGGCTTTTCTGATCCCTTCCCAACTTCTATTCCGACTGACCACCTAGTTGGTATATTGTGCTTGTTTGTTTTCTTTCCTTAGTTTAGGGGTATGTATATGTGTATTCTCTTTTGTGTTCTTGAACAGGATGCTTAAGTTCAATAATCTATGATCAAAAATTAAGGAATGATAATCATTAACTAGTAAGAATGTTATAGGAATTAAAATGTAATAATTTTTTAAAATTCCTATCAATGGATATTGTAATCAGAAACTCAGCAAATATAATCATCTAAGTGGATGCAGGTCATGATGAAATAACAAGCCATCCTATAGCATTTGAGTGTGTCTAAGCAACAAATATATATGTATATATATATATATATATATATATATATATATATATATGTGTGTGTGTGTATGTGTGTGTGTGTGTGTGTATGTATGTATGTATGTATAACTTGCTATATATTATATATTCCTAAGTATAACCCACTCAGTCTGTATAATGTTACATATATGTATGTTTTTCAGGGCTGATAATTTAGTATTGCATTGCCAGTTGGTGTGTTCTTTCCCAAGAAGACTATTTCTCCCACTATCATCATTCCTTAATTTCCTACAGTTTTTGTTTGGGGTCGAGGCCTCCTGGTCTTTTCTCCATCCAGTTCAGTATGCCTATTGTTTTTAAAACTAAGGAAATAGAAGAGCCTGAGGTAATTATATCTGCTATCTCAATTCTTAACATTGTTTTTTATATCTCAACTAGAAATCCCCAATACACTATTTATAACAGTCACAACACTGCTGTTTGAGATGACAGACACATCTATAGTGAGTGATGGGCATGGTCCAGGGTGTAGAGTACTGTCTGTCCTGACGGCAAATTGATATATAGTCTCCAGCAAATTCAATTTGAGATCATGATTCTTCTGTAAACGTGCCCCAATACAGCTGCCACACTTCTGAATTCTAGGCAAAATTTATGGCTAGACTTCAGGATATATAGTCGTATCAAAGCTTAATATAAAACACCTAAAATAGCAACATTATGATTACTGGTCTTTACTTTATTCCTGGATGCTTAATACTCTCAGTTTTCTATTAGCAACCTTTTTAATGAAGATAATTTCATTTTCCATCAGCTGTGTTAATAAAAAGTATTGTTGAGAAAATAGGGCTACATGGTACAATTAGTTAATACCCATTCCATCTATTTCTTAGAAACACATGGAAATAAATGGCAGTATAAATGAGATTGGGGATTTCAATCTGCTTCCTAGTGGCTGGTTGGAAAAGTATTATAAACTCAGCACAATTATCCCTCGGTGCTCTAAGAACCAAGAGCAGTGGGCTCAATGAAATGCTGAATAGATTCAGGAACAAGGTGGAGAGTAGAGGCCAAAAGTACAAAGGGGTCATCCAAATGGGCTGTAAAATGTCTCTTTGGAAAAGCTCTGAGGAGTGGTCATTTGGAGATAAGGGCATGATGTCATACCTGAGAGTACCTCTTCCTGGTTTACTATGGCCACAAGAGGTCTAAGTGATTGCTGGACAGTTTTCAACTACTAAACACACTGGAATGGAGGGAGGAAATTCCCTCAAAAGATCAAAGAACTCCAATTTGGTCAGAAAGCCATTGATGATCACAACAAATTCACAGTGAATGAAACCTGGATTCCCAGCAGATTCCAAGCTTACCTCCCTTTGAAGGTACAATGATCCAACCTTCTTCACCAATTACTACTTTTATTCTTGTAGAAACTCATAATGACAAATTTCTTAGATGCTCCTTGTATGAACAAGACAGTCTTCCCATCAAGAGAAAGTTTTCCCCCTTGAATCCTGGTGAGCTTTGTGTCTTCTTGCAACCAGGATGATAGAAGATGTAAGATCGTGTGGCTTCAAAGGCTGGCAATGAAAGGCCATGCAGCTTCCATCTTCTCTGTTGAAATACAAATGCTTGAAGCTCTGAGTTCCACATACACTGTGACAACCAAGCTGAGAAGCCAAGCCTCATGCAGAGGTCACATGATGAGATCTGGATGCCTAACATGTAAGTAAGAGTCTCCAGCTGACCCCAGTCTCAGCATCAAGTCTCTTCTGCCCTTCTGGTGCCCACAGCTGGAGCACACACAGCCCATTCCCTGCAGAGCCCTCACTGACTTCTTGACCCATATCCTCCTATGTGACTATAACAGAATGGTTGGCCTCTGCTGCTAAGCTCTCTGGTAATTTGTTATACCACAGCAGTTTCTGTGACAATTCTATTATGAAATGCAACCTCTCATCCTTCTCAGTGGAGATTTTAAGCCTGAAATAAGAATGTTTCTCTTATGTGTTGACCCCAAGTTCTCTTATGCAAATGAAAATCCCATATATCTCATGGTTGACAGAAGCTCCTCAACTCCTACCTTCACCCTTCCAGAAATTAAATATGTGTCCCTCTATCAATCAAACAGCCTTCCCAGTTCAGCCTCCCTTAGAAAGTCTTCCCAATTTAATCACAGAAAATGCAATGGCCTGCAATTTTTCTCACCTACTCCCCACTCTCACCAATGACAACTAACATATATCTACCGAACAACTAAATATCATTAAAAAATGAGAGCAATATAAACCAGGAGTCCTGTTCCCAAAGGATTTCCTATTCTGCCTAGGAAGTACAACTAAACTACTTTTCTACCACCACCTATAGAACAAAATAATTGTAAAAGACCCATTCTTACCAATTACACAGCATATGTGTGTGTGTGTATGTGTGTGTATCATATCACACACACACACACACACACACACACACACAAACACACAAACATTGAGAATCCTATTCCCATGCTTCTACAGGCCATGTCATTCCATGAACATTCAAGTAAGCCAATAGTAGTAATAAAAGTAATTCTTTCTATCTAAATTAAGATACTCTCGAATCATTTTTTCATATATTCAACAACCATGTGTTGCTTTCTATATGTGCCAGCTCAGAGGACATAATTGAAAATATGACAGATATAGTTCTGTCCTCTTGAAGCTTATATTCTATTGCAGTAGATATACAATGGATTTGTGAGCATTCCCAAATGATTCATGCGAAAGGGAAATAAAGAATGTGAAGAATGGGGAAGGGACTGTAGCAGCAGGGCTACTTTGGTTGGGTAGCAGACAGATTGAGGTTGCAGCATTTAAGATGGGACCTTAAGAGAAGACTCAGATGGAGAAGCTATGAAGACTGGAGTTTCAGGACAAAAGGAAGTTAAAAAATTCCTAAATAAAAAAAAAAACAATCAGTTTATCTTCCAGGAACAAAAAGCCTGTGTGGCTAGAGAGACAAGGATGGAGAGGGAGAAGCAAGGACACAAAACGTGGAGCTCATGTACATTTGTAATACCAAATTTGTGGTGCTCCAAAGGTTACAAGATGTCTTTGTTTTCATTGTATGGGAAGACATCTGCTTTCCAATGTAAAATGACCAGCAAGCAGCAAAAACTATCCATGCCAGTACTTACATAGCAATAATCACCACAGCAGTAAAGTTTGCATTGGTTAGCCGCTGACTTCAGTTTCATGTTTCAAGAAACATCTTTGGGCTCTCTTTCTGGATTTTGTATACAAAGCAACCTTAGTCCAGAGAGAGGATGGGGTTAATGTTTAGAATATGATGCTCAAAATAGAGCCTATGCAAGTCTTACAAATGCATTGTCTTAAGGAAGAAAAGTTGAGTTGACTTGCTATCTTTCACATATGGTTGCAAGAGTCCTCCCTTGATCAGGAGAGATATAACATAGAATAAGGAAGTTTCTATGAGGAACCTATCACCTCATCTGAGCCATGGATTATGAGGTGGTATGAAGGAAAACAATCAGGACATATGTCTTAACACATGCTAGGTAGCAAAAAGGGAGCTGGTGGGATATGAGAATGTTGTGTTCTTATTTAGGAATCTAGAAAGATATGCCCTCTTGGGGTGACCCCTATCAATGGTATTTGAAGACAGTATACAGAGGAGAGCCTCTTCTGATCGGCTCTTTATTCCTATGATAATGATTATGGTAGAGCTGAAATCAGAGGATTGTGGGTAAATTAGAAAGTAACTAAGCCAAGAGCCAGTATATCAGTCTGGTCAGATAGAAGAAAGTCCTATAGCAGAGGCTGGGTATAGGAAGCCTGTCTAGCATCTCTTCCTGAAATGAGTGCTGGATTTAACATGTCTGGGACACACTGAGAATGATTACATCACTGGGTTCCAAATGAGTCAGGGAGACTGTCTGGACCACATCAGTCCCAAAGACCTCAGCTCCCATGTGACAACAGTTAGATCCTTAATCAAGAAAAGTAGTAGGCCAGGGGTACCTGGGAGAATAAGTGAAGCCATTGGGAACCATGCCTATAGGTCCAGACTCTTTCATCCCACTAAGATACCACTTAAGATTCCCTTCCCTGTATATCTAGCCTCCATCTCAGAGAGGAGCCATAAAAAAAAGTCTGGAACCCTAAATAATCTGGAAGCCTGTGTACTTTTCCTAGAGATAAGGTGCTCTCTGAAATCAACGTATTAGAGCAGTATTTAAAAAATTATTTATTTTTATCTTATGTGCATTTATGGGTGCCTGCATATATGTATATGTACCATATATGCACTTAGTACCTGAAGAAGGCAGAAAGAAGTACTGGTACTTGAAAGCTGACCACCTAAAACTGCTGTGAGTGCTAGGAACCCAATCCAGGTCCTATACAAGAGCATCAAATTCTCTTAATCACTAAGACATCACTCCATGCCCTTTATTGCAACTGGGATATTTGATTTTCCCCTTCTAACCAACAGAAGTTTGCTTAGTAGGAAACTCCTGAAGACAGTGGAGGTCCCTCCTAAGAAGCTACACACTCTCATTCCAGCTGCAGGATATCAGCGTGAAATTTGTGAATCGGCACGTCTTTACAAAAAGCATCTCGTTTAGTCCCCACGCAACCACATGAGGCAGGCACTATGACTCCTCCCATTTGACAATGATGGAGGAGGGTCTAAACAAACTGCCAAAGCTCACGTGTCAACTAACTGACTGACAGGGCCTTCCAAAATCTGCATGCTCACGCATTGCCTGTATTGCCTTCATGATCTTGGCAATTGCCTTTCTAGCAAGACTAGGAAATGAGCATCAGAGCTCACACCTATTTTAAACTCGTGAGGGACCTGACATAAGGAAAATGTTGTTCTTACTGCTTTATCACAATCATATGAGATAGATAAGATCATACCCATTTCACATGCAAGAACACGGAGCTTGGAGATCTAAATAACTTAGCACAAATCAATTTTGCAGCTAGCAAATGGGAAAACTGACATTTGAACCCAGGCTGATGAACCAAAAGGAACAAGAAATGAGCTGGTAACAAATCACTGGATACAGGAGGAGCCAAAGACCTTTGAAAATCCTAAATCTAAGTCACGATGCTAAGCTGTAATAATACTTTTTAAATGGTATAATCTTTATGGTTCATGAAGAATGAATACAATTTTCAAAAGTATTCACTTTTCATCTACTGTGGAGCTCTATCTGAAAATAGCCACAACTAGTTACACACACAAACACACACACACACACACACACACACACACACACACACACACAAAGCTGAATTAAACAACTAGTTTTAATAGAAAAGTAAGTTACTTACAGACTAAAATTTTCCTGGAATTTTTGTTTATTACTATCAGTGTTATATTAAATAATCAGAAGAAACCCAGACATGTCACAAGAGAAAGTAATATACAAGCATCAGCTAACTTTGCCACTATTGAAATGTTTTTCTAGAGTCACGGAAGGCACTGTAACCCATACAAATGATCGTTATGTTAAAAAAAAAAAACCCAATAAAGTTATTCCCTTTAAATGGTGAATCTCGGGTGTGTTCTCTAATCACTATCCACTGTTAGAGCTTTCCTGATCCTTCTGGTTTACCCTTGCTCCTAGGGCTCCCTTCATGGCTTATGAACTTGGTATCATAGGTTAAGCTATCAGCTGGTCTAGCCTGAGTGAGACCTGAAAAGAGAGTCACCAAGAGTGGCGGTTAACCTCATCCAAGTTTTGAAGGAATGTTTGTAAAATTATCCTTTCAAACCTGAATATGACAATTCTTTTAATTTCAGGGAAGATCAGAAAAGGAAGCCTAAAGCCCTTTAGCATGTGAACCTCAGTAGTAGCTGAAAGAGAAACAGCCACAAGTTGTACTTTGCTTTGTGAAACATCATAGACATACTGTAAAAGAATCCAGAATGATGGCAGAATCAGAAGAGAAACTGAATCAAATCTGCTCTAAGATATATAGAGACTTATTTTCTTTATTAAAGTATTCTTGTAAGACAAAAAAAAGTTATTCCCTTTACATCGAAATCAAGGAGTTTCCATTTTAACTGTGTATCTGAATATTTAAGTCCAATTCAGACAATTAAACTCTGAAAGAGAAAAAGTGATACCTAGAGATTAGCTCTAAATCAAGAAATTAAAACTCAGGTTTACATGAAGGAAATCAGCTCTAAAACCAGATATATAATTCCACAACATGCTCTTACATAGATTTTTCCCCAGTCATGCTACATAAAAATCCCATTTCTAATCTATATTTTCTTCTTCGCCATTGCTGCAATCAAAGGTGGCAGTTGGATAGCTGTGATACCATACACATTTATTGCCTCTCTGAAGATTCCCACAGCAGTTCATGTTTTAAGAGGAATTAATAGCAGGAACTCACTAACTTAATGAAACAGTGAAATTCTTAGAGCATCAAGTAGTATTATCACAGTAAATTTGCTGCTGGTTTGATTTTGTGATTTCTGTGTCCTTTAGGTCTTCTTTATGAATGGCCAAATCTATCTGCATAGTCAAAAAGACACCAAGAACTCAACTATATATGTCCTCAAAATATCACTAGGCAAGTGAATTCACACACCACTGTTTCCATGTCACCAGTAATCAGCTAAGACACCGGAAGTTGGGGGAAAATAGACATGAAGGGATTTTTTTTCACTTATAACCCTCAGTTCTCTGTCACTGAAAGAATTCATGGCAGTACCTGGAGGCAAGAACTGAAGCGGAAGCCTATGGTGGGAACAGAGCTCATGCGCTAGCCCTTACTTGTAGAGAGAATGCCCCATGTTTGTATGGATGTGGCACCTGTCAATAAATAAATCTGAGGGCCTATGGCTTAGGCAGGAAACAGGAGGTGGGACATCCACACCCAGGAGAAGAGAGAATTCTGGGATAGAGCGAGGCAGAAGATTCTCACGGGAAGATGTGATAAGTCAGACACATGGCACCTGAGCACATGTAACCAGCCATGTGGCACAGATGGATTATTTTAGTTATGATCTAGTCAGAAAAGAGCATAGTTGTATGGCCAAGGTATTTGTAAATATATCTTGAGTCCGAGTTTTATTTCTGGAAGCATGGGGCTAGGAGGAAGAACCAGACTTAACTTCTATACTTACTAGCTTTATTAATTTGCTTTCTTATGTCTGCTCAGTCCGTATACCATACAGGACCAACTCTCCAGGACTGTTACTAAAACCAGTGGGCTGGACCTCCCTCATCAATCATTAATAAAATATAAAATGAAAAATAAAAATAATTACCTCAGACTTGCTTATTGGCCAGTTTTATAAACACATTATTATAGTTAAGATTCCCTCTTCCCAGACATGCCTAGGTTTGTGTCAAGCTGACAAAACAACCAGTATATTTTCCAGTGTTGGGAAGTCCTCAAGGACTTTAACAGTACACCTATACAACACGTTATTGAACCTTGTTTTTGTCTTTCTTCCGTATTCCTGGATCACATCCTAAGGAGTTGGGGTAATTTACATTATTCCCAAGGAAACTGAAGTTTTATCTCAGACTATCCTGGTTATTTCATGCCTACATATTTTCAGTGTTTCCATGGCTATTTGTAGCAACCCCATATCCCAGAAGACTGTTCTAGTTCTAAGCAAAGTAAAGTAGCATATCATTTTGCTAATGACCCCAAGCAGTCTCAGGTCTTCAAGCACACACTAGATCAGTGTTTGTGTTAAGTTCTTATCCAAGCTCTTGGGTGCTTATAAGTTTGTATCCCATATATAAGAGCAGATGCAGAGACTCAAAGCCAGACATTACATGGAGAAAGAGTCTAAATTAAGGGTTTCCATCAGGTCCCTCTCCCCTCCCCCAGAGCTTGGGAATCCCACAGAAGAGGGGACAGAAAGATTGTAGGAGTCAGAGGGGATAGGGGACACCAGGAGAACACCACACACTGAATCAAATAAGCACAGCACATATAGGCTCATAGAGACTATATGGGTCTGCACCAGGTCCTCTGCATATAAGTTATGGCTATTAGGTTGATATTTTTGTGAGACTCCTAACTGTGGAAGCAAGTGTATCTTTGACTTGTTTGCCTGCTCTTTTCCTCCTGTTGGGTTGCCTTGTCCAGCCTCTGTTTGAGGGCTTTTGTTTTTGTATTTTGTTTTGTTGTGTTAAAAAAGATGCATGTAATCCACATTAAAATAACAGCTAGCATATATGTATTAATTTATCAAAGCATTGTTTAATACAATCCTTACAACAAGTTCTCTAGGAATATTTATTTTAGTTAATAATTTATTTGCAGATGAGTAAAATAGGCTAAAATAGTATCCTAGTTTCTTTTCTATTGGTCTGCTAAAGTATCATGATCAAGGCAACTTATTTTAAAAGGCATTTAATTAGCGTTATGGTTTCAGAGGGTTAGAGTACATGGTGGTGGAGCAAAGACATGGCAGAAGGAAAAGCTAAGAGATGAAATTTTGATCCACAAGCAAGAGGAAGACACAGAGAGCACACTGGGAATGACAGGAATCTTTTGGAAACTCGAAGCCCGCCCCCAGTGACACACCTCATCCAACAAGGTCACACCTCCTAATTCTTAGTGAGGAAATACTAGACTACTGCAAGTCTGAAACCCATCAGGGCAAGCACTGAATGCAGGTCTGATGGGAGATAGCTCCGCTCCTCCAGCTTGGCTCCCCGCAGTACACTTCTCTCCTTTGGCAAGTTCCCTTTCCTGTGTGCAGCTGTCCCTGGCAGATACCCCATAGCTCTGGCATATTTAAAGTATTGGCATCTCCACCATAATTCAGCCTTCATATGCACAGCTTCACTAAATGGCCTTGGGACCTTTATGTATACATCTGACCTCATCCACCCTCCTTCCTCATGGATCCTTCATGACTGTAAACCAGAACCATGTGGATAACACTCTCAAGATCATTAACCAATTTGGGGTAAACCGTTGCCCCTTGGATCATACTTGCAACAGCTTTGGTTTGTTGTTGTTGTTGTTGTTGTTGTTGTTGTTGTTGTTGTTAGGAGCAGAAAATTCCTTAGGTCTTTCCTTTTGAACATTGCATGATTATCTGGGTATCTATTATCTGAGGAATCTTTCTCTATATATCCCAAATTGGATAAGTTCTCACCTTGATCTCCTTATCTCTTTCAGACTTGATGCCAATATTAAATTTCCTAGTGCTCCTTTTCTCTTTAAAAATCTACATTTTGTATTTACTTTTTCCTCATTTGCTCCTTTTTCAGCCTGCATAACACTGATTACCAATAACATTGATAGAGTCAATATTAATGTGTCTTGAAATCACTACTAAAGAAATTAGTCCAATACCTTTCAATTGAACCTCAGATAAATTCTTAGAATAAAGCCAGAATACAGCAACATCCTTTGCTGAAATATAACATGAATGATTCCCTAGCTCAGTTACTACATTGTTTCCTCTGAAACCTCTTGAGTTGGGCCTTCACAGTACATCCATAAAGCACTCAGCACTATTCTCTTCAAAGACTCTACTTAGATGCCCTGTTAAGCTCTTCTTACAGAGTTCAAGGTACCAAAGACCTCCACATTCCTCCAAAAACCAACATGGCACCCATGTTCTTAACACAGAAATATTTTACTGTTAGTATCGGCGTCTTAGTTTTCTATCGCTGTGACAAAGCATCATGACTAAAGCAACTTGTAAAAGAAAGTCATTTAATTGGGCTTACTGTCTTAGAGCATTGGAGTCCGTAATGGCAAAACAGAAGCATGGCATTGGGAACAAACAGCTCAGAATGCATGCGTATCTTCATCCACAAACAAGAGACAGGGAGGCAGATGGGCAAGGAGGGAGGGAGGGAGGGAGAGAGGGGGGAACAAACAATAGAAATGGCGTTAGTTTTTGAAAATTCAAAACCCATTCCCAGGGACATCCTGCCTCCAATAATATCTTGCTTTCTGTCATGCCCTCTAATCCTTCCCAAACAAGTTCAGCAACTCGGGAAGAAGTATTCAAATATATGAGCTTATGGCGACCATGCTCATTCAAAGCACCACAGATAGTACTGGAATCATGTGCTTTATTCTAAGTGACTACTGAGTCATGCTCTAAGAATCTAAAGCCAGTTTAGTCTGGCTTTACTTTTAAGCATGGCATAATTATCTCACATCCCATAGTTTCACTATGATATACCTGTATACTTTACTTAACCAAGTTACCTCATATGTGCTGTCTCTTCCTTTGCCTCATCAGCTGAGCTCACAAACACTTAATTTCTATGTTAGCATGAGCTTCATTTGACACTGGGACATACTTTCTGCATGATATCTTCCTGATTGCTTTAGCCCTAGTCTATCACACCACTCTTTCAAATGCCATGAAGAATTTTAGAGAGCAATATGTAATAATACTTCATTGGAGCCACAGGCAAGAAAAGCTAGGGCATCCATTCCATTTTCATTTCATCGACCTTTCAGGGAGCTGAAGCATCTTTTGCATCCATATTGCTCTGTGTTCTGTGTTGCTCCCAAAGGTACCAACATGTAATGAGCTTCCAGACCCTTTCATATTCTGGCAATAGGATCAATTGCATGAAACAAAGGGGATAAGAGAAATAGGAACCAGGAAGACCACACAGGATCAGACACACAGTAGTACAGCCAGTAAAAGGACACAGTTTAATCTGGTTGTTTCTTATATCTATACAAAACCACATGCTACAAGAGACAAAAGGAGTAATCTGTTCTTATAAACTTGCAATGCCACAGATTTGGGAGCAGTCTGTTTAAAAAAAAAATAATTGTGTGTGGGGAAAAGGCTGAAGAACTTCATTCTGATACAAGTGCCACTGGGTTTTAATTTAATTGCTTCTGCCCCGCAGTAGATTTCAAAGCAACAAATTATGTTAATTTATCATTTCTGAAGACTGAAATACTCCTAGCCAGTCATAAGGATCTCCAAATTCAAAGAATACATCTAGAGTTTTAGTGGTTTTATTGAAATTATCATTTTGATTCATTATCTTGATTTACACAATCTCAGATAAAATAGAACTGTGTTCTGCCTTACAATGAGTTAATCTTATATACTATTGTTCTATCAAGCTTATTGATAGATGCATTATCTGCCTTGGAAACTGTTCAGAAGGGGCTGTGTGTCCCTCACCATTACACTCACAGTTCTCTCTCATATTTCTTAGGATCTACACTCAGACTAATCAAAGAAGCAATCCAACCCAATTTCTGTACACTGGATATTTTCTCTCCTTATCTTCATATCTCTAAGTGATCTTGCATACCATACTGCCAACAAGTTACTTGTATACTCACTAATCTTCCATGTTAACTAATTTTTTCTTCTTTTTATATGTATGAATAGGGTGTGCATGTGTGTGTATATGTCTGCATGTGTAGAGGTTATATAAGGGAAGGAACATGGGCATGTCTCAGCATATGCATGTGGAGGCCAGAAGTTGATCTTGTAAATCTTCCTTCATCATTCTCACATCTTACTCACTGAACCAGGGACTCAACCAAACCCAGAGTTCACTGATGTAGCGAGTCGCCCTAGCAGCTTGGTATAGGAATCCACTGTCTCTGCCTTTTAAGGCTCGATGCACATGTGAACCGACATACCCACTCAACGTTTACTTGGGTGCTTGGGATCTTAACACTACTTTTCTTCTTGGCACAGCAAATGCTTTAACCACTGGTCAAGCTCCCTGGCTCCAATCTTCATTAATTTTGATCACATAGTTAATATATATGTTCTATCCAACTATGAAGCCACTAAAAATCCACCAATGATAATAGTGAAACAAGCTATGGGCAACTCTGACCTATGCCCATTATGCAAGTCCTTCCTGCATACCTCCAGAGGGCATACAGCAATGAGAGATCAGTGATAAGTGGCTTTCAGGGAGAGAGAAGATCAAAAGCTGGAACTGCTTCTAATGGTTCACACAACACTGTCCTCCAACAGTCTAGGCAGAGCAAGTCAATCCTAAATACTTGCCAAACTTTCCTATTGTAAGTTCCATAAGTACTACTGATAAGGAATGCACAAAGGAATTACCTTGCTTGATAATCTAGTTTTAATGTTACTACATCAAATCTAGCTGGGAGTTATCCAGTGTAACATTCATAACTCAATATCCCCACCCAAAAATATACCTGTCTATGCATCTAGTGTGCCATTGTCTCTATCACTCACACACACACACACACACACACACACACACACATATACTTCAAATACTCCTATGGCTAAATGTCATTAAAAAGGACATAAAATCTGCATTCTTTGTTGTCAGACCCACAAAGATTGTATTCAACCTGCACGTGGTAACCAGAAGCTCAAACTAGAGATGCTAGAGATTAAAGACACTCACCAATATATATCATTATGTGTGTGTGTGTGTATATATATATATATATATATATATATATATCAATTATATATATCATATATATCGATATATATCATTCTTTCTTCAGAACAGAACATTTCTATAATTAATTATAGTGGAAGTGAGGTGCACATATCTGGGCCTCATTTCTCAAATCTCAACACTATATCCTAAGCACTCTTTCTTCTATAGCTTGCTGACCAGATGTAGAGAGCACAATACAAGGCTCCATGCCCCTAGAAGATTGTTAAGCACAAGATGGAAAGAGCTTGAGAATATGAGCAACAACATAGAGCACACACTGTGTTTCATCCTACTCTGGCCACACTGAACCATGTGATATGTATACATCAGGACACTGAGGTGTATGGCTTGTTTTGTTGTAATCTCTGTGTTACCCTAATTACACACTGTGTTATCCTGTGTACAGATATACATTATGTCCACTAATTTTTATTCAAGGGATATAAAACAAATGCCCAGGCTCAGTTTTACTATCAGAACATAAAGCAGTCACAGAATAACAACAATAGTATTGGGCAGCCAGATTATATAGACTGGTCAGCAACAATTGGAAAGACCACAAAAGTCAAATGTGTCCAGAGGAACAACCTGCCTGAGCTCCAAGGAAAAGCAGCAGCTTCAAGGAAAAGGCTGATCACAGATCTAGTCTTACTTAAGTTCTGCTATTTGAGGTAAGTATGATCTAAGAAATTATAATTATTCCACATAGGAAACAACAGAGCTTTAGTGTAACTCACCCAAGACTCTCCATTCCTTACCTGTGTGACTCATCTGAGTTCTGCACACTCAACCATTGCAATTCTTGATACTAAAAACCAGATCATTATTTTCAATGTTTAGTTCCCTTAATATAGCACTGTCTAGACTTTTTAAAATGCCAATAGTGTGGGTTAAAACACTCTCCAAAGGAAGAAAAATCAACAGCGCTTGCAAGCCCCCTTCAGGGCATTCAGTCACAGTCATATGTAATAACTTTGTTCAGTGGATTGGTAAGCATATTTGGCAAAGGTGAACCAAGGTGGTTGGGAACAGGAATCTTAATATATGCAGTGGCAAGGAGAAATATTTGGAGCTTGGACCATGAACAATAAATTTCCTTAGAAAGCCGTTACCAAAATAGTTCTTTTTATTAATTCATTTATTTATAAATGTTGGTCAGCGTAGTTGGTAATAAACTTCATTGTGACATTTTCATGCATCTATATCATCATATTTTGTTCTTATTTGTGTCCCTGCTGCCCTCTATCAGCCTTATCCCATCTTGATGAGCATCCTCTTAGCCACAGAGAGTATCTCCTGCTTTATGTCCCATGCACTCAGTACCTCTCTTATTCCCCTTCCTCCTCTATTTAGACATTCCCGACCCCATCCTAGCCCCTTTTCTACATATATATGCTCTCCCTCTTTCTGCGTCTTCTCTCTTCTCTTCTTTCTCTCTCCGTTATAAATTTAAATATATATTCTGCATATTCAAAAAACCATGTGATACTTATTTTTCTGACCATGTCTTATTTTATTAACATGGGTTCTTTTCAGGACTGACTCCACGGGTACATTACAATATAGCTTAGCATCAAGAGCTCTGAGCTCAAAACACCAACAGATACAGAGAATGATAAATAAATAAAATTTTATTTGTCATGTTTAAACAGGTAAGATTTAAATTTGATCCTGGGAGCAGGGGGACCCACGTTAATATTTTCAAAAAAAACCCTTCTTACTAAAAATCTACAATTCACTTTCTCACATGGAAAAGGGAAAAGAATGTGAAAAATACTTAAAAAACAAACAAACAAACACTTTAGGCCCTAAGTTACCTAATGACAATTTTATGTTCCAGGAAGTAGGAAAGTTCCATCAAAGTCAGTATCTATAGAAAAGAAATGACTCTGACTGTTCAGTGACTGCCCACACTTTGCAGCAGACATCCTTAGCCTCTCAAATTCAGAATAGCGAATGAGGTAAGGAAAAATAACAAGAAAGCTCAAAGGACATGAGCCCATGAAGAATTAATGAGGCCAGATGATGCATTTGAAAGACATAATAAAGGTCAGATTGAGGAGCAGGCCAGCATATGCTTTACCCATATTGTCAGTGCACAAAAAGAAGAGAAGTCCTTGGAACACCACTGAGACAGAAATAATATAGCACATTTACAATGGAAATAGTCATCAGCTACAATATCAGGCAAATGAACCACAGCATCAATAATAATAACAACAACAATGGCAGCTCCAAATTTGTATAAATCATGGTTGTGTATTTCTTAATGAGTCTTATGTTAATAAAAGGATTATTGATTTTGAATAAATTTTGAATGACTATTTGGTTATTTTAAAACTTTAAAATGGCATATGTTTATGCCATTTGCATGTGGGTATCTGTGGAGGCAAGAAGAGGACCTCAGATCTCTGTAGCTAAAGTTACACATGGTGCTAAAAACTCAACCTTGGTATCTAAAAGAACAGCAAGTACACTGAAGCACTAAGCCACCTCTCTAACCCCAAGAAGGATTATTTTAAACAACTATTTTTTAGCTCTACCATGGAGAAAGTGGATACTGGAGACACACAGGAAATTGTCAGCATCCCTTCCACTCATTTGTAAGATGACTACAGCCACTAGAGTGGGAAGTCTGGCAACATTTAAACAACATATGCACATATCTTTTAAAGTACCAATTGCACTATTATGAATTTAGCATGATTTGTGCCAAATGGTATAGTCAAAGTAGTTCATGGGCCATTATTTATAATAACAAAAATGTATGTTCATTGTGGTTTGAATATAAAATGTTTATATAAGCTCAAGTGTTTTAAAACTTCATTTACAACTGGTGGAGCTGTTTGGAAGATTCTAGAGGAATGGTTTTCAATCTTGCTAATGCTATAACCCATTAATACAGTTTTTCATGCTGTGGTGATCCTCAACCATAAAATTAGTTTCATTGCTGCTTCATAACTGTAATTTTGCTACTATAATGAATCATAATGTAAATTTCCGTGTTTTCTGATGGTCTTAGGTGACCCCCGTGAAAGGGTTGTTCAACCCCAAGAAGGTCTTGACCCACAGGTTGAGAATAACTGTTCTAGAACCTTTGGGATATAGAGCTTGGATAGAAGAGGTAGATAGATCATTAAGAATAGGCTTTGAGATTTTGTAACTGGGTCCCACTTCCTGCTCACTCTCTACTTCCTAGTTATTGGTACTCAGCTCCTGCCATCATGTCTCCTTAGCCAGAATGGATTGTATCCCTTAAAACTGTAAACCAAATTGAACCCTTCCTTCTTTAAGCTGCTTCTAGGAGATATTGGGTCATAGGAACAAAGAAAGAAAACAATATAATACAAAAATGGATCATTGAGATGAATTATAGTGCTTTCAAACAATTGAATGTTTTCCCCACAAAAAAAGTAAGGAAATTACTTATATTTTAAAATACATAGATTCAAAAATATAAAATCAAGAATAAAAATGTTCCTTACAATTAATAGGTAAATATGCTTATATACTTCACTTGCTTTCTGACCTTTATGAACAAGGAATATTTGATAGGCAGACGGTCCTCAACTTCGAATTATTTACCTTATAACTTTTTAACTTTATGATGATATAAGAGCAATGTATAGTAAATAATAAAAGAGTCCATATTTAGAAGTCAGACATTTTTCTGGACAAGGCATATGAAATATGATTCTATTTTACAGCTTTGGGCAGCTGCAGTGAGACACAGCTCCCTGGTAGCCACAGGATCACAAGGTGCTGTCTATGATGTTGCCAGCTTTTGGGTTGGTGAGTTTTGTTTTGTTACTTTTTTTTAATGCCTGTATCCAATAAACCACATCTTACTTAACTCTTTTATTATACAATAAGCTCTATGCTTGACAATTTTGTCCAACTATAGGCTAATAAAGCCGTTCTGATCACAGTCCTATTAGAACCCCATTCCCCTTTAGTTCACACTACCACCTACATTCCTGCTGATCAGTGCCACAACCCCAGCCCTGCCTGTCTTCAAGGACTGCTCTAACCAGGGACACAGGGGCCCTACTCAAACAAGAGACACAGCTCTATCTGCCTCCCAGGAGGTCTGCTCCAATCCAGGGCACACAGCTCCTTCTGCTTCCAGGGAATCCTGCTACAATCTGAGACACACACAGGGCAGCTAACACCGGAGACATCCAGATGGCAAGTGCAATTACATAATCAGTAGAAGCCAATGCAATATGATAGGATCAGAATCCAGCTTCCCTACCACAGCAAGCCGCAAATATCCTAACACACGTGAAGAGCAAGATTCTGACCTTAAATCACATCTCATGAAGATGATAGAGGTCTTTAAAAAGGATATAAATAATTCCCTTAAAGAAATACAGAAAAACACAGTTAAACATGTAGAAAGCCTTAAAGACGAAACAAATAAATCCCTTAAAGAAATGCAGGAAAACACAATCAAACAAGTAAAGGAAATGGACAAAATGGTCCAAGACTTAAAAATAGAAACAAAAACAATAAAGAAATCACAAATGGAGACAACCCTAGAAATAGAAAAACTAGGAAAAAGAACAGGAATTAAAGATGCAAACATCACTAACAGACTACAAGAGATGGAAGAGAGAATCTTAGGTGTAGAAGATACCATAGAAAAATTAGTACATTGGTCAAAGAAATGCAAATGCAAAAAGTTCCTAACCAGTTCCTAACCAAATATCCAGGAAATTTGGGACACAATGAAAAGACCAAACCTAAGCCTCAACAGATTCAGAAGATTGAAATAACCCCTTGCATTCTATCATATCACCATGGACTAAGGCTGGATTTCAACAACAGAAACAACAGAAAGTCCACATTCTCATGGAAACTGAACAACTCCCTTCTCAATGATAAGTTGGAAGAAATAAAGAAAGAGATTAAATACTTTCAAGAATTCAGGGGAAATGAAGGCACAGCATGCCCAAATTTATGGGATACAATGAAAGCAGTGTTGAGAGGAAAATTCATAGCACTGAGTGCCATCATAAAGAAATTGGAGAGATCTCATACTAGCAACTTAACAGCATACCTGAAAACTCTAGAACAAAAAGAAGCAAACACACCCAAGAGCAATAGATGGCAGGAAATAGCCAAACTCAAAGCTGAAATCAACCGATGAGAAACAAAGAGAACAATACAGAGAATCAACAAAATCAAGAACTGGTTCTTTGAGAAAATCAAAAGATAGACAAGCTCTTAGCCAAAGTAACTAAAAGGCACAGAGACAGTATCCAAAATTACAAAATCAGAAATGAAAAGGAGCATATAATGACAGAAACTGAGGAAATTAAAAAATAAAAATCATCAAATCTTACTACAAAAACCTATACTTAACAAAACTGGAAAATCTAAACAAAATGGATGATTTCCTAAACAGATACTATGTACCAAAGTTAAATCAAAACCAGGTAAACTATTTAAACAGTCTCATAACCCCTAAGGAAATAGAAGCAGTCATTAAAAAACCTCTCAACCGAAAAAAGCCCAGGACCAGATGGTTTTAGTGCAGAATTCTACCAGACTTTCAAAGAAGAACTAATATCAATATCCTCAAACTATTTCACAAAATAGAAAGAGAAGAAACACTACCTAATAAATTCTATGAGGACACAGTTACCCTGATACCTAAACCACACAAAGACCACACAAAGAAAGAGAACTTCAAACCAATTTTGCTTAGGAACATTAATGCAAAAATATTCAATAAAATTCTTGCAAAGTGAATACAAGAACACATCAAAAATATCATTCACCAAGATCAAGTAGGCTTCATTCCAGGGATGCAAGGATGGTTCAATATATGGAAATCCATCAACATAATCCACTATATAAACAAATTCAAAGAAAAAAATCCCATGATCATCTCATTAGATGCTCAAAAATCCTTTGACAAACTCCAATACTCCTTCATGTTAAAAGTCTTGGAGAGATCAGGAATTCAAGGTATATACCTAAAAGCAATATACAGCAAGCCAACATCAAATTAAATGAAGAGAAACTTAAAGCAATCACTTTAAAATCAAGGACAAGACAAGGCTGCCTACTTTCTCCCTATCTACTCAATTTAGTACTCAAAGTTCTAGCTAGAGCAATAAGACAACAAAAAGAGATCAAAAGGACATGAAATAGAAAAGAAGAAGATAAGTTATCACTATTCAAAAATGATATGATAGTATATATAAAACCCCCAAAAAAATTTACAAAGAACTCCTACGACTGGTAAACAACTTCAGCAAAGAGGTAGGATATAAAATTAACTCAAAGAAATTAGTAGCCCTCCTTTATGCAAATGATAAATGGGCTGAGAAAGAAATTAGGGAAACTACACCTTTCATAATAGCCACAAATAATATAAAATATCTTAGTATAAGTCTAATCAACCAAGTGAAAGACCTGTCTGACAAGAACTTCAAGTTCCTGAAGAAAGAAATTGAAGAAGACCTTATAAGATAGAAAGCTCTCCCATGCTCATGAATAGGTTTGATTAAGATAGCGAAAAGGGCCATCTTACCCGAAGCAATCTACAGATGAAATGCAAACCCCATTGAAATTCCAATATAATTTTTCCAGACCTTGAACAAGCAATTCTCAACTTCATATGAAAAAAACCAAAATACCCAGGATAGCCAAAACAATCGGAACAATAAAAGAACTTCAGGAGAGTCACCATCCTTGACCTCAAGCTGTATTACAGAGCAATAGTGATAAAAAACAAACAAACAAACAAAAAAACATAGTATTGTTACAGAACCAGACAGATTGATCAATGGAATAAAATTGAAGAGCCAGAAATAAACCCACACACCTATGGACACTTGTTCTTTGACAAAGAAGACAAAACCATACAGTAGAAAAAAGAAAGCATTTTCAACAAATGGTGCTGGTCTAACTGGTGGTCTGCATGTAGAAGAATGTAAATTGATCCATATTTATCACCTTGTTCAAAGTTCAAGTTCAAGTGGATCAAAGACCTCAGCATAAAAATGAATACACTGAATCTAATAGAAAAGAAAGTAGGAAATAGCCTTGAATGCATTGGCACAGAAGAAAATTTCCTGAACAGAACGCCAATTGCTCAGGTTCAAAGATCAACAATTGATAAATGGGATCTCTTGAAACTGAAAAGTTTCTTCAAGGCAAAGGACACTGTCAATATGACAAAATGGCAGCCTACAGATTGGGAAAAGATCTTCACTAACCTTATATTCAACAAAAAGCTAATATCCAAAATATAAAAAAACTTAAGAAGTTAGACTCCCAAAGAATAAATAACCCAATTAAAAAATGGGATGGGGGAGTCTCCCAGGACTTAATTTGGGTATCCTTAGCCAAAATGTCCAACAGGGAGGAGATAGAGCCTGAAGAGACTAACTCCAGTAGTAAGACAGGACCCTCAGTAGAGCTACTGGGACACCAGCCACCTACAAAAATTTTGACCTAAAATAGCTCCTGCCTAAAAGAAATGCGGAGACAAAAATGGAGCAAAGGCTAAAGGAATGGCGGACCAGTGACTGGCCCAACTTGGGATCCATCCCATGGAAGGGCGTCAATCCTGACACTATTACTAATGCTATGTTGTTCTTGCAGACAGAAGCCTAGCATGGCTGTCCTCTAAGAGGCTCTACCCCAGCAGCTAACTAAGACAGATGGAGATACCCTCAGTCAAGCATGGGGTGGAGGTCAGGGATAAGTTAGGGGAAGGATTGAAGGAACTGAAAGAGATGGCAACCACACAAGAAGACCAACACTGTCAACTAACTTGTAACCCTGGAAGTTCCCAGAGACTGAGCCACCAACCAAAGAGCATACATGGGCTGGTCCAAGGCCCCAACACATATGTAACAGAGGGCTGCTTTGCCTGGCCTCAGTGGGAGAGGATATGCCTAATACTATAGAGACTTGATGCCCCAGAGTGGGGGGATACCCCAGGGGGCTGAGGCGAAGGGGATGGGGTGAAGAACTCAGAGAGGAGGACCAAGAGGGGGCAGCATTTGATATGTAAATAAATAAAATAATTAATTAATAAAAAGGTGTTTAGAACATAGTTAAACTAGGGGAGAGTGATTAGATACATAGCTCAATGGCAGATTGCATGCACAAGGCCCTGGTCCAATTTCCAGTACATACACACACACACACACACACACACACACACACACACACACATGCTCACACTCAAATGCAAAAGCAATTATTTTTACAAGATAGGCTAATCTATGATGTTTGATAAGCTATGTTCACTGCATTAAATGTACTTTTGATTTACAATACTTTCATTTTAACCATGAATTTATCAGCCATATCACCACTATACACATAGATATATTCTATGTAAAATATCTACTGAACAGTACAATCAAAAAACTCTCACCTGTAAAGAGAATTATGTTACTACCTTAGTAGATTTTTAATTAGATAGTTTTTTGTAAAATTTGAATTCTGCTGGTGCATTTTTCCTGATCAATAATTAAATAGAATTAATTAAATATTTCAAAAGGCATCACTCATTCTAAGGTAGAAACATCATCAATGAGGCTGGTGCCTATGTGTGTGTGCTTCCAGCTTTAGTAAGGTAACCAGCAAAAGATTAGTTCTCCTACAGAAAATACTTTCAGAACTGGATTAAGTACAAGAGGCAACTATATCTAGAACACAGACAATTGTTGTCCCTGAGGGCACACAGACTCACCATATTAAACCCTATGATGTCTTACTCTCTTTAAAAAAAAAAATGAAAGAAAGAAAAAAAAGCAAAAAGTATATATTCATGATGGAAAGAGGCAGTCCAAACAGAACAGGGTAGTCATTTCAAGCAAGGAGGTAACGATCAAAGTATAGGCACCTGACATGCTCAAAATCTAGAAGATAAGACTTTATACCAAAAAAATATATATAAAAAAAATAAAAAAAAGAGTCACGCAGAGAAAACGTCCAGAACCCCAAGTGCGGATCCTACGCAAGTTGGGGACTGAGATCTTGGTTATATAATTTCAGGATGAGATCCTATGTGTTCTACCAGATGACAGACATTATGGAATTAATAAGACACAGGGACAGTGGAGACTAGGTAGAACTGGAAGTAAAATGCTTCAGGACTCCAAGCCCATAAGAATGGGAAGTCTCATTAATAAATAACCTATTACCACCCTGCCATCCATCTGAGTCACAGGAAGTTGGATGCCTTTCTACACAGACAGGACATGCCGTGAAGGAAGTACCAGGACCCATCCAACCTTTGTTGACACTGTTGAATATGGCCAAGTTGAACATGCTTGGGAAGCACCTTAGATTTTCTAAAGATTTGCATTAGTTTAAGTACATTTAAGTCAATCATTGAACAATATGCTAAGATAAACAATCAACACTCTTTAGAAGAACATCACAGAATTCAGAGGCTTTACAACCAACTATTCACACTGTACAGTATTCATTTAAATATCACTGACAAAGAAACAGGAAAATATGGAATATTGATAAGGAAAAAAAAAGCACCAAATAAAAATAAAGCTCCAATTCATCTAATAAATGTCTTAAAGTAGCTAATATATAGGTATATTAACAATATATAGGTAGCCTTTAAAATAGTAAAGAAAAATATGCTCAATTAACTGAAGTATAAGGTTAGTGTAAGCAGAAAAAAAGACAAAAAAATTCTAGAACTAAATAACAAATGAAATAAAAATTTTAGTGAAATGAGATCACTGGCTGGAGATGGTAAGGAAAAATAAGACAGAATCCAAAAATGATCCATAGAAATTTTTCTTCAGTATAGGAAAAAAAGAGGAAAGAAAATTTAAATGAACAAAGTCTTTAAATTAGATAATACAGTTGGTATATAGTAATGCACTCATGTTTGTAGTCTTATGCCATTCAAAGCCATCCTAGGATACAAAAGGGAAATATAATATGTGTATATATTAATATATTATAATAATTATATATTAATATATAATATTACAATTATATATTATAATATATTAATATATAATGTAATATATATATATACACACACAAATTTTAAGGGAAGGGAATAGATAGGATAAGATCAAACCATTTTAATCTAAATATAACTAAATTCCAAGCAGGAAAACAGAATAAAAACATGTTAGACAGGATATATAAAGGAATAATACCTAGTAGATTCTACAAATAACCAAAAAGATCCAAGAAGTTGAGTTTTATAGAAACTATAAGCTATAGAAAGTGAATAAATAGCAAAGAAGAAAATAATTGGCCTAAAACCATGGAAAAAGCAAAATTTGTAAGCAAAGAGACTTAGGCTCGGGTCTTTGATATTGACAAGTGGGATTCCCAAAGACCATTACCCAGGTGAAAATACATTCCATCTGCACAGGACAGTGTCAATTTATGGCTATTGTCTCAGTGTAAATCTCAAGGGTCCTTCAACCCACTCTCAAAAACCAACATGAGGAGTTGCTCTCATAGTACAAAGGCACGATTGGTAGTCTTCATGTGAGAGATGACTTTGAAGGTCATGTCTATATGATAAATGGAATTGTTAGACAAAAAAAATGAGGCTAAGGAATAAAATGAGTTCTTTTGTTTAGAGAAAACATGACATATTAATTTACAAATAATAGTGAAAGTTGGCACTAGAGATATTTTTAAAATAAAGGTTATTTTCCACAGGCTTTCATACGTGATAAGAACTGGAAATCTAAGCGATCAGAAACCAATCAGAGAAGACAGAGAACTGAGATGTCTCTCTCTTGTCTCAATTTTGTGTGTCTTAAAAGGCACAGTGAGTAGCATGAGTTCTGTGAAACAGACCTAATTTTTAAAGACAAAGGGAAAATACGTGGTGATTGTAAATAGATACAGAAAGAGGCAATCTAGACCAACCTAATGGTCAATTAGATGAGACACAATTTTGTTTTACTTGTACAAAAACGTCAGTAATCCATACACTCTGCAGGAAGAATACTTCAAGGAAAAGTAAAAAGCATGTCAAGACGTCCGCTTAGTGAAGTATTTAGCAACTTAGATTATTATCAATATGTAATTACCACTGGTGCATGCTGCATCTGCTGAGACTTTATTATGCACGAGATAACTTGTTAGATATCTCACATTCCGCACTGAATCTTTATGACAATCTGGAATAATTATACTTGATAGATGCAAATGGTAGGGTATCCAGGTATCACAATAGTCATTAATGAAAGAATCAAAACACGTTTTTATATTTTATATTTTTATATTTCTTCAGTTCCAACCATGTCTCCATCCCGCCTCCAGGTCTCAGTGCACCAGCAATGATCCTTACTACTCTGAAAGTCATCAAGATAAAAGAAAAAAGAGTTATCCCTTCATCCCTAGCTGAGGAAGATGGCTCTGTCTATCAAATGAAGGGACATTGCTACTAGAAGGGAAATGGTAATAGTAAAAGAACAACAAAAAAATAGATAAATCAACTAGGTGAAGAATAACCACTTGTAGAAAAATGATGAGTGGAACCAAGGTATGCTTTCCCCAAAGCACTGAATTTTGACATAGAATATGAAAAGGGAACAAATATATGCTAATAAAGTAGGAGGGAAATGTGAGGGCTGTCCTCAGACAGGCTACCTGAACACTTTTGCAGCCATTATTGTCTAAGAAATACCAAAGCAGTTCCTCTATCTGTATGACTGAAACTTTGAACTTGAAACCTGAGCCCATCCGGCACAGATGTCCTTTGATGGACGACTGTTGAAGCAATGTATTGCGTGGTGTCGGCTCTGACTACAAAATCACTCCATGCTAAGTTTCTCTGACAACTAGTAGAACATAAATGCCTATATTAAAAAGTCTTCTCATAACGAACAATAAAAATGATTGAGCCCTGATAGTACAGCACTGACCGTGTAGCAGAAGCCAGAAACCTGGAACCAGGCCTGTGTCTCATTGCAATGAGGATTTGTAAGTAAAGCTGTTTGGACAAAAAAGGTATACCGCGTGACACAGTGACAGACTGCAGCTTCCACGGCTAGGGGTTTTAGGATGTTTTTAATATTTATTTTTTATTTCCTTTTGGAGGGGAGGTTACAAGGGTGTACGGAAGATATGGAAGGGCTAGGAAATGAATGGGATTGAATCAAAAAAAATTATGTTAAATACGTCTTCTTGTTTCCTAAAATAGTTGCTTCATAAATGTTTAAATTTCTGGAGAATCTTTTAAGCCATTTGAAAATTTCACTGTTTTACACTTCTTTTTATTCTAAGTAAAAGTTTCTATTAATATTCAGAAGTTTTGACAAGCTAAGGATTTAACTAAGCAGGTGGGTAACTACTGAATCTCTTTTGTCTTGAAGTTGTGAGTCAGGTTGCTTCCAAGATTTTCTTGAGAAACTAAAGCCCATGGTATTATTTTAAACTGGAAGCACCCCTATCTCATTTTATTTCTAGTTAAATAAACTATACAATTATTTAGAACAAAAAGTGCCTTTTCTTAGCACATTTTCTCAGCATACTGTTTATTATTCTGGAAGATAGGAATATATAGATCTTCAATTTTACAGAGCTTAAAGGGTTATCCTATAGTCATGAGGACTATAAAGCTAAGAACCATGCTAAGGCTGGTAGAGAAATGGAACACAGCAGAAATAATTGTTACACAATTATTACAATAGTTTAGATGATAAAACTCTAAAGAGGCTGACAAAGTAGTTGTTTAGATTGTCTGTCTGTCTGTCTCTCGCACGTGCACGCACTCTGTGTGTGTGTGTGTGTCTGTGTGTGTGTGTATCTGTGTGTGTGTGTGTGTGTCTGTGTGTGTCTGTGTGTGTTTAGTATGAGAATCCATCTATCTGGATGTATCAATACAGTTGAATACTGATAATTTGGGCATTAGAGCTCTCTGGGCTTCTAGAAATTCCTCCAGACAAATGTTAATGTGCAGACTTCTTAAGAATGACAAGTCATTCATTGATCTCAAATAATATCAATTTACCACGATCAAGAAATATGGCTGTAGTCTTTGTTCTCAGATTGCATGGAGTGTTAGACATTACAGAATCATTCATTAATATCCCAGACACAAATAGTCAGATTGTATCACAATTCAATATTAATCTTCCATAAAGATTTTAGAAGCCTGACAGCTTTCATTCATCTCCCTGAGCTCTCTCCCACACAGAGTCCTACACTTGGATAACAGTACTTGTACTGAAAAATGAAAGACGATAACCAAAAGTAACTCGTGATGTGTTTCAATGTGGATAAAAATAAATACACAAGAATTCATCTTGATAGCCCAACCCTCAAGAGGAAATCAGAAAACACCCTTCCATTCCAAACTCCTCAGAATTGGCATCTGGTTGCCCACTGCCTACTTAGAGGTGGCAGCCATCACTCAGACATATTTAGAAGCAGGGTGATGTAGAACAATTAGCATACTGACTTACAATAAATAGATCTTTACTGCTTCACATCTGACTTCAGACCACAGGAAAAGCTAAGAAGCCAGCTTATGGTTTCAATAAAAGTGCAAGGCTTACACATGCTCCTACAATGTGCACTGAATCGGACTCTTGTCCCAGAACCCACTAATAGTCTTCATCAATGCAGTTTGCTCTGCTGCCCTTGAAATTTCTTAATAAACCGGCTTGTCTTTATATAACTTAACATTTATAGTAATTCTCTTTCTGTGGCTAGTAAGTTCAAAGAGAATTTGAAAATGGGAGATCTTTTCTGACCTTGATATTGGTTATAGAACTTCAGTTATTATTACTTCCGGAAGCAAGCCTTAAAGCCTTTCTTTCTGCCTCACCATCTCCCACCTAAACAAATTAAATGAAAGCTTTCGGTTCCAGACCAACCTGGTCATAGATACTTTATATTCAAGAGGCATGCAACCAGCTTTTCCATAGAAAGACTGACTTTGTCTTAAGACTGAAATCCATGAACCAGTTTCTCTTTTATGTTTGAAACCAGGCATTGATAAGACAGCTGGTGCTAACTGACAATGGTGTGGCTTTCAGTAAATAGTGGAATATTCCAGTCTCTTTGCATCAGTATTGCTTTTCTTACATTCTCCATAAATGAAGTATGGCACTAAATCCCCTTATCTTTTAAATCTTTTCTTTTTAAATTAGCGTTTACTAACTCTACATATTATCAGATTTCAATGGAATATTTCATCACATTCATATAGTGTCCACTGATCAAACAAACCCCTTTCCTCACCCTTTCCCAACCTCTAGTAATTGCTAAATTCAGTAGTCATTGTCTTTCTATGCCTGGCTTATTTAGCTTAA
>CM052716.1:41672233-41686457 GCA_028551405.1 Uromys caudimaculatus
CTCTCTCTCTCTCTCTCTCTCTCTCTCTCTCTCTCTCTCTCTCTCTCTCTCTGTGTGTGTGTGTGTGTGTGTGTGTGTGTGTGTGTGTGTGTGTGTGTGTGTGTGTGTGTGAAGTTCTTTCTCCATTCATCTGCTGAGGAGCTCTAGGCTAGTTCTGTACCTTAGTTATTGCAAATGCTGCTATAATAAAGATGTGTGCAGGAATCCCTCTGGTGTGCCAACTTTCTTTCCTTTGGATATATATTCAGGAGTGGGACAAGCAGAACATATGGTAGATCTATTTTTAGTGTTTTAAGGAACACATACTGTTTGCCATAAGAGTCGATTTATTCTTTGCTCTACCAACACAATGCGAACTTTCATTTTTCTCCACCTCCTTAGCACATTTTTGTTTGAGGTTGTTTTGGTAGTAGTCACTCTAAAAAAGACAAAATAACACAACACAGTACTTTTGAATTTCCCTAATAGCTGATTGTATGTGAGTGTTTTTTAACGTATTTGTTGTCCATTTGCCTGTCTTCCTTTGGGAAGACACTTATTTGGATCCCCTGTCCTCTTTTAATTGGATTGTTTGGGATATTGTAGCTGTTGTTAGATTTTTTTGAGTCCCTTACTAGTCCTTTGTCAGAAGAAGAATTGGGAAATTGCTGCCCTATAGATGGTCTTTCCACTTTGTTGGTTTGTTTTCTATGAAGATACTTTTGTTTTGATGTAATCCACTCTATTTATGCTTGTTCTCAGTTTATTTCATATCTTCTACACACACACACACACACATACCATCTTTACCAATCTCTTGAAAATATATCCTTCCTGTTTTCTTCTACTGGCTTCGTAGCTTCTGGTGTTACAGCTAGGTCTTTAGTCCATTTTCGAGTTGATTTTACTCACAGTGAGAAATGGGAAGCCTTGTTTCAGTCTCTGCATGGGTACCTAGTTTTACCAACACCTGTTGCAGAAGAGGCTGTCTTTTCTCCAGCACCTGATTTTGCAACTTCTTTAAGAATCAACTGCCTCTAGGTACATGTGTTTGTTTCTGTTTTTATTGTTGTGTTCCTTTAGTCCACACTTGTTTCTCCATCAGTCCCATTCTGTTCTGGTTAATACAGTTTTATAATGTGTTAGAATCAAATATTGTCTATGAGCCCCTGTGAGGCCTGTTTAGTTGATTCTGTGTTCTTCTGTTGTCCTTAACCCCTTTGGCTCCTATAATCCTTTCTCCCCTTCTTTGGGGGGCGGGGGGAGCTCTGCCTAATCTTTGGGTGTGGCTCTTTGCATCTGCTCCCATTAGTCATGGAGCCTGCATGGGTCTGTACTAGGTCCTCTGTTTACACTCTGGTTGTTTAACTTAGGGTTTTTATGGGAGTCCTAACAGTGGGAGTAGGGGTGTTTCTGACTCTTTAGCCTGATCTTGGGAACATTTTCCTCCTACTGGGTTGCCTCCTCTAGCCTTGATATGAGGGTTTGTGCCTGGTCTCAGTGCATATTGTTATGCCATGTTCATTTGATACCTCTGGGAGGCCTGATCTTTTCTGAAGAGAAGCAGACGAGCAGTAAATCTGAGGAGGGGGATCGGGAGAAGTGGCGATAGGGAGGCTTGAAAGGACCTAGTAGGAGTGGAGGTTGGGAAGTCTGAGGTCAGAGTGTCTTGTAGAAGAGAAGAATAAAGAAAGAGAAAAGAAAAAAAAAATCAAATATTGTCTTCTACCCAGCTTTGCTTTTTTTTAAATTCAGTGTGGCTTTGGCTATTCAGGCTGACTTCAGATGAATCTTAATTTTTTTCTAGTTCTCTAAAGAATATCATTGGTATTTTGATTGAAATTGCACTTATCTATAAACTGACATGATTAGAATAGTCATTTTAACAATATTAATTCTCCCCATTGATGAACCAAGGAAATTGTTTTAATTTTACATGCTATCTTCAACCTGTTTTCATCAGCATATTATACTTTTATTATAGAAGTCTTACGCATCCCTGGTTAGATTCATTCCAAGGTAATTTATGTAGCTCTTGGGAGTGGGATTGATTTCTTGATTTCTTTCTCAGAAGCCTTGTTAATGGTATGTTAAATTACTGCCAATTTTCAAATAGTGATTTTTTTTTAATTTGGCAACTCTATTGAAGTTTTTAATAGCTGTAGTATTCTTCTGATAGAATTTTTATATATCATCTACAAATCAGGAATAAATGTACTTCCTCTCCCCATATTTGTATGCTTTTCACTTATCTCTCCTCCCTGACTGGCCTGGATAAAATTTTCAGGGTTATATTGGGAAAGAACAGGGAGAGTGAACACCCTTGTCTTATTGCTGGTCTTAGAAGTGATGCTGTCTGCTTCTCCTTGTAGGCTGGTGTAGATTGAGAGTTTGGTGTACCTCGTCTTTATTAAACTGAGGCACGCTGTTCTATACCTGACTTGTTTAAGGTTTTTATCACAAAGAGGTGATGGACTTTATAGAAAGCTTTTCTGCATCTATTGAGGGAAGTGGGTGGCTTTTACTTGTTATTAGAGTTACTAATTGGCATATGTGGAACACTCCTTGCTTGCATCATTGTGATCTTTCTGACGTGCTGTTGGATTTGAACTGATAGTATCTTATGAAGAATTTCTGCATCTACTTTCATCAGTGATATCGGTCTTAGGCTTTCTTGTGTGGGCATGTGCTTAACTCCTTTCTCCTCTTTAAAGATTTCCTGGGCGGGTAGATTGTTCTTATCACTCCTCTTCAAAAAAAAAAAAAAAAAAAAAAAAAATGCTGCTTGAAGCACTACTCTTTAAAAACAATGAAAACCACATGACTTGACCTTTAAGCTCTAGTGTGATCCAGCCAGTATTTCCTTTCAACTTCGACCCATGAGGGACACTTTGTCCCTCAGTGTTTACGCTACAATTGTGTTGATCATTGTATCTCTAACTATGACGAGGTTTCTTATCTCGGAGTCTCTGGGCAACGGCCAGAACATAATTAGTGAAAAACTAGTTATAGCAAAGAATTTGTGGGATAAATAAGAGATAGCAAGCAATTGTGTCCATGCACTGAAAATGCATCTACTTATCATTTCTTACTGGCTTGATAAGGACAAGTGGACATTCCATCGCCGCACCTTTCCATGTGCGTTTATTTTAAAATGTTTATTACATGTTACTTCAGATTATCAGAACAATATATATTAATTCACATGTAACCATCCCAAAAGCCAGCATGAACTAAGTGAATGAGGAAAGTTAAAAATTATATTACGTGGTTGCCGAAAAGTAAGCAACCAATTTTGGCTGGTAAAATGAGTGGGGTTAATCAAAGAAATTTACTTGCAGTTCACTTGAAGAACAGGTAGGAGATAAAAGATACAGAATGATAGTGGCTGGTAAGAGATTCCTGACAAAAGCAAGGCAAAGTGTGGGAATTGGCAAATGCCCAGTATATGTAGATTAGGATACCCAAATAGGAAGAGTCTCGCTGAGCATGAGCTCCACCATTCCTTCGGTGGGCTGCGGTCCAATCACAGGAGAAACAAATCTGAGTAGAGCCTTCCAGGGAACCCTGCTTTCTGCTGCTATTATGGCATGACCAGCTCCGGCTACCTCGCCTTCCCTGATGGGATGAATGACACTTGTGAACAGTGAGGCAGAATAAACCTTCCCTTTCTGATTGTGTCAGGTATCTTGTCTCAGTCACAGCAACATAGCTAATATACCAGCTAAGGCAGAAAGAAATTAAAAATTAAAAACTGTTGAAATTCATGGCTATGAAGGAAGAATTGGCAACCACAGCTCATTCTAAAATCTTAAGTCTGCACGGACAAAAATATAGTTGAGCCCTTAATGGAAATCTTTAAAGTAAAATTGGAATTGGTAGAGGGTTGGTTGTATTTTTCTGGAGAACAATAGCATTGGACTTTTAGTGATTTGGTGACTGGAAGAAGAAACCAGGTGATAAAGTACTCTAGACTACAACACATGACAAGAAGATATGGACAATGAGTATGGATGGGTCATTCAAGAGAGATTCGTTAGTATAAAGAAAAAAGAGTACTAGGGTGTGTGATTAGTAAATTTAATCCAGAGTGTTATTGGCTGGGTTGCTTCTTGGATGGAGAACTCCAAGCATACTTACAAACTGAAAACCAAAGGCAACAATGGTAAATAGATAAAGAGATATTAAACTATAAAAAAGTTGCTTAGGTCCTTGAAGAGGACCTACTACTATTGTTCTGGTAAAGTAAAATAATATTATAGCAACTCCCAACCAGTATTCTTCAAGAATAAGGAACCTCTCACTCTTCATTGGAGAAGCTTCTGTTTGTCACAAATGATGATCAACACAGAGACCCACAACTGACCAAAAGGCAGAAGAGACTGCAGATTGTTAAGGGACCATATATATCACACACCATCCTCAAAAGTTCAGGGACCACTGTAGAAGAGAAAACAGAATGAGGGAAGGAGCCAGAGGTGGTCGATAAGTACAAGGGAACATTGTCTTCCAGACAGAGCTGCACATACGCACTCACAGCAGCTGTGACCACACACATAAGACCTCGGGAGCACAAACACAAGCATGGAGAGAGGAGTTCTACACAACTCCACCCCTTCCCAAAGAACTATTGGAAACTGTTAGATGTGAGGAGAGCAGAGCCCCTGATATGCCATCAAGGCTCCAGAGACAGTCCATACATTGAAGAATATTTTGGCAGCACATATTGACCTTGCTGGGAGTGGGGAGGACACAGAATGGGTGGGAAGGGAAAGGGCATGGTGGAACTAGAAAAAGCTGGGTAAGGGAGGGCAAATATGATCAAAATTCATTGATACATATATGCATATATGTATATGTGTATATGTATTATATGTGTGTATGTGTATATGTACATATAAGTATAAATACACACACACATATATATCTTTAGTATATATATACTAAAATCCAAGCATGGAGAGAGGAGTTCTACTCAACTTCCACCCCTACCCAAAGAACTATTAGAAATTGTTAGATATGAGGAAAGCAAAGCCCCTGATATATATTTTGTGTGTGTGTGTGTGTGTGTGTGTGTGTGTGTGTGTGTGTGTATGTACTAAAGAAAAAGTGGTCACAATTTTGAGAGAGATAACAAGAGAGGGGAATGGGAATGGGAAAAGAATTGGAGGGAGGAAAGTTATGGAAAATTTGTAATTATATTTTAACTTAAAATTTTTAACTTAAAACTGCTTCCATATCATCTAATAAAACTTATTGAACATGATGACGTCAAGCTGCTACCTACCTATAGCCTGCATCTCTGCTGACTAATGGTCATGGTACTAGAGGTACTCTGTACACTGCTGAAGGAGAAAGATAGCCATCAACCCAACTATAAACCCTTCAGTCTTCAGTGGTGACCTGCCTGCAAGACACGCTGGCACAATAGTGGCACAGGGCTTGTAGGAGTAACCAACCAATATCCAATTGGATTTAAGGCACACTCCGTGAAATATAACCCATACCTGACACTACTCTGGTGTGTGAGACTGAAGATGTGACAGGTCAGGGGCCTAGGAGAAGACTAAATGTTATCATTCTGCTAAAGGAATGTAGCAATCAAATGTCTAAAATTACTCCTAATGGCATTCTGCTATACTAGTAAATATATGTGCCATGCTCACCCAGAGAAGCTTCACCCTACAGCCAATGAAAACAAATAGGGATCCACAACTGGGCAATGTGCAGATAGTAACAGTAACAGTCCTAAATGGGATATCTCAATCTAATCCCTCCCCTTGGAGCTCAGGGAACCTGTGGTAGAACATTGTAAAAGTCAGAAGGGATGGGGACACCTAGGAAATAAGGCCTTCTAAACAGTACAACTCACACACATATGAGCTCACAGAGACTGACAGAATGCACACTCCCTGCATGGATCTAAGCCAGATGGGGTCCTAGTGCTGAGAGTGGAAGTAGACTCAAGCACCTGTCCCTAAGCCAGAAGCTACCTCCAACTGATAACTGCTCATGAAAGAAAAAATTAATTCCTTCCTAATGGAGTCTCACTGGGTATATAAACCACCCTTAAGGCCTTATTTCCTAGGTGTCCCCATCCCTTCTGACTTTTACAATGTTCTACCACAGGTTCCCTGAGCTCCAAGGGGAAGGATTAGATTGAGATATCCCATTTAGGACTATTACTGTTACTATCTGCACATAGTAACAGATGGCCAAAATAAAATAAACTCAATAATATTTTTGAATGTTCCTTGTCTCATAATGCTTTGTCTGCTCTCATTTTTATTAACTTTCTTTCTTATTGTTTTTTCTTATATAGATTTTTACATATGTATTATGATTTCTGGTGTTATGTTTTTATGTGATTTCTTTGTGTGCAAATGTGTGTTTCTCTACATCTTTATTTCTTGTGCTTTTGCAGGGGCTCTCTTTTTTCCTAGTAGCTTTTATGCTTCATCCTATTCTATTTGTTTTTATTTTATCTTATTTTATTTTATCTTATTTTTACCATTTTTATATGTCTGTTCTTATTCTAATGAGACTGAGAGAGAAAGGATATAGATTTGGGTGGGTGAGGAGTCAGGGAGGATCTTGGAAGGAATTTGAGGGAGGGGAAACAGTAATCATAATATATTATATGGAAAAAAATCTATCTTCAATAAAAGGAAGGGGAAAAGAAGTTCCACTGATTCTGATCAACAATAACTCTTGGTAACCAGCTCCTAGTTTGACATATGTCAGGACCCTAGTAACTCAGGAGATGGGTCCTCTATGCTACACAGACCACTGGGAATTTAGAAGAGATATCATAGTCCAGCCGAGGAACAGAAGGTAAAGAGCAGTAAAGCAAAACATGGGTTAAGTTGTTCAAATAAAGGAGAGGACAGGGACCAGACAAGGTTTCAGGGAAGAAGGTCTTGGATTATTGCTTGACAGACATTCAGGAAGTCTCCCGATTGGTGAGGTACTTGGGGGCGGGCAATTCCACAGAAGGACAATCACGTACAAAGGCATGTGGTGTGGAACCTGAAGATCTGTTTCTTTAGGAAACTGTAAGTCATCCACATGGGCTGGGGAGCAGGAAGACTGTAGGAGAGTACTAGTGCTAGGTAAGAACAGACAGGAGTTGGGTGGATTCAGCCACAGAAACACTTAGAGGAGACTGCTGCCTTTGGGTAGCCCATGGGTCATAGCTCTTTCAAGATCTAAGCATCTAAGAGGGGAAGAAAAAAACAAAACAAAACAGAGTGGAGCTTCTCTATAAACATCCTGAAGCTCAGGTACTATTGCATTTTAGATGTAAGATCCTGCCAGAGCCAAAATGTCCATCTTTTGCTTTAAAAAAAATAAATAAATAAATAGCTGGAAGTGGGATAGAAGAGGCAAGGTGGTGCTTAAGAGCACCTGCTGCTCTTGCAGAGGATTAGAGTTCAGTGCCAGCACCCACATCCTCAGCTTATAACCACCTAAAGCTCCAGCATCAACACATCTGATGCTCTCTTCTAGCCTTTGTGGCCACACATACACGTACACATTCACAGTCACACACAGAGGCACACACATTACATGCACACATTTATATCTTACATATATACAATTATATAGCAACTATTTATATATAATATATAATTTACATATATAATCTTAAAATAATAATAAAATAGAAGGAAGTAATACAACGAACAGAGGAGTCATATGACCCAGTTTCTGAGTTAGAACAATAACCCAATCCACACTGCTGTAAATGAATTAGAATCAGGTAAGGCTGGCAGAAGAATGTGACATGACCTGGACTAATAAAACTGCCTGCCAAGAGATTATCAAAAGAGATAAGAGTGATTCAATCCATCAAACATTTAAAGAAATTATTAGTTCTAGTCAACGAGAGATAGAGAAGTCAATGACATTTTATATTGGTTTTTCAAGGTAAAACTTGAAGAGCAAAGATAAAAACTTTGGTGAATTATTGTCAGGATAAATAGAAAACTATCTGGAAGTCACATGTAGTTAAACTGTTACATTTTTAAACACCAGGGGAAAAAAATCCAGATGGGTTAATATTTAAATGTAAAATAAGCAAAAAAAAAAAAAAAAAAAAAAAAAGTAGTGGGAGAAAATGTAGAAAAGGTGTATATAATCTTGGGATTAATAAGAAAAGCGGAAACATCAAAAGGGAGCAGGAAAGATTTACCTACCACCCTGGGCTAACGAGGAGGAAATGGAAGGACACGCCTCAACTCTTGCCAGGTTTCAGTTGTGCACAAAGGTGAAGCCACAAGGATCTATTACACAGTTCCATGCCCTACATCCATGAGTCTACACACACATAGCCTAGCGCTCAGCATGGCGGCACATTCCCGCAGTGGCATTCAGGGGGCAGAGGAAAGAAAGGAGCAAGGTGTGGCCAGTCTACATAACACTCTGTCTCAGACAAGGAAGCAAAACAATGCTTACTCTTCATACAATTCATTTTTAAAGGGGGAGGGGCAGAGAGCAGCTTAACAACGCAGGTCTGAATACCTGAGCTTGACCCCCTGAATCCACATAAATGTACAAAGAGAAGCAACTCCATGAAACTATCCTGTGACCTCCACACATGCGCCGCAGCACTCATGTGCTCTTCTATCGTATACACATACATACATATAATAACAATTAATAAAGTGGGTTTCTTCTTAAGCAAAAACAAACAAAAAAAAAAAGATTTAACTCCATGTAAATAGATTTCACAGGTAAAAATTATTTAAAAGAAAAGTGCCTGAAAGTAAAGATGAAAATATTTACAGTGGAGGCAATCCACAAACAAATTTCTACCTGTGTTATCTTTATTTTTATTTTTAGATACTTTATTTACATTTCCAATGTTTCCCCTTTTCTGGGTCTCCTCTTTGGAAACCCCCTATCCCCTCCCCATCCCCGCCTCTATGAGGGAATTCCACCTCCCACCCACCCACCCACCCATCCCCATATTCCCACCTTGACATTCCCTTTTACTGGGGCCTCTAACATCCTCAGGCCCAAGGGCCTCTCCTCTCTCCCTGATGGCCATTGAGGTCGTCCTCTGCCACATATGTGGTCCGAACCATGGGTCCCTCCATGTGTATTCTTTGGTTGGTGGTCCACCCTCCAGGAGAACCGCGGGGGGGGGGGGTCAGGCCACTTGACACTGTTGCTCCCTCCATGGGGCTGCAAACTCCCTCACCTCCTTCAGTCCCTTCTCCAACTCCTCCATCTGGGACCTCACTCTCAGTCCAATGGTTACTGTTAAGTGAAACTTGGCCATTCTGAACTTTTGGGCTAATATCCGCTTATCAGTGAGTACATACCATGTTCGTTCTTTAAATGTCAGTAAAATTAACTAGAAAATAAGCCTCCCAAGAGTAAAATAAACAAGAACATGAATAGGCAAGTCTCAGGAGGCAAAAATTACCCAGTCTCACTAACAATTTAAGAAATACAAATAAGTAAGACACTATGTCTTCTGGGTCAAATCGACAGAGTTTTTAACTCCTTGAGTTATGGGAAAATATACCCTCATCCACATTTCTCATGGAAAAATAACTGAAGGAGAGAAACTGTCTGGAGAAGAATTATATAAAAAGCAAGGAACCCCTAAGTCAGACTCTGCCTCTAGAACAGTGTCTAATGGAAACAATCCCGATTCAACTGCCAGGGGCACACAATAATTTTTTACATAGCTAAAAGTTTAAATTTTGATTGGATAAATGAATGCTCTCTAATTATAAGAACATTCTATTCTAAAACTTGTGTTGGTGGAGACTATTTACTGGGAAGGAAAGACATTCAGACTAGTTGGTTAAAAGAGAAAAATGAATACAAAGTCATACCATCAATCAAGAAAACATAGGTTGGCTCAGATATTAATTTAAATTATCATTCATTTGCATGGATGTAGTTAGTCATAGGCAGACTGTTAGTAGTGGTGACAAACTTAGAAATAACAAAAGAAGAAAATACACAGCAACTAAGCAAGCAGCAGGTCAACTCTCAAGTTAATTACAAAATTCAAACAGTTGGGTTTCTGCAAACCTTCCACCGCTGTGACATGATGTGTCTGGTGACACGAGCGCACATCAGACTCCCTCACTTCAGTGTCTTCCACCAAGTCCTTCTCTCTTCCTACTAAACTCTGACTCAGAGGACACTGGAAAACTGCCTGCCCTTTGACAGAAAAAGGAAGAAGGAAGAAAGTGACTCGGGCTATGAGTGTGCTCTCCTGAGGACCTCCCCAAGTTCTCCAGGAGTGACACATACGGCAGAAAATTGGGAAACACTGACCCAGATCTGTGAGCTGGGAGATCTGTGGTGACAGCCTGGGGGGAATTTAACAGAGGATACTCAAACACCGTTTAGTGACTTCTCTATCTCTTAATGCACTCTGACTAGTAAGAATACAAGTTTATATGAAACAGGGCAAGTGGTAGGCTCTCATTCATTTCCAATACAATGTTTCATCCCCAACGATCCATATGGAATCTTTGAAGATCTAAAAATAACACATGGATAAGTTCAACCATTAAAAGAAAATCATACCTGAAACCATCGAGAACAGCTTCTCTGCTCTGCCAACCTGTATTTTATTCTCATATGCTTACCTGGTGCTCACCAACAACAATATTTACATGTATCAATGGGAAAGGCCTGTTTCTATTTAACTCATACTTCCAGGTTAGTTAATTCATGGCTGCTAATCCCTTTGCTTCTGCTGCTGTGCTTTCTAAACGGCACACATGAGATCATTGAGAAGTACTAGCTCTATACTGAAAGTAATTTCGGGGGGGGGGGGCGGCGGCGAGAGTGAGAATAGCTTTGTGAAATGGGGGCGGGGAGGGAAGAACATAAACACCCACACAGGCGACTGTGTGTTTAACGACGGAAGTTATCTCAAAGGTCACAGACTTGGGTAGGAACTGTGCTATTTGTCAATGGTGGAGAAGGAAAAATCCCAAAGACACATAAAGCTCACTCTAAATATTTGCCACTCTATTTTACTTAAGACCAGAGGGCATTAGCAGGGTGAACTGAGAACATAGAGGTCTCCAGGCTACAGGATCCAGCTTTCTTAGTCAACAGCAGGCAGTTAAGCAAGCTCAACAGTGCCTAAAGGTTTCAGAAGCGCTACGGGACTCTGCTATATCTGAGAGGTACTTACATTACTAGGCATAATCCTTTGGGGATGTGGATTTCTAATTTATGCCAGCTCGGTTATTTTAGCTGGTTTCCACCACGATTTTATTTACTATCATTTGTTTGTAATGTCATTCATAAAACTCACTTGATTCTATTCTGCTGACATTTATAGTCACTTCAGCAAGGAAAAAATAGCAAAAGGTGTTTTGTAAAGAGAAAATGAAATTATTAGCCAGTTTCAGAAGCTTACGTTCAATGAAGAAGGCACCGTGCACATTAATTATATCTGACTATTCTTCATACTCAGAAATTCCAAGAACGATTATTTTAAAGCACTTACCAAAATAACACAGAACAAACCGTAGTGTTATAAGACCTGACATCTCTGGGAGCGGAATTATTAGTTCATAAATTCAAGGCAGACACATAGACACCTGATCCACAAAAACATTTATTTTACTCTACAGAAAAAAATAAAAACAACCTTCAGTCTTATTTTGACAATATGCACATGCATACACACACACACACACACACACACACACACACACACACACACACGCGTGTGCGTGCTCACACATATCTTTGTAATTGCACCAGTCAGAGGCTTAGGCTGTTTGAGCAGGTTTTTATATATTCAAGCGAAAAAAACCATACACTTTCATTCTGAGGATGCTCGCTGGTTTTCTCCCACCCTCCAGCCAAAAACACACTTCTCTCCTGCACGTCTTTTCTCGCTTACCTTGAGCAGAAAAATCTGGAAAGGGAGACCTGTTTCTGTGAGCTGCATCAGAATGTGGCCAAGGGAAATGAAATCTCAGTTCCTGCCAACAATAGAAATCTTCGACATTCGATAGCAGAAAAATACAGGGAGCTGACACCCCATCTAATCTCAGGGCTTTCATACCAGACATTTTAACAAAAACAATTCAAGTCCCTGACGCAAATGACGGTGGCCTTTGCATAATGTTTAGCTTCTAGTGTCTCCAAAACGTATCTGATATTTATATATGATCCAACTATATTAAGCCTGAAATGGAAAAGCTTCTAAAATTTCCAAAGTGCTTACATAAACCTGGCTATATAACTATTAGCAAGGAAGTTAGCAGAAAACACATTGAACTTCAACTTACACATCTGGTTATAGAGACTTCCCCACCCCTACCCCTGAATCATGAAAGTTTCTTTAAAGTTTTTAATGCAGAAACCATGAATGTGATTGTCAAAATCTCTCTGGATCCAGTTTTTTTAAAAGTCTGGAAATTTTGTGCAATGTTCAGATTTGAAAACAGATAATTCAAGATCAAAGATTCCATGTGACAGTCAGTAAGGGGGTTTTATTGGTGTGCCAAGGAAAAAAAAATAAAAAGCAGGTTCCTTGTAAGCAGGATTGAAGTTTGGAATACCCAAGATTCAATTCACAGACCATATGAAGCCTAAGAAGAAGACCAAAATGTGGATGCTTCAGTGTTTCTTAGAAGGGTGAACAAAATACTCACAGGAGGAAATATTGAGACAAAGTGTGGAGCAGAGACTCAAGGAAAGGCCATCCAGAGACTGCCCCACCTGGGGATACATTCCATATATAGCCACCAAACCCAGACGTTCTTGTGGATGCTGGGAAGTGTTTGCTGATGGAAGCATGATAAGCTGTTTCCTGAGAGGTCTGGCCAGAGCCTGACAAATACAGAGGCAGATGCTCATAGCCAACCATTGGACTGAGTCTGGGGTCTCGGATGGAGGAGTTGGAGAAGGAACTGAAGGAGTTGAGAGGGTTTGCAGCCCCATGGAGGGAGCAACAGTGTCAACTGGCCAGACCCCCCAGAGCTCCCAGAGACTGGACCACCAACCAACAAATACACATAGAGGGACCAATGGTGCTGGCCACATACGTGGTAGAGGAGAGGCCCTTGGACCTGAGGGTGTTAGATGCCCCAGTGTAGGAGAACGCTAGGGAGGGAAGATGGGATGGGGAGGCAGGAGGAGGGGGAATGGGATAGGGGATTTCTTAAGGGGAAAACATTTGAAATGTAAATAAAGTAAATATCAAAAAAAAGAAAAGTGAGAAGCCATTATTAACACCAATTATAATAAATATAGCTTCCAGTACTCCAACAGTATTGGGTGTACAATGGGATATACAATTGAGTTGTTAATCAAAAGGGTCCCATGGAAGTCCCCAAACAATGCAGAAAGCTGTCAAGTTAATAGATTGTTCTATGCAAATGAGCAGCAAGGCCCCATTGTTGACTACAGCACCCATGCAACTCATTGAGCATGGAGCTGTCAAGCTAGTGACTCCATAAAGACATCACTCTCTTTTCTACCGTCTTTGGTCTGATTAGGTTCTATGCAGTCCACTGATAAAGAAACATAAATGCTAACCCAGCCACAAAACCTTTGATCTACCTTGATATCCTGCCTGCAAAATATACTAGGGTAATGGTGGCACAAAGGTGGGGAGTAACCAACCAATGTATTATTTGACTTAAAGCCTACTCAATGAAATGAAACCTATACCTGATACTGCTTGGGTGGCCAAGAACCAGACGCTAGGTTCTAGAGACCTGGGGTAAAACCAAATATTTCTGGTTTAAAAAGTAACAATAAAATGACTCCTAATAATATTCTGCTCTACATAGATCAGAGCCTTATTCATCTATGTATAGAAGAATATTCTCATCATCAGAGAAGCTTTTTCCCACAGCAGATAAAAACAAATTCAGAGACCCATGGCCAGTTATTACTCAGAGAGAAACCTTGGAACACACAGATCTACATGGGATGTCTCCATCAAATCCCTCCCATTAGAGCTCAGGAAATCCCAAAGAAGAGGATGTGGAAGGACTGTAAGAGCCAGGGGGTATGGAGGACACCAGTAGATCAAGGCCCTCTAAATCAACTAAGCAAAACTCATACAAACTCAGAGACTAGAGCAGCAAGCATAGGGCTGAGATGGGTTTACACCAGGTTCTCTGCACATAGCTTTTAGTTTAGTATTTTTTTTTTTTATGCCATATTTTCTCCCCTACTATTTATTTTAAGACAAGGTCTTTCTTTTTTTTTTTTTTTTTTTTTTTTTTTTTTTTTT
>CM052716.1:41686957-41704167 GCA_028551405.1 Uromys caudimaculatus
AGGAGGAATTCCCTCACAGAGGCGGGGAGGGGGAGGGGACACGGGGTTTCCAAAGAAAAGGGGAATCATCGGAAATATAAATAAAAAAATAAATAAATAAATAAATAAAATTAAAAAAAATAAAAAAAAAAGGACCTAAACTACATGAATGAATGACAGCCCAAAAGATAAAACTAAGACCTGAAAATTGGGTTGTAAGTACAATCTATCCACACCAAACTATAGCCAGTCCTCCCTTGAAATGAGCCCTCACTGACACAGAGCCCACAGCTCCGTGAAGAATTACCATCCATTGCCAGGTAGCTCTTTTTGTTCCCCTATTAAATTTTCTCCCTCATTAGTCAGTGTTATGCACGATATACCCATGAGGTAAATAAAACCTCACTTTTCCCAAGTACAGTGGGGCCTCGGCATATAACAAACAGCATCATTTGTGTGTGCTTCTGCAAGGGTTAATCTGCTAAAGCGGTAGGTTAGCATCCCAAATGAAAGCATGAAATGAGAAACCTAAGGAGACCAGAGAACCCTCAGGAAGCCTTCCAAATACCCCATAGAGACCTGGAAGATGAATTCCCCAAAAGAGAAAAGAATCAAAAACAAATAGTGAGCAGAAATTTATAAAAACAAAACATAACAAAACAACAAAAATAAAAAACCAAACCAAACAAAACAAAAGAAAACAAAACAACAACAAAAAAAAAACATTGTAAGTGACCTTCCTGGAGCCATGCCTGCCCTGGCCTCTGAATATAGGATTTAATCAGAACCAGATGGCGCTTTTCAGAAGCTCATACCCTAAAGGAGGGGATTTCTGGGAAAGTCTAAAGCTATATCCTCAGCACCTGGCTAATATGTCTTCCACTCTGCTCCCTGGTTGAATTCCACAAAACAGACTTCATCCCACAGAACATGCACGGGACACCACGACAGAGATACACAATGCTTCCAAGCTGTCCCACTGTGGACCACTGCTTACTCCAGCAGTTCTCAAACCCAACTGTCTATCACAATGGCTCTGAAGCATCTCTCTAACACAGATTCCCAAGCAGCACCCCACAGAGCCTGAATCAGACCTTCCCAAATAATGATGAGACAGTCCCACTCTCAATAAGTAATCAAGACGATTGTGAAAGCAAAGTCATTCAAGCCCAGGAGAACTCTGTCATGTCCTCACACTGTGTGACCCAGTGGAGTCTTTCTAGAACCATCTGAAGATGCTCTGCCTACCACTACGGCAATGAAGCAGCACAATAAATGACCACGCTTCCCTGTCCTGGCTAAGCTCCAATTTACTGCCAATTCCAACACATCCTGGAAGGTCTCTTTCTTCACACTTGCTCATGGAAATGACTTGAACTTTATTTTTAAAAGAATAATAAAAATAAAGTAAAAAATAGAACTAAGTACTTGCTAGACACACATGATGGTCAGTGTTCAGAGATCTATGACCCACAGAAAATATTTGTGTGCTGTGGGAGAGGTAGACATAAGTGGATCCCAGGAGCTTGTTGGCAAGCCACCCTGACAAATTGGTGAATTCTGAGTTTAGTGAGATATTATCTGAAAAATTAAAATGGAAAAGGTAGAAAAATACCATAATCAGCCTCTACCCTCCATAGCTCCGTACACAGACAAGCAACACACACACATGCGCACACACACACACACACACACACACACATACACACATATTTAGAAAACAAAGTATATACATGTGACAACATACAGCTGTAATTCATAATCTATTGGCAAAATCATTTTCCTGAATGAAATTGTTACTCATTTTTCATCATTTTCCCCTCCTCCTCCTCCTCTTTAGCCCATTAGTAGGCATACAGCAATCCATGATATATATTCTTATAAAGTAATGATTATCAATGAATTGGTACACTATACTTATAGAAGAATATGCTTCTAGAACAATAATATCTCCAGGACACCATCAAATTTTCTATTTTTGAAAATGAACCAAGTGTTTTCAGGGTTAAGGAATAGTTGCTTCCTTTGTTATTGGATATGACAGGGAGGAAATTACAGCAATCAATCAGCCTAAATTTTGTGTTTAACTAATAATGTAGCACAATCATAAATAACTTTAAACACGCATATTGCTGTCTTCACAGAACAGCTGAAATAAGTAAAAATAGAAAAATGTGACCAGCTCGAAGTCCCTCCTTGTTTGTGAAAGGCAGACCATGGGAAGTCAGACATCTTTCAGGCTAGCAACTGAGGATGAGTGAGCTGTTGACAAAGCAGAAGTTAAAGAGCCCAACACCCCCAGCATCCTTCTGAGGTTCAGTGGTACCCAGCTTAGTAAGGCAGGCAGTGCACTGATGGACACTTCCCCTGGAGCAGTTGCTACCTGTCTCTGGATCGCCTACAGATTGCAGGAATGGAACCTTTCTGTGAATGCCCTCTGATCCTCACAGCCTAAAATCTCAACACCATATGATAATGATCCCCGCCTGCTGATGGAAGAAGTCAGTGCTAAGCATGCTATACTGGTTCACACTCAGTGCACTGACATGGTTTCGGATGCCAGAGAGATGGAAAAGTAAATCAAAAAGACCAGATTCAAATGTGGGCACTGTACACACTCACTTCCGAGTGAATGGCTGTGCTCAGGAAGCATCTCATTGGAGTACAGTCCTCACACTGTTGCTCTGCTCATGTGTGGCTCATCTCTCTTTATCGTTCTTTTGTGCTAAGCTTCACACCATTTTCCAGGACAATTTTTAAAATGAAGTTTGCGATGATATGTGAACTGTGCACAATTCCATTAATGCGTACATCAAGTCATCATGAAATCACTTGAAACCAGTTTTAACAAAATGCATGATAACATTCACACTGGTCAGTTTGAGGTGGTCAAGTATTTTTCTTCCTGCTACTCCCTACTCTATTTCAAGCACTACCTATGTGCTCTTCAACCTTTCAAACAAGGCAGAGGTGAAAAATGCTAAAGTTTTTTATCAATGGGAACAATCTGTACCAGCTACCAGCTATTTCAAAATTTTAAGAGTAAATGAGTAACATCGGACTTTTGACCACATCGCTTCTTTCAGTGATCCTGTTGCTGTTCATGTTTTATTTCATTGCTAAGCTTCACTCACTATGATGATTAGAAATCTCTATCAGCAGTATTACTTCAAAACACGGAAACAAGATAGCAACAAATGATAGCTTACTCTCCTGAAAGAGCTTACTCTCCTGAAATAGCCACAAATTCCACAAGTCACCTCATCACTGTTGAAGACAGACATCTTCACAGCCAAAGTAAATAAAGACTTCTATCAATGAGTTGAAAATGTGTTTCAAAAAAACCTCTTAGTGTCACAGATGGCATTTCAATTGCATAGGTCTTCCTGTGTCTACCCTTAATGGCAACTACATAGCAAGTGGCAGACATTAGATGTATTCCCTAAGAGGATTTAAATTGGCTCTATTAATCTCTGCTTCTTACGCCAAGACAATGCTGAAAAATTAATGCCCGGCTTAATATCTTACAAATGCTTCCTTTGAAATATTAATTTTTCTTCTGTTTCCCTCAAGAGAGAAATCTGGCATTGAGGATCTAAATAGAAAACAACTCAGTCAAATTAAAATTACCCTAGACAGCCTCCATCTCCATCACTCAGCTGTATTCCTGATGCTGCCTTGGCACGTGGAACTGTCTCATTTTCAAGCTGACTTGTTGACATGCCCCTTTGTCTACAGCCTCAATATGTCTACTGTGCCTATTCCTTCTCACTCCTGCCCTACATTGCCCTCTCCCTTTGATCCTATTCTTTCTTTGCTTTTCTCTCATGGTTTAAATATGGAATACGAATCCCAACCCCACACCATCTGCCCTTAACATGGAAAAACAAGGTATGCATTTTTAGGTATCTGTTTTATCAAGAGTCTAGTACTTCATTTTATTTTTTTTAATTTTATTTAATCTTTTTTTTTTTTACATTCCAGATTTTTATCCCCTCCCAGTCCACCCTCTGACTGTTCCCCACCCCATACCTCCTCCCCACCCCCTGTCTCCACAAGGATGTTCCCACCTTCCACCCCCACCCCACCAGACCTCTAAACTCCCTAGAGTCTCTAGTCTCTTGAGGGTTAGGTGCATCTTCTCTGGCTGAACCCAGACCCAACAGTCCTCTGCTGTATATGTGTTGGGGGCCTCATATCAGCTGGTGTATGCTGCCTGGTTAGTGGTCCAGTGTCTGAGAGATCTCAGGGGTCCAGGTTATTTAAATTATGTAATAACATTTTAAATCTTTTAAAAGTAAAACTTAAGACATTGGAAGTTTTAGACTTCTAATACACTACCTTGAGTCACACTCCCATACCTCAAAGACAAGTTTTCTCTCTTTTTCTGCTACTGTTACTATTTTGAAAGAAAAAATTCAGGCAGCATTAACCTAGTCTGCACAGCCTCCTCTTGTCTTCATAGTCTACAGCTAACCATTTCCAACCAAATTTTCCACGACTACTGAGTTTTCTCAGTATTGTTGATTTCCTTCCAAAGCTCTTAGTTAGCCTGACTCAACCATTTCTTCTGCTCGAATTCCAAGTTGACATGAGAGCAAGCCCCATAGCAACAGCCAGTGGAATCGTACAACACACTTCCCCACTTCCAAGCACAGGCCACGCCCAATCAGTCTCAAATATATTTTTTTTGCAGTAAATGACTTCATCCTTCACTTCCCAGAGATTGGGACAAGTTTAAATAAATTGCCAGTGTTGCCCCTAAAGCAATGTTCTTTTCTGTAGCTTTATTTCAGTTTTTGACATATTCTTTCCTTTTTCCCCACTTCCCCCAGATTCTTCCTCTCCTCCATATCCATAAACCACTTTGGAAATCAATTTGGCAGTTTCTCAAAAAACTGGGAATCGTTCAACCTCAAGACCCACCTTTACCAATCCTGGGCATATACCCAAAGATATTCCACTATTCCAGAATGTTCATAGCAACTTTATTCATAACAGCTAGAAACTGAAAACAACTTAAATGTCCTTCAACTGAAGGATGGGTAAAGAAAATGTGCTGCATCTACACAAGGGAATATTACTCAGCTGTTAAAAACAAAGACATCATGAATTTTGCAGGCAATTGGATGGGTCTTGAGAATATCATCCTGAGTGAAGTAACCCAGTCCCAAAACTATATGCATGTTATTAGCCAGAAAATACAGGATATCCACACTAAAAGCCACAAACCCAAAGAAGCTAAACAAGAAGGAAGGAATAAGTTAGGATGCTTGAACCTCACTTAGAAGGGGGAATAAAATAATCATAAGAGGCAGATGGAGGGAGGGAACTGGGTGGGAGGGGGACTGGGAAGAGGAATGGGAGAGTACAGGATCAGGTGTGGGGAGGGACAGAATGGAGGGCCGAGAGAATGAGTGGAAACCTGCAACTGATAGCAGTGGGAAGTTAGGGGTGTCTCCGGGACAGAAACCCGGAATAAATAAGGGCGAAGCATAAGAAGCAATGGGGGTATCCTTAGCTGTGACTCACAGAACTGAGGATATAGACCCTGAAAAGGCCAACCTGTAGCCAGGCAGGAACCCCAATGGTGTGATAGGGATACCAACCCACCCACAGAACTTTTGACCCAAAATTTAGCCTGTCTACAAGAAAGGCAGGGATGGGGAATGGAGCAGAAACTGAGAACAGACAACCAATCACCAGCCCAACTTGAGACATATCCCATGAGTCAACACCAATCCCTGACTCTGTTATGCTTGCAGACAGAAGTCTAGCATGGCTGTCCTCTGAGAGGCTCCAGTCAGTAGCCTACTCAGACAAATGCAGATATCCACAGCCAAACGGTGGATGGAGCTTAGGAACTCTTATGCAAGAACAGGAGGAAGGATTGCAGCCTCTGAGGGGATAGGAACTCCACAGGAAGACCAACAGAAGAACAGAGTCAACTAAGCAGGACCTTTAGGGCTCTCAGAGACTGAACTACCAACCAAAGAACATACACGGGCTGGACCTAGGCCTTAGCAAACATATGTAGCAGATGTGAAGCCTGGTCTTCGTGTGGGCCCTGAACAACTGGAACAGAGGCTATCCCAAAAGCTGTTGCCTATATGTGGGATATGTTCTAGCTGGGCTGCCTTGTCTGGCTTCAGAGGGAAAAGTGCCTAGCCTAGAAGAGACTTGAAGTGCCAGGGCAGGGGGGATACCCAGGGGCCCCCACCTGCTCAGAGGAGAAGAGGAGAGAGGATGGAGTAAGGATTGGGGGGGGCAGTGAGCAGGATATAAAGTGAATAAGTAAAGAAAAAGTAGAGAAAATTCATTTTCCCTTTGCCAGCAGATACCAATTACAAATAGCTTCTTGGTTAGGAGTGGGACCCCAAATGTCAATAGGTTTATCAGCCACATTCCAGGTCAGGTCTCATGCCCAGAAGTAGTTGGTCAACCCAAAGGACTGCCATTGTTTTGTTTTGGGTTTTCGTGTGTGTGTGTGTGTGTGTGTGTGTGTGTGTGTGTGTGTGTGTGTGTGTGTGTGTGTCCACGTGCACGTGCACACGCATGCACACTTTGTATCTTGTCTTGGCCTTTTTTTATCTTTTGCTTGTTTATTTTGATTTTCATTTTGTGTTTTTATGAGTTTTATTTTGTATTTTCTTCTTTCAGTATTTTTTGTTTTGTTTTGAAAGACAGAAAGAAAGAGAAGCAACATTAAGTTGAGTGGGATGGGAGGTATGGGGGGATCTATGAGGAGCTGGAGGTGGAGAAGGGATATTACCAAAACATAGTATATAAAAAAATAATTTTAATTTAAATAAATAAATAAATATCCCAAAATTAAACAAACAAAAAGCACAAAATAGTATGAAGTCCATTTGTGTTGCCCAACTACTCTTGAGCACGGGTCCTGCCCTGGAGCGCAGTTAATATACCCAGGTCACTCTCTTGAAGAAGACTGATTTTCCCTTTCCCAGAGGCTACCAATTATAAATAGCTGCTTGGTTAGGGGAGTGACTTTGTTCTCACTTCTCCTTCTCCATGCTGGGATTTTGTCTGGCTTGTGTTTGCATAGGGTCCTGTGCACATTGTCACAGTCTCCTGCGAATTCATGTATGCATTAACCCTGTTGTGATGGAAAAATTCTGTTTTGAATTCAAAATTGGAATTTTGAAGCTGTCAATCATCACCTTTGGCTTTTACAAGACTTCTGCCCCCTCTTCTATATCCTTCTATACCCTTGATCCTAGAAGGGAGGGATATAATGACGAAGTCCCATTTAGGGCTGGTATTATAAAGTCTCTCACTCTGAATGTTGCTAAGTGATGGGTCTCTGATGAGAGCTGAGTACTGCACTGATCTATGGGTATGTGGCATCAGGGGTCATCATATTGCTCTGCTCCTTTATACAAATAATAGTAGTAGCTGTTCCCCTAGGGCAGATAGCCTATATAATCTCAGGTTCTTGGCCTCATTAACATTGTCAGGTATGGTTTTCATTTCATGGAATAGCCCTTAAATTTAATTTAAAAAAAAAAAAAAAAAGTGGTTGGTTTCCCATGACATTTGTGCCACTGTTGTATTGATGTGCATAGTTCCAAAGGTTTGTAGCTAGATAATATTGATCACTTATCTCATTCAGTAGTGTGTATAGTATCTTCAAGTACTATGATTACTATTCAGTAGGAGTGACACTTTCAGCTGAGTACCAGTTAGATTTCTCTGTGTCCTGTAAGTATGTGGTATCTTCAGCAATAGATAATCTTACTATCTTACTGTCAGGTTGTGGAAGGTAACTAATCGTTTTCACAATAGCCTCTAATAGTTGGGGACCTGGGGGAGATCTGTTGAACCCCATGACCAAAGAAGACTCAAAGCTATTGTCCTTGCCAACCTACTCTTCCCAGCCTTCCTACTATTCCTTGTGTCCTCAGGTCTTGGCCTTTCCCTGCTGCATGACAAAAGAAATCACTTCTACCAGATAAGGATCCTTTCTTTACCCAGCTTCTTCCAAAGCTCTTAGGACTCTTACTCTCAAGTGTCTTGAAAGAAGTACTAACTCCTCAGGAAACCTTGCTTCTCTTTCTTTTCTCTCCCCAAGCCAGTGAAAATAGGACTCTGCCTTCAACAGCGACAAGGGTCTCATTAAGGTCTCTAAGGAGCCTTCTCATCACTTGTAGGTCTCAACTCTGACTGTATCTTCCTCCAATTCTCCAAGACAACTTGAAAAGGGCCCTCTCATGCCATCCTTTCTGTCAATCCTGTTTTGTCCGGCAGCTCTGTGGCTGTTTATACTAGTTCTTCTTCATCTTCCCATTTCATAGACAATCATTTGTGGTATTCAGTGTCATATATGGCTTCTCCCTTAGCAAACCCACACATTCCAATCTTCAATTACTTTTTATGTAGAAGACTTTTGACTCTGAGGTCTCTAGCCTCTGGCCTATTAAGGAGTTACTAGCTCGTCTCTATTGTCTGGGTGGTATTCTCAAGTAGAAAGCCTGAAGAATAGTGTTTTCTATGCCAAGAGCTACATGACTTTGGGCAACCCACTTGACATCTGAGACCTAACTAGGAATAATAATAGTAGTACTTACTTCATAAAGTTAATGATAAAGATACAGTATATAAGAATAGGAAAGCCATTTACTTATGTTGATTTGTCAAACACCTATAATACTATATGTCAAGGAGGCTTGCAGTACAGCAGTTTGCCAATTATACCTCCTTTGATCCTCACAGGAGCCCTGCAGGGCAAGCTGTTTTCTTATCCTCATTTCATACATGGAAAAACGACATTACAGGTACCTTCCCCAAATTTCACAATTGATAAAGAGCAAAACCTGAATCCAATCTGTGTGGGGTTGCTGCACCCTGAACCACTGCTCCAAGATGCGTCCAACTGCACTACATTTCTTACTGTAAACTCACTATAGAAAACTCATTACCATTATTAAATGAAAACCTAGGAACATGAAAGCATCCTTGTCCTTCTGGTTTTTATTCTCCTTATCAGCTTGACTTTGCCTCTTATCCCCGGAGTGCAGTATTTCCAAGTCCTACGAAAAGACACCCTTGCTCCCTAGGTTTCGTCCTCTCCTTCTCCGAGGCATATCTTGTTCACATGGCTGATGTTTCTATTTCAGCCCTTTCCCTGATGTCAATAAAGAAAGAGAAGAGGCATCGAGGCAGAAACAGGAAGGGGGAGAGAAATACATGGAGGGGAAGAAGAAAAGAAGGTGAGCCTTCTGTCTTTGGGGCAGTCCATAAAATGTGAATAAGGTCTTCAACTCAGATAATACTTGTATAACCATATTAAAGCTTCTCATCTTTATAATTGCTTCCAAGTTATAGAAGGGAAAACTTGCTTTTAGCTTTTAGGACATATTTAGAGGTAAAAGCAGCATTGTATTTGTGATCACTCTCAAATGCTCTAGAGGAGTGCTTCTCAACCTGTGGGTTGCAACCACTTTGGAACCAAACAACTCTTTTCACAGGAGACACATATCAGATATTCTGCATATCAGAGATTTACATAATGACTCATAAGAGTAGCAAAATTACAGTTACAAAGTAGCAACGACATCATTTTATGGATGGGGGTCACCACAACATGAAGAGCTATACTAAAGGGTTACAGCATTAAGACAGTTGACGACCATAACTCTAGAGAAAAAAAAATTATATATGGGAGAGAGAAAAATAGAGTTAGACAAGAAGAGAATGACAAAGGAACATAGAAAAGCATTAGCAAGTACTAGATCTGGCTGAGAAATACTGTGAAGCTACGGGGTGGTTCTTACAAGTTCTTTTTCTAAACACAAGATACTTCAGAATAAAATTGTTTTTAAAAGTCAGCCAATCTCCTTGCCCATGGGCCCATGCTGATATCATCATGGCCCGTGGCTGCTACCACAGTCTCCACACCCAACTGAGCATTTTCCTACTGCCACTTAGAGAAGGCTCTTCTGTTACATGTGCTAGGGCCTGCTTTCTTCCTGAAGACCAATAGCAATTTCAAATCTTCCCTCCAAGACGTGCCTTGAATCCTACTTCTTTCAATTAGAATTTATTTACTTTACTCTGTCAAAGCAAGTACAGGCCTCTGTGTTTGGCTCACTGTCTTAGTGCATTTGAGTTACTATAACAAAATAGCCTATAGTAGATAATTAATTTTTAAAAACTTTATTGCTCAAAGTTTTGGAGGCTAGGGAGTTCCAGATTGCTATGAAATGAAAAATCTATAATATAAGCACATTCTTATATTTCTGCTCTCTGTCTAAAAATCCTTCCTGGTTAATACCAGTAGATTCAGTGTCTAGAAGGCGCCTGTGTCTAACAATTATCACATTCTATGCATTTTAATATAGAACAAGGGTAAAAGGTATTGGTTATTCCAGGCACTTCCCCCCCCCCCCCCATCTACTGGTCATCTAACTCATTGTAGACTCAGGGCCATCCTATATTATCTCATTTAAAACTTCCAGTGAACCGACATGTATTATCCCCATTCAACAAAGCAAAATACCCAAGTTCACATTCTAAGTGACTTGTCAAAGATTACTCAACCAACAAATCTGGCACAGTGATTTCATAGCCCACCTTTAAATTACATGATGGTATGTTCTACACAATTGAACGTTTTTAGTTGAAGTTGAATTACATAAGTTCCTCATGTCGTGGTGAGCCCCAACCCTAAAGATATTTTTGTCACTACTTTATAACTGCTATTTTGCTGTAGTTGTGAACCATAATGTAGATATTTTTTGGAGATAGAGACTTGTCAAAGGGATCACGACCCACAGGTTAAGAATTGCTGAATGGAGCTCTGCCACTGCTCTCCACAGCTCCTGTCTCAACAAGGCAAGGCCAAGGTGAAACATCCAGGCTCATACCTACCCTAGAAGTGTGCTCTTTTAGGATGTTCCTGCTGCATTTCTGGAACTTCTTCTTCCAATCACCTGAGCTTGTCTCATTCTGTCTGCCTGTCACTCCCCTGCAGGCTCTGCACACCAGAGCATTTGTATCAAGATTCCCTACTGGCTGGCAACGCAAGGACTTGACTGGACTTTTAGAATTTGGTCCTTTCTTCCTTTATTTTTCTTTCTATCTTTCCTCTTTCTCTCACTCATTCCTCTTTTTCCTCCTCCTTTCTTCCCCCTTGTCCTCTCTCTCTCTCTCTCTCTCTCTCTCTCTCTCTCTCTCTCTCCCCCCTCTCTCTCTGTGTGCACGTGTGTATGTGCGTGTGTGTGTGTGCGCGTGTGCGTGTGCGTGTGCGTGTGTGTGTGCGTGTGCGTGTGCGTGTGTGTGTGTGTGTGTGTGTGTGTGTGCGTGCCTGGTACCAGGGATCAATTCCAGGACCTTTGCACATGCCACGTGTGAATTCAATCATTGAGCTATATCTCCAGCCCCTAATATGTTAGGAAAAAATTAATCCAAGCCTTTAAAAAAAATTTTTAGAGTATGTCTGATTTGTTACAAAGTAAAGCATCACTTCCACATGCCCTTAGGTCTTCTTACTCACGTAACTGCTTTCCCTGAGCACCTAGTCCTCCAACCTCCACTGTAAATGGGGGCTCAGGTTCCTCTTCAGTCTCTTTCTGATACTGACAGAAGCTCAAAGGAGAGGAAGTCACGTGCTCGGGGATACCTTGCCTTAGAACGGCTGGGCTCCAAGGCTGTTAGTGAACTCATTCTTCTCCAACCAGTTTAAGATACAAGTCAGAGGTTTGAGATTGCACATCCAGACATCCAGACAGAAGAGAAACTAAAATGTAACCAAGATCTGGACACATGAAACATGTAATTAGAAAGCAAAGTAAGCCACTTGAAAGTCACCAAATATGGCCTCTCCCCTGAGATTCCAGGTCATTACCTCTTAAAGTATCCTGCTGTGAGGCAAACATAAACCCAGGTCCCCACAGAGAAGGAGATCAGTTCCTCTCATCTCTTTAACAAGTTTGTCCACAAGTAGGAACTACTCAAGGTCCTGATGATACATTGTTCTGGAAACCAGATTAAGACCTTATTTCCAGAAGAGTCACCAGAGCAACAAATCACTCTTGCAATCTTGCCATGTCTGAGAAGCCAGAAAAGACTTCTTAGAACAAGGTCTTATTCTCCAGGAGTCACTTCCCTAATGTCTTTTTTTTTTAATTAAGTTTTATTCACTTTACATCCCAATCACTGTCCTGCCTTCCTGGTCCCCTTCCCCCCCACACTCCCTCCCCTCCCCCTGTCCTTTGAGAGAATGGAGCCCCCACCCCCAATATCCCCCTATCCTGGCATATCAAGTCCCTGTAGGGCTAGATGCATCTTCTCCCACTGATGCCAGACTCTTAAAGGACAAAATGCTAAGATTTTACCACTCACATCTCACAGGGTTACAGGGCAACTGAATAAGATATCATCTAATATGGAGCCTATAACTCAATAAATAACTGATAAAGTCTCATTTCTATGACTCTCACGTGGTATAAAACCACCTGAGTTATCGCTCTCCCTAGAAAGTGAGCCTTATCAGAGGTCCCATCAGCAGCCCCACTCCAGACAGCCAATATGTCTCCTAATCTTTACTACCTCTGCCATAGAATCAACACTTCACACTTACTACAGATTAAAACTGAAACCACCGGGTTTACAAGCAAGTTTTAAGTTTCCTAATGAGCAGCAAATTCCTGAGTAGCCATTAAAATGTAGAAATCCATTCATGTGACAGAGTACCTAAAATTAACTCAGATGTCGCCGGATGTATGCTGGGTCTGCTTTGGGAAACACTCTCCATATGCTCAGCGTTGCAGAGCTGATCGTGGTCTCTAAATTTAGATTATTTAAATGAGACACATTTTACAGGATCTGCCCTCCTCTCACAGCCTCCACTCCTACTCGCCCAAGAGCCCTGTCAGCATCTCCCTCCAGCACAACTGTCACAGGCCCCCAGCTTCACAGCTGGACTCCCTACAGTAGCCTATTCACACAGCAGCCAGACCTCAGATACTATCTCTCCTCTGCCCCCAAAAGATTGCCACTGAACTCAGAGTCTAAGTGCAAAGACGTCACTTTCAAAAAGGCCCTGCGTGATCTGGACCCTGGCTGTCTGCTCCTCATGTTTGCTCCTTACCTTTCTTTCCATTGCAAGTCCCAGTATCTTTTGCAGCTACTAATTCCTCTGCTGAAAACACTTTGTCCAGCTCCTCACTGCTTACCCCCTCACTTTGGAGGCCTTCCCTGAATACCCAATATAAATTCACCTCCACTATTACTCCATCTATACACGGATTCATTTTCTCCACCACAGGTACTGCTGTCAGGCGCTAATTTACATATTCAAGCATTTGTTTAACATCAGTTAGGCGGAGCAAATTGTAGGCTTCTAAGAGACCTACGTTCTGTCTATTTTTACACAACTGTATTATTCATGATTGAAATAGTATGAACGCCACCCAACAGGCTCCCATTCCAGGGTGTTAGCAACCGAGAAAAGGCAGACAATGAGTATTCTTTGCAGCATGCTCATTTGAGGTTTCTCCAGGACACATACAGTGGGCAGTAACAAACGCAAACATGGAATTTGGGACAGAAGAAAGTGAAACAATTATCCGTGAAACCAAGAGCAAAACTACAGATTTCCTCCCCAAAGGCTGCTCAAATTCAGGCCCTTAAATACTAGCTTAGCATAGACTAGAGCTCAGGATCAGGTCCAGCTAGAATGGAAAAGAAAAGAACTTCGGAATTAGAGAATTTGTACCATTTGATACGTATAGTGGGCCCACAATTAAACCAAGATTTTTATTCCATGACAGACTAACCCCTCAACAAGCATTGAGAACAGGCAGTGCAGAGTAACTAGGTGGAGAGCTTTTTATTCTTTTGTTTTGTTTTTATTTTACCAAGTCTTTAGAGATACCATAGAACAAGACGACTGGAAAAGCCGAGGCTTTGTGAGCGTCAGGGAACTGGGCGAGAGAGACTCTTTAAGTATGTTTTCCTCCTGTGTGCTGTCTGCTTTGTTGCTCACTTCTTTAACATGGAACCTGTTGCTTTCCCGGGAGCTCCTGGGAGGTGTGCAAGATAAAGGAAAAGAGAAGTTGAAGTGACTTTTGGTACACTGCATGTGTGTTAATGGCTTTCAAATCCCAATTGCCTTGTGTATGCAACTCATGGCTTTGTACTTCTTCCCTAAGACTCTGAGATCCACCATGCCTTGCCTTGGCATGTAGGGTACTACAAAATGTGATACCAAGACTTCAAAAGGTGTGTGTGTGTGTGTGTGTGTGTGTGTGTGTGTGTGTGTGTGTGTGTGTGTGTGTGTTGCCACCTAGCCTCTTTATATAATTGGACCTGCCTGCTCATAGACCCTGAACACCCTCTTTGAGAGCATGCCTAGACCAGTCTGCTGGAGAGACCTCAGAAATATATGGAGTGCTAGATTCCCCCATCAAGGCATGCTTAGACTGTCAGTTAATAATCACAGCTTGGTTTATATAAGTAGAACACCCAAGCTGATTGGTAGCTCGGGAAAACAATCCTAACTGACATTTTAAGACTAGGCTTGGGGAACTTTGTTACACAGACATAGGTAAAGAACAAAACTTAGATAATTATTCTCCAGATAACCAAGAGATTAAAAGCAGATGTCAGGGTCTCTCTAAATTCAAATTCACAACCATAATTTGAAGCATTTTTCTCTAAATTAAAATGGCAAGTTATTTATGCAAAGAGGAGCAAATGTTCCCATGAAGGATTTTCCAAATCAAAAGGAAACAATGTGAATACAAGAAAATCTATGTTGTGTTATTACAATTTGAAGCAGTGACCTCTTAGAAGCAGGAATGTCTTAACTGAGCAAAATGTTGATTTTCTTTGTGCAGTTCGGTAAAAACAAAATGGAGTCACATATGTTACCCTCACCCTTCAGAAACTGCTCCAGCCTCATCTGGGGAGACTTCTCATCTCGGGAGACTTCTCATCGCTACCAACTAGAGTCTATTTTTGTTAAAAGGAAACATTCCTTCCTTTATCTTTAAAAAGTTAACAACTTTACTGGATACATGACAGATTCATGTAAAGGAACTGCTTCTGAAATAGACCAGCAGGATTTGCTTCTCTTCTGTCTTTTGCCTTGGTAGAAACACTGTCTTCTTTCCAAGGTTACCATCTTTCCTTTATCTTACACACTCCCCAGGAGCTCCCCAAGAAAGCAGCAGCTTCCATATTAAAGAAGTGAGTAACAAAGCAGACAGCACACAGGAGGAAAACATACTTAAAGAGTCTCTGTCACACCAGCTGCCCGACACTCACAAACTCATAACCCACCCAATTTTAGTTCATGATGAGTACGTTTACATTCTATTCCATACACACACAGCCCTGTGCAAGAAGAAACCAGGCCTCTCTGAGAATATTGTTAAAGACAGGAGAAAAAGCATGCACTATACAGTCTCTGTGTATCATTTCATTGATCCCCCTTGGGTGGAAAACAGAGCTGGATTTTCACCTCTATTTACACACTAGGAAACCAAGGATGGTATTGTCAATACAACTTCTGGCAGCTTTCTCTTTTGTAAAACAAAGGAGTCTGAATGCACACCCACGTGGACTGTGTTCCCGTACAATGCAGTCAGTATGGGTGTACGCGTATTTCATGGGAAAGAGCAGAAAGATATTTGAGAAGAAGAATAGAACAATATGGAATAAGGTCAACAGAACCATTTACATCTCCTTTGAATAATTATGTAAAACAAACAGCTACCACTGGTAACTTTCTAAGGCAACATTCTGCAGAATGTAACAGAGTGCTATATAACTGGATGTGATGTTATGTACCTGTCGCCGTAGAGTAGCAGATATCAAAGTGAAGATTCCCACACAATGTCACTATTCACGCTTGGGGAAGAGTGACTATTCTAAGTGACACCTATTCTTTCATTTTGTTCAAGAGTTTTTAAAAACAAGGCTATTGGGGGTAAGGGGTTTGGTGTTATGGCTCAGTGGGTAAAAACTTGTACAAATATGAAGACCTGAGTTTGAATTTCCAGAACAGAGGTAAAGCTAAATGTGTAACACAGCTGTCTGCAAGCCAAATGTCCTTTGTATAATAAACAGAGACAGGAAACTAAGAGCATAAGCCAGCTATTCTGGCTTCTGTAGTAGAAAAACAATTAAAAAATAAAAAGACTCTGTCTCAAAAAGGTAGAAGGTGAGGATTGTCATCCAAGGTTGTCCTCTGATTTCCACACAAGCACCAAAGCATGTGTGTACTTTTACATGGCGAAATGTGCATGCATATGCACGTGCAATTACAACACACACACACACACACACGCATGCACACATGCACAAGTACATGTGCACACACACAGATAAAGGAAAGGAAAGAAGTCTATTTTCTTACTTACACTAAAACAGGAATTTTAAATGACTGTTGTTAGTATAAGCCAGAGTACTGAAGACCAAAATCCTTTTGAACATAATCAGAGGATTGGAACAGTAATCTTAGCCAATGATGATGGAGGAAAGACTATCCCTGGCCCTCTCAGTGTCCCCTAAGCAACTCTGCATTACATACTCAGTGAGTAACAGCTTTGATGCACAAGGAAGCATCTGCAACTTGATGACAGACTCAACAAAGGCAAAGCTCCATCTAATCTCCTTGAAACAGCCACACAAAGCCATGTAGGATCCATAAGAAAAAGCCCAGAGAAATGGACACCTTCTAGTTTTGAAACTCGCTGAATTAACTTCAGTTGACACACTCAGTGAAAGAACTAACTCCTGAGATAATACCAGCAAGAGAACAAACATTTACAAAGCAGTTTGTATGAGATACACACCATTCCAAGTGTTTTATGAATATTAATTTACTTAATCTCCACATAAAGTACTTAGGTACTCTTAACTATTCTTAAAAAAAAACAAAAAAAATGGACATGAAGGCACATGAAGATTAAAGAAGTTTCCAGAGTAACACGCTACTAAGTGGCAGAACTGGGGTCTAAACCCAGACAGTCTGATTCCCAAGACCATGTGTTTTAGACCGATACTGTGTTAAAATATTGTCTTAAATCAAGATGATGACACCCTACTTCACAGACTACCATGATAAAATTACCCACACACAGGAAGAGAAATTCTTCATGTTCTGTCTCAAACGTGGATGCTAGCACCAAATCTTTAGACTTACACAATTGATGTGAAGTAATCTGTAAAAGTCAGGAAACTAGGAAACAGCCATAAGGTAG